>OZ010589.1:32452381-32454881 GCA_963932145.1 Acanthosepion lycidas
TCAATTTCTTATCAAGCTTTCTCAAAATTCTTCTTAAGCAGAACAATAGAACAGGAAAGAGAGGGAGCAATATTTTATCCCCCCACCCCATCAACGAGGGGGAAGTTTGTTTGGGGTTCTTGCAAGTTTAACCATACAAGAAACACCTGGAGTAAGTCAGTTTGGTTTAGTTTGTTTTATCAGCATATCAAACCTTGTAGGTCAATTAATGCTGAAAATTGGATTTTTTTTTTTTTTTTGTTAATATTTTAGGAAGTTTTAAGTTTTATAATTTGTGAAAACTGGTTGTCTATCAGTGAAGCTGTCTGAGTTAAAGTTTGGTGAATAATTTAGTTTTCCACAAGTAAGTCAAAATCGTTTTTACATTTATGTTTTTGAAAAGTTCCTTAAGACTATTCACTTTATAAAAGCATTTACATATAGAAGCAAATTTGGCACAGTCCATCATAAAATGTTCTCTACTGTCTATGTCTCCTGGCATACTATGCATTTAGGTGGATCTACATCTTTTAGAAGGAATAAATGTGCAATGTTGGTATGACCAATTCTGAGTCTTGTTAAGACTATTTCTTCTCTTTGGTAAAGACTGGTGTTATGGTGTCTTATCCCAAGTGGATGTTTGATTTTCCTATAACTCTTCTCATTTATTTATGTATTAATAGCTGGAGAAAATCAGAGTAGAGAAATTGTTTCCAATTCATTGCATTTCATCTGCAACTTGGCTTGAGACAGAAATCCCTTGAAGTTTATTTATGATGCTTTGTTCAAGCACTTTACAAATAATTTCAGTTTTGATTCTCAGCCTTTTATTTTACCCTCATGAATAAGAAGTATTTGAAGTTCTTGCAAGTTTAACCAATATGAGAAACACCTGGAGAAAATCAAACTGATTTCAACTCTCCTTGTATATTCAATCAATTTAGTATCTGTGCATCCAAAAACAAAAAACAAAGAGAAGCTAATTTCACTGTAAAATAAACCAGAGAAACCACACTGGAACCATATTTTTGTAATTATTGACAGAGAATGAACCGGTTTGTATTTTTAGGTTAATTTTCTAGTTTTTCTTTTATTTTCTTTTAAATTGTTGATTAGGTCAATAATAAATATGGAGAAAGATCACTTTCAAAAAAACTTTACATTAAGTGATTTAAACAATAACGAGAAAATTTCTCTCAAAAATCTCATGAAAGGGAAACTTGGTTAATTAATGTAAAATATATTGACTCTTTAAAAGATGAATAGATGCTGATCTTACAAGTCACTGATAGTAAATGTCATTCTTACTGCATGCTGCATAAATGTCACCTTGAAATGTGAAATGCAAAAGTCCTGTTTATCATTGAACTTAAAAACTTAAAATGGTTTAAAATTTTTTAAAAATTAATTAGTAAAAAATGGAAAATGTGGTAGGCAGTGATCAAGCTATCCTTGAGACAATGTACTCACCTGGTCAACATATCTCGTTGGCGACATTTTCCAGAATGCTTCAAGTGTATTCATGTCAGCAACCTTTCCATGTGTATAATCCAGACCACATTCAGTAAATGCCCTAGGGATAAACAAGAAAATAAAACGCTTAACCTAATTAATCTATAACTAACATTTTCTGTTTTTTCTTTACAAAAATAGACACTGATGAAACATTTTTAGCCAAAAATGAAAATACATTATCACTATTTTGAGGAAAAGGAAAATAATTCCCCTTGATGTCAAAAAAATATTTGGGCAGTAAATGCACTTATAAATGCAAAGGAATAAATTTATTACCAATTTGAAATCAGTTTAAATGGGTTATAAAAAATAGCTGGTGAAAGGAAAGATATAAATTGTTTATAACATAGAACAAAAAAAAATAAAAAAAAACGGAAGAACAGTTTGAAGATTATTAATCAAAATCTGGTATTTTGTTTTTTTTTTCTTTTTCTAAATAAATTTTTGTACAAGTTTCAAAAGAGTATTTTTTGAGATCAAAAATATGGTAAAAAAAAAATACAAATTTGGTAAACATTTGTTTATTTGTTACTTACCAATCTGGAATATCAGAAGAGCCAAAAATTGCTGAAAAAAAAAAAAAAACAAAAAAAATAATTAGTTGGCACCAAAAAAGGCAAACCATTTTACAAAAATAATCTCTTAAAGAGAAACATATTCCCATCTAAGTAATGCCTGTATTTAAGAAGAGTGCCTTTGGTTGGTAATAAAACACAAATCATATGTACTTAATCATATTTATTGTCAATGTTCCAACTTTCCAGAAGCGAAACACCAATCGACTGTCAAAACAAGACCTCATGTTACTATCTGAAACCAGTTACAATGCTTCATGCATACTAAGGGGGGGGGGTCAAAGTCCTGTGCTACGGATATCTTATAGCCAAACAAGACTACCTAAAGGACTACAGCCATGGAATTTGAGCCTACATAATGTATGAGTTTCCCTGTGGCAGAGATGCAAAAAAATGAGGAAACTGATTTCATGTATATGAGCTCTCAACTA
>OZ010589.1:32468961-32573961 GCA_963932145.1 Acanthosepion lycidas
GTAAAAGGGAGTTCATGCGAATGGCACCGATTACTTCTTATTGTGTTAGCATTTCAAGCAATAATATTTAAGATCTATGCTAGGCATTCTCTTCTGCTACAACAGTTTTTACCCCCAAGTACATGACTAATGGTCCAGTATTATCACATTCTAACTTCGATAGAGACTTAGTTTTTCTCCTGTACCTTAATCGTATAACCTTTTTATAATTATTCTTGGTGCACACGTCATCTTTCATAGATTTTTTTTTCTCTTCTTTAAACAGTTTTTCTCTTTGATCATTTCGGTGCACAACTGCGTGACTTGGTAATTTGTGGCCGATGCATACTCTGTTCTTAATTACAACAATGTCATGTCCGGGTATGTCTTGCTATCTCTCGGTTTCTTCGTGTCATTTTTAAGAGCCTGTTTAGTACTTTCTACAATCCGATTAATCAGTTGAGAAGGTGATACAATCAAATCCCTAATCTCTAACAAACACATAACTATTATACTTTTTTTTGCTTTCACAGTTGCGTCAGAAAACCTGTCGTGTTAAGAAAAGCTTGTAAATCTGTAAATTAAGATTTGGAAAACCGAAAAAATTAAACAGATTCAAATAATAAGAGACATTATTAGAACATATTCTGTTAATTAATGAATTGCAGGCAAAATAAAACCACCCTTTTATTGAAAATTAAGATGTGAAATCCATACTGAGTGGATACCGACTTAAAATTTAATTTATGGAGAAAGATAGAAATTGCACAGTATTTAAAACGTGCCAAAATATGCATAGTTATTACAGATTTACAGTACTTTTCAACTAACACACATTAAAACTAAGCCGGGCAGTTTTCTCTTAAATATTGACGCGCTTTTGTGTCTAGTATTTAGTCTTTCTGCTGGATATAAATATAGGATAATGTATCAAGTGGTGAGTCATCGAAAGTTCGCGTGATAGGCAGCCAGTTGTAATAGGTCCGAACAGATTTCATTAAAAAATCTTCCTGTGTCTTGTCTATTTCCTGCTGTAAAAACTGTTTTCAGAAGAATAAACGAGACAAAAAAAAATAAAGAGGAAAAACAATTTTTGCAAAACACTCTAACGACTGCTGAAGTATAAAATCTTTGCATTTACACCTGTCTATATTTCTGAGATGAGGTAGTATTGTAACTATTTATATCGTTCGGACTGTTGTCCTCATCTTTATTGTCATATTCACGATGCTTCGGCCGTTATACGCTCGACCTTCTTCAGGTGATTCACACGGAGTTGTGAAATTAAAAAGAGGACACTTCAGAATATTAAGATTGACTAAAGTAATCAAGCCAAAACTTCCAAGTAGACATTACAAAGAGAAATTTTTGGGGCCCAGTCGATGAAAGTGTTAGTTATCCAAAAAGTAACATGACCCAAAGAGTTGTGAGTTCAATACCTGGCCACAGCAGAGGGAACAAAATCTTGGAGAATTGAGTTATTAAATGGAATTAACTGAAGCTGAGATCCAAAAAATAGGCATGGCACATGAAATTAGAACAATCTACTCATGTAGGCAAAATAAAGGGTTCAGTTCGAAATTCCAACGTATAATACCTGAAGAAAGCCGGAGCGTACAACGACCGAAAAGTCGTGAATATGACAAAGATTTAGATTTACACTTTATCAGCTTTATTTTCCTTTTCTTTGTGGACAAGTTAATTATTTTTACAAGGCCAATATATATATATTATTTGCTCTAGATTTACATTGAGCTCTCTGGATTTTATCCTCCTTAGGTTTACCCATACGGATTACCTAGTTTTTCATAAACTAATATATATATATATATATATATATATATATATATATATATAGTTTTGTGTATGTCTTAGTAGTATAAAAGTCTCTCCAAGAACAAAGTATATTTGTTATTCCTTTCCTTTTCAACCATTCTGTTCCGTCCGTGAAATACAGTGCGCTATTATATCACGGATATAATAATAATGCCCATCACAAGGGAAATACAAATGGGGAAAATAAATCTTTTCTTCTATATAGCTCACTCCAGTTACAACTATCTTCAATCGTTCTATCAGCTTCCTTTCTGAGTTTTGTCAAAGTCTACAGGCTAATTAGTGATTATTTTAACAGGTTTATTATTTCCTAATTATACTTTACGTTGATAATCAGACGAAAAAAAAACGTTTCATGATTTGTCAAGTATCATTAACGCTTTGATGACAGACCAACACACAGTTAAAACTAAAATGAAAAAGTAAACTGTTTCTTTTTCTTCTTTTCTAAAGTTTTTCTCGTTTATTTTTCATAGTAATATTATAACAAATTAAGCAGGGAAAATTGTTTGCTTCCTAATACTTGAACACAATATTTACAACGGATTTTTTTGTGATGTGTAACTTTGAAAACAAGAGAAGAAAAATGATAAAACGTAGAAAATTGTCATATTTGGTATTTCGAAAATGTAAATTAAGGGAAACTGGAAAATGTTGACAACGAACTTTAGTCCTACGAACTGCTTCTTTTTTCTTTCTTTTTAGTGTGTGCAGTAGGTACAGATATTTACGTAAACATTTTATATATACACACACACACACACACACACACATATATATAATGACAGGGAGAAGTCAAAAGAAGTGTAGATATGTTACATACATTTCAACCCTGAATAGGAAAGCTATTAGTTGATGTTACACGTGTCAGGAAAGCATCTTCTCTTCACATTCTCTATGCCTACAAATGTTTTCAGTACAATTTAATTTACACTTATCTGATGTTAAGGGTCATGTGGCCAAGCCAGGCAAATGGCGGTGCATACTAATTGGAAGTAAAAGAAGGAATATTAACCCATCGTTTATATTTCTCTTTTCAGATTCAAAAATCCTGATGGATAAAAAAAGTGACAATTCCTCTGAACCGGCACCAATTATAAGCCATGAAGAAATCCATGCAAATGTTCCCAGTATTTCTCAAAATATTAGCGACCAGGATTATGCGTATTATCACAAGAAAAATACTAACCAACCATACGTTGACACATCATCAGCTAACGTTGTCATGAAAGATAAAAAACAAAAACCCAAAAAACCCAGAGATTTTGTTATTTTCTCCTGTTTTGTTATTCTTGGCGCTAATTTTATTTTCGGATTTCTCGGTTATTACTTTGGACGTAAGTAAATTGCAAATGGATTTTTAATTTCATATTCTGTTGTTTTCAATGACTTTTCACACTAAGTATTATCTGGCTGCTCTGAATTAGATAAAACAAGGCTTTCCAACATTTCAGCACTCGCCTCTGTATTCTTATCAAGTTTAATTTTTTTTTTTCCATCAGATTGATAATTCTTTTAGTCATTCCAAGTGCTCCAATAACGATAAGCAGAACTGTCACCAGATCATCTTTACTTTATGTACAATAACTAAATCCGGTTCCATGACCATGATGGGGTGATTTGTTTGAATTTCCATACGACTGTTTCTACTTTTTTTTCCAGTGAATTGTCTATGAGGAAAATTGGTTCACTGTATCTTGCTATATAATTTTCTTACCAGAATCAATCTTGCACCTTTATAAGTCCATCATTTTTCCGTACACTGAATATTGCTGTCGCATCTGGTCTGGTGCTTCGGCTATGTATGTAGAGATTCTTGACATAATCCAAATAATAATCTGCAATGTTATCGGTCCTGACCTGGCATCTTCTATCACTTTCTTACCACCTTAATGTAATTTCCCCGTGCGTTTTCTATAATATTTCCATGCCAATCGTTCTAATGAGCTTCCTCTTTGGTATCCAATCTGGCTCATTACATTCACTTACACGTAAATGCCCTTGAGAAAGGTAAGAACCTCTACTCCCCAGCTATGAGTTAAAACTTGTTTCTGGAAAAATCATTATCTCCAAAAACATTGTTAATGCAATACTCTGTGGCAAGAAATAATAATTATTCTTACATTTTAAAAATTAATGTTTCAGCTTTAAATAATCCACAAAAGGTTGATAAGCCATAAAAAAAATCAGTCAATTAATCAATCTTGATTTCATGAATTTGAACATAGTATTAGATTGACAGGTAGGTCTCATCATTTTATTGTTGAAATTGTTAGATGCAACCGCAAGTTCTATTCTAATATCTTCTTTTCTTGCACTTCTCACCTGTGGAATTCTCTTCCGCTTTCTTACTTCACTGTCACTTACGATCTATAAAATTTAAATGCAACGTCACTGTCTTCTTGAATTCTGTTCTTCTATTGTCCTATCTCATCAATAACGTTTTTTCAGTATATTTTTTTCACTCTCAGTAACCCTTTGCATCTTAGTAGCTTTATCTTCTTGCTTGGAGGGAAATAATTAGTAAAAAAAAAAAAAAAAAAAAAAAACAGCTTCTGATTTGTGCTGACACCATTTGCCTGTATGGGTCATTCCCAGTGGGTTGAACAGTTCCCAGTAGATCACCATTCCACCCATCAGGCCTATTTTATACTCCTTCTTGGCTATTATTTAAAATACAAATTAACATGCATATGTGGGGCTGTTGAAATTTTTTCAGACCAACTCACTTCCCCAAATCTGACCCAGCAAGCTAATAAACTCATTGCAAGCGTGATTGCCTTGGATATCTTGAAAGCCTTTAACAAAAGATAAGGCTTTCTACCCAAACTCTCCAGCTGTTGTGTCATTATCTAGTCCTTCCTTTTAGCTAGATTCATGAAAGCCATCATTAATGCAGGCTTCCTACAAGACTCTCTCCTCAGTCCTAATCTCTTTCTGTTCAAGATTTTTCTCAGATCAGTACTAAATATCTATGCATACTTTAAAGATACATGTCCAAAAATCTAAATTATCAGAACCTAGCAGCCTTCAAGATGAAAAACATTGAATAGCTTCATAATCGCTGAACAAACCCTGAGTTTTCTCCAGTCATTATGAACAATTGCACCCCCAATGAGGCCCCTGCCTTAGTTGCTTATCGGAACTCAAGTTCACTCCAGATCTCAAGTAGACCTCATGTACACAATCCATTGCTAAAGATGCCTTGGGCTGTTCCAGAAAGTACCAAATTCCTCCTGACATGCTCTATCACTACAAGAGTCCAATCAGACCAAAAAGGTAGAATTGCTGCCCTATCTGAACTGGAGCTGCACTGTCATCATTTTCCAGCCTTAACACATTTCAAAGTGTTTCTGTCCTTGTAGGCAATGAATTATTTTCTATCCTACAGTCCCTTTCTCATGGATGAAATACTGCATGCCTCTCACTACTTCATTCTTTTCCTTGACAAGTTTTCAGACAAATTATATTACTTAGTTCCATCCATTCAGACCTTTACAAGTGACCCACACCCATGTCATGTACATACGATCAAATCATCCTTCCTTCCTTCCTTCGTATTTGATTGGTAAAAAGGGAGTTCCACTTGGACAGCTTCTCCGTATTATTTAACCTTGAATCCAATGACATGTCAAAGGATATAAAGAGGGAAGATTAAAAATTATCAAAAAAAAACCTTGACAAATACTAGCCAGATGAAAAATATTCTGTGCTAAAATTCTTCTGCCCAAGAGTTAGTAGTAGTAGTATCTAAAAATATTTTTTGGCTTTAAATAACCTTGCCATAGTTGATGAGCTGTAGAAAACCAATCAATCAATCAATTAAACACTACCACTAAAAGATTTGCATTAGAATTCATATTTATGCATAATGGAACACATAAGTTAAGATAATTTATGATAAATAAATAGAGAAAAAGATTGTTAATTTAGGTTCAAACATAAAAAAAATCTGGACCCAAAAGTTTTCCCACTCCTGATTGCAATGATTAATAGGACTATTAGGTTGGTGCAAAAATAATGACGTAATAATGTCGTTTTTTGACGTATAACATCAAAAAACGACATTATTATGTCATTATTTTTGCACCAACCTAATAGATAGGTTTGCCTATCATCCAGTTCACACTCCATCCCTGGTCTTTTCAACAGGAGTAGAGGTTTATCCCTTGTTTCCTGTTTAGGATTGGGTTTCTGTTTTCTTCTAAAAATCTTTTTCATTCTTTTTCACTCCCAGTAGCTCTCCTTAAAACAAAATATGTTTGGTTGATAAAATGACCAACCAACCATATTTCATTATTTTCTATTAATTTATTAATCTATCGGCTGCTGAGTTTATTAAAAGAGAAGTACAGATCAACATTTGTATGTTTTAACTCTTAATAATTATACGTCCATGAAAGTGACAAGTCAAATGAAATAACATTCTCAAATTACTTATATCTTTATACATACTTTTATAGAGTTTTATTTCTTCTTCCAGAAAAATCCAGCTATGCTTGGCAACTTGGAGATGTGGATACTGCCAAGAAACAGTCGCGAAGAGCATTGATCTTCAATGTGATCGGCATCATTATTGGCATTCTCACTTACATTCTTGCAATTGTTCTCTTCTTCACAGTATTTAAAGGTGAGGTGCCATTACTTAAGCATCATGCTGTTGGCTGAGAGAATTCACAAGACTTTTCATCAGAATCAATTATACAAAACATCCTTGTATTTTTTTATTTCCTGTAAATAATTGTGATAAAAAGATTTAAAAAAACATGCAAACAATCTTAAAAAGCGTATTTGTAGGTAAAGAAAATCCAATTTACAAACACATCATGGAAAGTTTAGATATTTAGAGATTTGCCATTTCCTCTCAAGAAAAATCTTAAAATTCCAAACAAATTGCACATTTTACATTTTGGGAATCGAATTTTGATGATCTACAAACCTGTTTTATTTATTTACAAATTTTTTTCAAACATTTCTTTCTTTCTTTAAAAATTGCTTGATTTATGTGTGCATATTATATATATATATATATATATATATATACATTTGATAAGACACCAAAATGGCTACTTTTGTAGTGATTTTATAACATATTTATGTTATAATTTATGTTATAATTTTTGAATAAATTATATATATATATATATATATATATATATATATAATTACAAATTATGTCTGCTTATTCTTATTATAATCCTTTCATATTCATATATATTTTCCCATATATAACAATTAAATGAGGTCTGTAACAGTGAAAAGTACTTTCCATCTCTTTCTGAGATCATCATCAGTGATACAACTGGTAAGGCAAAAAACTGTAACTATTTATTACTGAATTTTTTTCTTTTCTATTTAAATGCCATGGCTAACAGTTATGCTTTAGCATTCATTAAAAAAAATTAAGTGTTTAAATATAATTGCAAAATGATTTGCTGTATGTTTTTTTACTGCAGAGTGAAATATTTGGAATTGCATGTGCCTTTCATAACTCAAGGTCATTCTATTTTGGGCTGGGTCCAATAACTTTTCAGCACCCTCTTATATATATGTGATCCCATAGTGTAGACAATGCCCAACAAGCCATACAACAAAGTTTAAGATGTACGATTTACAATATTTAAAAATAAACTCTACAATTGTAAAGTCAAACTCTTGCCATAAGTCATGAATATTTCTAAGGTAATTAGAAGAGTCCAATCTATGGTGACCACTCAGAAGATTTGGAATACTTGCCATCTGGAAAAACAACTTTCAAGGGTAATTTATAAAAATCTCTCCTGATCAACCCTGAGTTATTAGACTCTTAAATTTTCTAAGCTCAGCATTATTGATTTTCTCTAATAAAACCTCAAGCTGAATGTGTCAGTGAGTTTCTAAATATGAATTCATTAACTTCTTTGCTTTGGGGATGTTTGGTTTGTGTTTTGTTTATTAGTAGCTCTTTTCTGAATCTGGACATGTATTCATCTACCATTAAACAAATTTATTTACTGTAAAAAGATAAAATGATAAATTAGAATTGTTTCAAAATGACACAAATGTGTTTTAATCTATACAGAGATTATAAGGAGCAATCATATTTTGTTTTTACTCTAGTTTAGAAACAAAATAATATTAATATAGAAGAGGGAAAATAATTAAAATTTATTTGAGTTGGCTAAAATGCTTGTTCACTTATTAAGAAAATTTAACTGAACAATCTTTTTGGCTACCCCAATAAATAATCTCAATGTTTGATTAAAAAAAATCAATTTTGTTAATTTGTTTTTTTTTTCTCAAAATGAAATTATAATCGTGAAGAAAAACATTTAAAATTTTTTTTTCCTTTTTAATTTATGTTATATCTAATATTGATTACTTTTAAATATATTTTAGGGTATTTCCTGTGCAAGGTTTCATATATGAAAAAGTGCCTTCCTTTTAAATTCTGACAACACTGATATCAGTTGCCATTTACACATTTTTTTTTTGCATACAGACCCAAATTTTTTTCAGTATTTTTCTGTGATAAAAAAAAAACATTAAAATGTATAACGAAAAAAACATTTCTAAAATCAGTGACAATATCAGAAATTCTTTGATTTCTAAAATTATAATCATTCCCACCAAAGTCTTAAAATACAGATATTTTTTCTTTATGCCATTCTGATATAAACTGAAAAACTTATTTATTTTCCTCCACCTCCACATTTCTGTATTTTGGGGTATGTGTAGAAATTGCTACATTCATCTTTTGTTGCAAGCATCAGGAATGACTCTACATTCCCTTTTTTACTGCAGTCAAGATATGTTGCCAGTAAGATGGTTGTTTCTCAAGAACCCAGCTTTTATTATTAGATTCCATCCAATAATAGCAACAAAACTCAATGCTACATGATCCTGCGACTCCCATAGCATGATACTTTTTTAATCCACCATCATTAGCTCATTGAGCAAAGAGCAGCACCACATGTTGTTTACAAATTTCTGCAACAGCCAACAGTAGCAGAAAGTTTTTGGTAATACAGTCATGTTTATTTCTTCTATATAACTGCATACTTAACCATTCAGGATAGTAAATATATACTATCTATTTTTTTTAATTTTTTTTTAGCCTTTGGATTACATGAAACACTAAAAACCTTGTTTGGAAGGATTGATGATTTTTATTTCCTGCTTTAAGCTTTGTCCTACCTTTTGATAGCACAGCAATATATAAGTGGAATGAGCTGGCATGTTTGTGATTTTTTTTTTTTTTTTTTTTTTTTTAGAGATGATTTCTGTCATCTGGCATTTTCTGTGGTCGAGCAGTGGCGTGATCTCAAAAGTGCTGGATTAAAGATGTCAGATAATATATATATAATGATAGGATAAGGAACAAATACAAATCATTTATAAATTTAATGTTTCACTTTTATTTAAGTTTCATCAGAAACTGAAATATAGAGGAGAAAAGAAAATTCTGCTAATCTAGTTGGTCTATGTTGGATTTGGTTGATAATGTGCATGAGTGTATGTTTGAGTGTATGTTTGAGCATATAGTGAACAGTTTCATCTATGTCCAGTAGTTATCCTTATGTTTATTGGGTGGCAGAATGTTTTGTGTGAAAGAATTCATGTTACACTGGTTTAGTTGTAAGTAGACAAATCTTAAAGTATAGATTTTATAACAGTTGATGATACAATAAAGTGTGTTTGATGTGTGTTTACAGATGGCAAAATATTTATCAGGACTCCATCTTCATTATATATATATATATATATATATATATATATATATATATATATATATGTAACAAAGATTTGTATAAGAAGTATATAATTGTGTGTGTGAAACTGTGAAGATTGAAAATGAGTACTTACTAATTGTACAGTAAGCTCATCATAAAAACAGTGGTTTGATGATACATTCACCCCACACACTCTTTTGCAAGCAAATATTGTGATATATCTGTAACAAGTTATTTTCCATGATAAAAACCATTACACTACCTCATATCCCCAAGGATATACATGTGTGCATATATATATATAATATATATATATATATTAGTTTGTTGGGTGATACAGAGAAATATATGTACAATATGCATTTTGTATGATTATATAATCTAGCTATATATCTTGCCTGGGTGCCCCATACATTCAGCCTTGTGTCACATCTAAACTTTGCTTAGTAAATTCACAGGACAATAGCCTAATGGATTTGTTCCCTAATTTGGTCAGATAAGATTGAGTTCAATCCCTGGGTTGGGTAATAGAGACTTGGTGAAAATAGGCTAAGCAATAATTGAGCAGTACTAAAACAGATATCCCTAGATGCAGACAACAGTCTATCCCAGTAGATTAAATGAAAGGTTCAATTTAAAATTTCCTGAAAATTACCTGGGTTGACAGACATTTGAATGCCATAGTGCATAATGGCTGAAACCTTATGTTGATAATAACAAACATGAAGACACTAGGCAGAATGTAAATAAAGATATATATAATTTTCTTTACTATTTAACATATACTCACATGCATATGTACTAGTTTCCCCTGTCTCTCTAAAAGGTAGTGTTTGTCTATGAAATTTTTCATAAGCAAATATGTTATCAAAGAAGAAGCAATTATATAGAGGAAAATTTATGAGCTTTCCTGGTCCCCAAAATTAACATTGCCTGTCATTTTTGCTGCAATGAGTGTATAAATCTATAACTTTAATTCTGAAAAAGGCACAGCTGTTTAGGTTAAAGCTTCTTGATATTTTTAGTGTCTCTAATGAAATATATGATAGAAAAATGCACAAGTCTAGCAGCCAGTTTATACTTCTATAATGCTTCAAATACTTACAGAACAATTCCCCCTCCATTTAAAAAATATTATTTAATTTTCTACTTTTACCTGATGTATGTCCACAGATATCCTAATAATGACCAAACAACAGCCAGGATTCCCATTGTTGATTTTCTAGGCCAGCAGTTGGAAGATTAATACAACATTATTTTCCTACCTTTTTTGTGGGGGGAGCTTTGTACTGTAACAAATATACAAAACAGAGACCAAGATATATATATATATATATATATATATATATATATATATATATATATATATATATATATGATCAAATGTTGTTTTCTTTTAGGTATTTGCTCAAAAACTTGTACCAATTAATTTTTAGTGCTTTTTTTTTTGTGTGTAGTTTTAAGATGACATTATGATTAACACTCCTTCTTAAGGATTTACATTCTCATCTTGGTTGTTTTTATTTTTTTATTGCATCACATTTTTGTTTCCCACACACCAAAGTTCGAATGAAAATTTCCCTAAATGAATTCTCGACATTTTCTTTAAACCCATTTTCAAAAATATTTTCCTATTCCAAATGCTGAACTTTTATACTGCTTTTTTGCTTTAAAACTTTAAAGAAAAGAAACTTTTTTTTCCATTTAACTTCTCCCTATTTATGTTTCTCATTTCTACAGAGCCTCTTAGTATTAAATGACCCATAAGGAGTTGATGTGCTATTCAACAAACAATCAATCTTCAAAGCATAAATGGTAGAGTAAGGGACAGTAGAAGAATTAGGTTGCTATTTCTAAACTTGATATTTTTTCAGTTTTTAATCTGAGAAATTTTTTTTTTCTTTGAATAAACTGGGGTCTTGTGTATATTATTTTAAAACTGTAGAAAAGTTAGAATAAAATGATTCATAATAAACTGTTGCTGTTGCTGTTCCTATTTTAGCCAGAGAATTCTAAAGAATTCTAGAAAGTAATTTATTTGAAATCAGTAAATCAGTCTATTTCAAAGAATTGCAAGAAAATTCTGCATCAAATCAAACTGAGATTTTCTTCATTTGTTTGTTCCTCTTAAAGTAAACTGGATGCAGTTATTTTCCTTTCTAAGGATCTCTCTAAAAAAAAAAGTGTGGGGGGGTAATTTAATATTTACTCTATTTTTTTTTTTTTTTTTTTTTTTTTCTGCTGTTTTAGTTGGTAAATAAATTGGTTAGTTTGTAGACCTCTCATTTTATTCTCCTTTTCTATATACTTCTTATCATTATATTATGTTGACTTACCACTACAACCAAATAAACTATGGGAAAAACTCAACACTGATATTGGCTTTTTGATGATGCTGTCAATTTAATCTTTTTAAAATCTTTCTCTACAAGGAACACAATAATACTACAGTGTAACCCGGATATAAGAGTTTATATAAGTTTCTCTTATATCCGGGTCACACTGTACTAATAAAATTTTATTCAAACTAAATGCCACTGTAACCTGTCCTTTTTGTTATAATTTTATACTTTGCAGTAATAAAAGGTAGGGTTTAAAATGCTGATCTTTAAGGTACATAGTCCTTCCCAATCTGGAAATGCTACATAATTTTCCTATTCTTGTGCTTTTTTAAATATCTATTTAATGGAATTTTGAAGATTAGGCATATATCAGTATTATGCAAGTTTGTTTTGTTTTTTTAATTTTTATCAATCTTTTTTGTTTAATATTGTTGCTTTTTTATCATAATGGTGTTGGCAAAATATGCATTGAATATTAAAGAAATATCATTTGAAATAAAGAAAACTTGTTACAACAATTTTGACAGGTATGAATGAGTGATATTCAACCTGATATTTTGCAATAAAAAACTCATCAAAAATAAATAGTGAAAGTATTTGGAAACTTAAAAAAACAGTTGATGTTGTTTAAAATGAAATTTATTTGCTTTATTTCATTTTGTTTGTTTTTTTTTGTTTTTTTAAAAATACATACACATAATTTGGTATGATTTAAGAATTGTGATATTTTTTCAATGATTTTGTTAGTTTAAATAATTAACAGAAAAAGGATATTTACAAACTAGCTTAAAAAGGTGAGAATATATATGTATATTTATCTGTCTTAAACCAAATTGTCTTTGTTGTTATGGAAACTGAGGAGATTTGGATATAATTTCTGAACTGGAAACTTTTTTTCAACAAAACTTCTCCATTTATTTCAAGAACACCTTTAGTTCCAAAGTCTTTTTTCATTTATTTTTTTTCTTTCTTTTTACATTGACTCACTGAATAAAATGTCAGCCTAAATCAAAAGTTCTTACTCAGTTATGTTATTTTAGTCAATATTTTTTTTTCAATAAATAGAAACCAATTATTTTATATTTTGAAAAAAATAAAAGTATGAAATAACTAAATTTAAAAAAAAATGTTTATAATTTTCAATGTCCATGTTTGTTTGTAATTTTCTGAGAGTTGAATTAAATGAACATCTTTGGGTTCATAAAATGAAATCTTCTTTATGGCCCTCAGAATTTGGGCGATCATGGCTCTCCACAAACTCCTGTCCTTTGTAGATCTTAAATTCTGGGTTTTTTTTTTTTTGCATGAACAAGTTAACAAAAAAAAAAAAAAAAATATGCACTATTTATTTATGTTAAATTCAATCAACAAAAAATAAATTGAATTTTAATGACCAAATAATTATAATTTAGGGTTTAATTGTAATGTCAGGATTTTAAATTTAGTAATTTGTTTATTTTTATCCACTGATGACATGAGATTTTAGTTTTCCTGAATAGACTTGGACAGGTGAATTTAAGCCCCTTATCAAGTGACAAAAAATACAATCAAATTACAATTATTTTTACCTTCATTCAAAATTTTATCTTAAAAAAAATAATACCGTCAACCTTATCTCATTCAACAGTTGTTATAAATTCTCACTGTCTTATGATTGAAAATGTTTGTCTTGTTTATATAAATGCTACTCTGTTTGGGAACAGCCTATTTGTGTTTTACCCATGAAAGGTTTGGTTGTATATCAAACAAATGGTTACAGAAAGAAAAGGTGAAATAACAATGGCTCTTTATTCCCAGCCAGAAAAACAAAAAAAAAAATTTGTTCATTCTCTTAAAAGACCAAATATGTGAGAAAGTTATTAATAACTTTATTTTTTTACTCAGTACCATATCCACTTCTATCTGTTTTAAATGTTACAATAAAATGGATTTTAAAAGCCTGTATTTTATATATTTTTTGTTTGTTATTCATTAAATGTTTTATTTTAAAGCATCTTGCATTTAACCATCACTGCGAATGATTATTGCTTTGAGACACTTTTCCCCACCATCATTCCAGACATATTTTTATCAGTTTCAAATGTCTTTTAAATATTATGTATTTAAAAATGATTTTTAAGAAGATTTATTAGACATGTGGGCCTGAAAATGTTTCAACACACAAAGTTTGTCAATCAGATAAATCTATTGAACTTCTGTTGATTTATTGAATATTAAAACTTGTGTTATCTAGAGCGGATGAGCTTTTTATAGCAGACAACAGCCAGTGTATGTGTATGTGTGTGTGTGTGGAGATGTGTATATATATATATATATATATATATATATATATATAATCTCCAACTTATGAGAAAGAACAAACAGATTTAGACTCTACAGTTCTTTAGCATTTACTTTTTTAAAAAGTGCTCAATACAAATGCTTATTGAAGAGTTAAGGTGGGGGATCCAGATTTAAAAATCTTATGGGTATGTCTCCTCCAAAGACAGGTCAAAGCTAAAACAGAAAAGTTAAAGATATAGGTTAGATGTTGGTGGGGGTATTCATACATGCCTTGGGGAACTGTCATATTAAGACATGACACAATACTGCATCTGATGCCATGACAAAAGTCCAAGAATGTGGATAAATCTATATTAATGTCAAATTGCCTATTGAGGCAAATTAGACATAAAAGAGAAAAAGAAAGTTAGGTTCTTTTTCACCAAAATGTGCAATTAATGTTGATGATGTGTTGTTTTCTCTCAGATGATGCCCCATATTGTTCTGTTTAAGAAACTGCATGAATCTGATATTTAGGTCTTTATATAAATAATTTATTATTAAGGGTTTTTAGAAATAATTTTGACTGATGAAGTAATCCATAATATTCACACGATTTGTTGAGTGTAGTGAATGAGAGAAACAACTTACCCAGTTAAATTAAGATAGTTACCACCAACATTCAGTTTCAAATTCTTAAGAACTTATTTGCTGGAACTAATTAACTTTCTTAATTCTTTTCTCATATTTAATTCCAATAATGTAATCAAGCATTCTCTCTCATTTTTCACAGATTCTATATCCTAACCCTAAAACCAAATCTTTCTATATTTATCTCTAGTTGTTGACCCACTTTGTTACAATATGACTATTATCCTATGGCAGGTTAAAATAGCAAAGCACTCAGTAAGGACTGGACTCATTGAACAAATAAATGAATTTGACATGAGCTTGATAAAAAAAAAAAAAAAAAAATCTACTCTACAGCATGCGCCCTGACCATGATTGCTTAGTTTTCCTTCCATCTGTTACTAAATGTTTTCCTAATGTTTACACAGTTGCAAAAATAGAAATAAAAATGTTGTCCTAATTTTGGTATAAACAAATGAGTCAAAGCCATATAGACCAAAGAGATACATCCTGCTTTTCTGTCCATTCAAATATCTCAGCTCTAATCAATGGCGCACTTAAAAAAATAAAATGAATCAGCAAAAGTAGCTATTTAATGATAAAAGTGGAATTTATTAGTATGTACTTATTACTTAGAAAGGAGAGTCATTTTTTACAGAGATCATATTGGTATTGTTGCACCAATGCAGCCTGTATTTTGAAGGTTTGATGAAAGAGGATAAAGCAATGTTAATTCACAGTGACACATCCTAAAACAGAGACGATGACAGAGACATTTTTCCTTGTTTTATAAATTATGCAAAAGCATTTGACAAGGTACAATACAAAGATCCATTTAAACTTCTAGGAAAACTTGGTCTATTTGAAAAATATTTTAGAAGAATCCCAAACTTATACTAGAAGCCAACTGCCTGTATATGGATAGAAAATGAATTGAGTAGTTACACAGAAATAGAAAGGAACATGAAACAAGGATGTGTCTTCTCTCCATATTTATTCAACCTCTACAGCAAGCTGATCCTGAGAGAACCATGAGTCCTACCAGGATTTATTATTGCTGGGCATAATCTTAACAATATAAGATACACAGATGACACTGTTTTGATGGGTGACATGGAAAGAAAACTACAGGACCTCCTAGATAGGGTAGTGAAGGAAAAGTGAAAAGTACTATAAGAAGAAATAAGAAAATATGCCCAAGATGTGAACTACAAAATGGAAATGTCAACAACAAGCAAAGTAGAGAAGTTTAAATTATCTGGGAAGTGTTTTAACAGAGGACAGAAAAATATAACACTGAAATTTGAACACACATTGGATGAGAAAAAGATGCCTTCCAAAGGCTAAGCAAAGTACTGAAAAACAGAAAAATTTCATTACAAACAAAGAAAATAATGCTGGATTGCTATGCGATATCCATCCCCTTTTATCAGAGTAAATGCTGGACAATCTCCCCATGGATGAGGGGAAAACTAGAATCAACAGGAATGTGGTCCTACAAAAGGATACTGAGAATTCTTTAGATGGAGTGGGTAAGCAGTGAGAAAGTCTAAAAGTAAGTGGCAACAAAAAGAAAACATGGCCAGAATCAGGGAGATAAAGCTGAAATTCTGAGGACACATAATGAGGAAAGAGGGCTTAGAAAACTTAACTCTTACAGGGCATATTGAGGTTCAGAGATATAGAGGAAGGCAGAAGGCCACCTACCTGACAAGCTTGTGTGAATGGATGATGGAACTATGAGTGGGGGCTTTAGCAAAGGAAGAAAAACTGCTAAGAGCCACAAGGGATAGGAATTTGTGGAGAGCCATGATCATCCCATCTCCTAAAGGGACATGGCACATAGAAGAATAAAAACAAGGTGAATATGCAAGAATGGTGATCACATTGACCTTCCATTAGAAAATGCTACCCTATGCAAAAATGACAAAATGATAATTCTAGTGAATGTACTGGTCAGAATTTTGCTGAGCCAAACTGTGTAGGGGTGGGGCATATAATCATGATAGAGATGGGTTTTCTTTTCATAAACTTTGATATAAGAATGGGAACATGTGAAAATATCAGTACAATTAAAGCAGTAGAGAAGTGAAGAGCTCTGGTGTTCATCTGAATCTTCTTCTTCTAGTTTCATGTAAATGTCAGGGTTTGAGTAGGGGAGAAGGGTAGCTAGAATATAGCAAATAAAAACAAACTTGAAGAAAATTGTCTATCATTGATTCAGTCTGTTGATGCATCATTAGGGTTCCTACAGAAAAATTCCTGATAAGCCAAGAGAATCCAGAGACAACATCCAACACAACACTTTGCACAGCAATTTATTCTTTAACTCTTGTACTTTTCTCAACTTAACTATTCTCTCTTCATATGCTTGATTTGTTGTCACTATGTAGATCTTTCCAACAAACCGCTTCCTTCCAACTTTCATTTTCCCTTGCTTCAGTATTCATGTTCATGCCTCCATTCAGTGTCAGATACAGAAACAATGATTAAAAAACTGTAACATAAAAAAAATGTTTATATTTGCATTATTTGTATTGGCATTTGTCCGTGTTGAGGAAACAAATAATTTGCGTTGACATCTGTCTCTGTTATGCAATCAATATTGGCCTTCCTATATGGCCATGAATGCTGGACAATCTCCTCACAGATGAAGAAGAGATTTGAGACAATACAAAAATTGATTCTACATAAGGACACTGAGAATAGCACACATTTGAGAAATGGCATCATTTTAGGGAAATTTTAAATAAAAGACTCTTATACTTTGAATCAAAAAGAAATAGTTGAAATTTCTTGGACACATATGAAAAGAGGGTTTGGAGAATTTAACACTCACAGGACATATTGAAGACAAAAGGACAGAGGAAAGCAGCAAATAACCTATTTAACGAGCTTGTGGAAATGGTTGGTAGAACAATGATTGGGAGAGATAGCAAAAAAACAAAACAACAAAGGGCAAGAAGTTGTGCAGAGCCATGATCACCAACGTCCTAAAGGAACATGATACATAGACAAAATCATGACTTTGAAAAAAACTTTTTATAAAAGTTTTAAAATTATTGATTTGAATCTACACATCCAAAAATAGGCGATTTCATCACTGATTTTAAATTCATGAGTTAAGAATTGAATTATTTTCAAAATTTACTCTCAAAATTCTAATGTCCATATTTTGCAGTGATATTTATAAATCAACATAAAATTCTGAAATTTTCTAAGTGGACATAAAAAGGAACTTGAATCTTATAGGCTAATAACAATATGTTAAGAATTATTGGTTTTAATTTTAAAGGTGGAAGTAATTGATGTTTTTTAAGAATTTTTTTCCCTAGTTGTGTGTATGTTTCTGCTCAGCAATGTGAGTGGAATGAACAAAACCCAAGGCTTAATTTTAAGCCTTGGGCTTTGTTCATTTAGCTGTTCAACAGCTTTTATTTCTGGTTTTGAACTGTTTAGAAAATAAGAGATTTCTCTCATCTCAGTTTGTAAAACTGAACTATTATCTAAACAAACCATAACCCCAGTGAGGTCAGTGAATTTGCCATCTTTCAATATTGATATGAATCAAAGTAAGTGAGGATTTTCTTGATAATAATTATAATTGTTTTTGAGCCTAACAGAATTATAGTAGAACATGTTATCTTGCCTAATTGTGTGGCACACAAAGGAAATATTTTTGCAAGCTTATTTAGTAAATTTTGTATTCTGTGATATTTTTCATGTCATTTAATAAATGTAAATTTCTCTCAAATTTCACACCAACATAAGAGTCTTATTTTTCCTTCATTTGCACCTTTCACTATACATGGAATAAGCTATATTTAGGAGGTAGGTACAGTTTTATAGTGTGATGAAGTGTTTCAGTCTGTACTTTTAAACTTCAGATACAAAGATAACAAAATGCTGTTCTGTTTCCTTCTCCACTGTTTTCCTTCTTTTAGACTGGTTACCACCCATGGCTAAAGTGTCCATTATACCCTGCTATTTGACCTAGACCTGGGAGTCAGAAAAGAAGAAACAGATTCATACACTCCTCTGAGTGCATTTGTGCAAAAGTGTACACAAAAGGCTATCCCAGGATTTGAACTCGGTTCACAATTCTGCAATCTACACCAATTACATACCAAGTAATTATGATTATAAAATTCTGGCAACAACTTTATATAGCCTAGACACACCAAACCTGAATAATAGTAGATTGATTTTAAAAAACTTGGATAGATAGATAGATATTAGGTTGGTGCAAAAATAATGACGTTTTCTCACATAGTAACATATGTTATAAAACGTCATTATTTTTGCACCAACCTAATAGAAACAAACGAACTGAGATGAATAGAAATAACCCGAGTTAGATATGAACAGACTGAGATAGATTGGACCAATACAAGGCCAAGGTGGATAGATGAAGGCTAGGTAAATAGTGACTATCTTTCAAGTCCATCTTCCAAAGCATCATTCAAGATCCTGACCCCTTTTTTTTTAACCCTGGAATAGACTGTAAGATTTAATTCAGAGTCAACTCTCACTCTCTTGGACATGTCAGTTTTTCAGCCTCTCTCAATTGCTGGTCCAGTTGTGAAATTAAGATCTTTTATCATATTTTAATAGACTTTTAATTAATTTTATATATATATATATATATATTCATTCTACTGAATCATTATCCAGGAAAGAGGACTGAACTGAAAATAAAACTACCAACTGATCTTTCATCATGTGAACTTCAAAGGCATACTTGTCCAAATTTAAAAAGTTGTTTTTTTTTTTTTTGTTCACTTAACGTTTTTAAGGGTTTTCCTTAATTTCACCAAACTCAAATGTGGGGCCACCAACCCTGATTGATCAGACAGTACTACAAAACATAGATGCCAAATGAATGTTTAATAGTGCTTCAACACGAGGCTATTCTAGGTGGCATCAGTAAATCAAGGACCCCCCTCACTCTTGTAGCAAGTTTGTTCTTTGGAGACATGACAATGGTCTTCATTTTATTTGGTAGAATAGGAAAGATCAAAGTGATAATATTTTAATAGAGAGTTATTTTCTGGTTCACCAAAATATCTGTCAATCTTCTTGACCAAAATATCTCGGAGGATCTCATCGTCAATACAACAAGTCAAATGTAGAGAAAGAACAATCAACTGAATCTGAAAAACAAAAATAAAACAGGATTCTGCTTTTCAAAAAGAGTAAAAAACTGGACAATCACAACTTAAGGCCAATGAAATGAAATAACGAGAGGAAAACAATAAAATAAGTTAACCTTTTAATGTCACAAGTGGAACAGATTTTAAGACTTTTTTTAACACCATTAATTATATCAAATATTATTTTCAATAATACACACAAAAAAGAGTAAAGTGTAATATGTGCTACACATTGTGTTAAAATGCTTGCCTGGTATCAAAAGAAATATGTCTTAAAATATGTTCCACTATTGGAACAATGTGCATTAAAAAGTTAAGAAATGCATCATTCAATATTGATTGCTCTATCATGGTATTGTAAAATAAAATGACATGAAAAAGAAAAAAAAAAATAATCAACAGATCATCTTCAAAATATAAAAAATGAAAATGCAGAAAGCTTTTGAAAAAAAAAAAATCATCTCGAATACAGAAATGTAAAGATGGATCATCTTCTAAGAAATTCTCATTTCATTGGAAAAGAATTTTGAATCATTTCACCCCCAAGAAATGAAACCATTTCAATGCCAGAGATTACTGAGAGTAAAAAAGAAAAAATGGGATGTGGCAATATAAGTACAGGATTCAAGGAGGCAGATGACAATTGACTTTGCATTTAAATTTTTGAAGATCATAGTTGACACAAAAACAAGAAGCCATAAAAGAGTACCACAAGCAAGAAACTATTAGCATATAATTTATGGTTACAACTAACAATTTCAGCAGTGGAAATATGAGACTTAGCCGTCAATCTAGTAGTGCACTTAAATTTGTGAAATTGGGGCACCAGCGAGGAAAGCTCATCAGAATACTTATTATGACGTAAATGTTTATAGAAGAGGCAATGGGAAGTTACTCTACAGCTGTGGTAAAGCAACTGAAGCTGAGATGTCAGTAAAGGATTTTATTCAATTTGTACAACTTGGTCACAAAAATTATTAAGAGTAGCATAAGAGAGGAAATTGTGGAGAGTCATAGATTATCACCCTCTGTCTCTTCCCACATTTTGCACTACTTTTTGTAGAATACATGTGTTATAGTTTCTTTGTGGATCAAGTAAATAATTTTGCGTATGTGATATAAAATTCTCTGAGAACAAAACATGTTTGTCATTTCTTTTAGCTATTCCATTTTGCCTGTTATTAATGTGTTATATCATGGCTATAATATTGCCCATAATGGGGGAAATGCCAACTAGGAATATTTTTTTCTTGAATAGCACTCCCATTAATGGATGATTTATCTGATGTGTTATTAACACCCATAAACTAGTCATATTGAAGCCCAAATATTATCTAAAACATTTTAACTTTAGTTTTTTGATCAGAATGATTGATTATTGGAAAAAATCTTCATTAAGACAAATTGTTTTTTTATTATTTTCTAAAAAATACGAAAGGTTTTTGTTTTGTTTTTTTTTATACCAAAGTACATCAAATACAAAACACAAGATCCATTCAAGAGAGAGTTTTATTATGTGAAATATAAAAGATTATGCAAAATATTCATGTCCCCATAAATTAGAATATCTACTCACAAACTGAACACATGTTCAGATGCATTTTCTTGAACACAAGTTTGCTTCAATAGACAAAAGTAAGTAAAGACAGGTTTCAAAGTGCAAAAATTAATTATTGGAAGAGTGTATAGCATCAATCTCCTAAGATATAATCTTGGATCAAAAGTGAATAAACCGAATATTTTCAGGATTGAGCCAGAGACCATTAGATGTTTGAATGCCCAGACTTAGTCATTTTGTCTAAGAACAAAAAAGCAAAGAAAACCATAACAAATAGTGCATCAAAACATCATTTGAAATGAACAAATGTGAAACTAAATTGATTTCCATTAAAGAAAAGAAAATCCAGTTTACAGTAAAAAGTGTGTGAACACATTTGTGACATTCTGTAAGTGGATGACACTTCTAAAATAGAAATAAAGAAAACTTCATGAAAGTCAGAAGCAAATACATGATAAAGACAAAAACTCATGAAAGAAAAACTGAAAAAAGTTTATTCCAAGTGAATGTCATTAAGTACAAAGTTGTTTTTTTTACATTTGCTTTTTAACTTCACAAAAAAAAAAAAAAAACAAGCAAAAAAAATTATTAAAATGAAAAGTGTTTTTTTGTTCATATAAATAAAAAAAATATTTTTTTTTTTTTTTTGTAGCTATTTTTATTTTAATTTAATTTAAAAATGACTTAAGCCAGTTAGATATTTTGGTGTCTATCAAAACACGGGAAAAAATTTTGGCTCTCATAAAAATATGACAATTTGTAAGGTATATTTATATTTAGAAAGATGGGATTTGTATGGCACAAAACCAGAAAGGAGGGAATGTGAATAAAACACTGTGTTGTATCAAACTGCCAGTCTGCTTTGAAAATCAATCCCCTGTACTTGAACAACAAACTGAGGAACCAGGAGTAAAAAAAATATGTAAGTACTTCGGCTATTAAGCAGCACCATTCAAAAGTCTGATTTTCTGCCAGAATACACACCCAACTTAGGAAATATCAAGGCTTTGTTTGGGTCTTCCTCAAAAATGGTGTTGGAGATTTGAAAAGAGTTGTCATACTCTCTCTCTCTCTTGTAATATGCAGCCACCATTCAGTGTGAACATTCAAATGATTATTTTAATAGTAGTAATAAGTGACTATTCTTTAATGTATGTCACCCACCTCAGGATATTGAACACAAATCATTTATTACTCTGCTTTTTGCAATAAAATGTTGTGTTCAATCAAGAAATATTCTATCAGGCAGAACTGTATAAAGACAAACTGAACTTTTGAACCAACCTTATTCAGAATTCTAACAGTGATTTTGGAAGGAAAATTTTAGGGTGAAAAGTGCATATGTAGCAGAAAATATGGTAAATGTTTTAAGAAATCAATAATCTTTCAAGGTTAATCATTGATTAACAATGTTTAACTGTGTTAAAAAGAAAAAAATCTATTGATTAGCTGGCTGTATATAATAATACACTAATAAAATTTTAAAATCTTTTTTATTTGAAACAGCTATGTTTATCAAATAAATGTAGCTTTTTATAAGACATTATTTTCACACTGAAATTTAAAAAAGAAAAAATTGTACATGAATATTGATAAAAAAAAAAAAAAAATTTTTGTAATGAATTTGGTAGAAATTTCAGAAAATAACTTTTTGCAAGGAGAGTATAAGTAAAAATATGCGCAAAATTCATAAACTAATATCTCCATCTTTTGATAAGAGATATAAAATCTCCAGCACAGAAAAGAAAATATCTTTTTCTTTTCACATCTTTAAATGCAGTAAAAGTGGGGGGGAAAAAAAAAAAAAAAAATCTACAATTATCTCCCTCCTCCAAAATACTATTCACAATATATACCAAATCAAAGAAAGAAGAAAAGGTTGAATGTTTTGTCTTTCCAAAATTTTCACAACAGAAAATAGATTAACATATACAAAGAAAAAACCTCTACAAGTGTTCAGCAGTGGGACAAAAATTCTTTAACTTATTTTTATTGAAATGGCACCTAATTCAACTGACAGAAGGAACCACTGTAGCTTTTTCTTTCATTTACTACACTGACTACTCCTTAATTCAAAACAATACAGTGGTAAATGTAGAAGTGAATTTCATTATCGAAAGAAAATAAATATTCCCAGCCATATTTTACTAGTAAGAAAAGTAATCATTAACATAGTAGAAATTTCTGTTATTTGCAGTTCAATTGTAAATGATGGAAATTTTCATGATCCACAGTGAAAGATGGTTAACAGAGAAAAATTCAGTAGCAAGGAGGTTGGAAATATAAAAAAAGAAATCCAGTCACAAATTAGTTTTACATATATAGACAATTCTATGACTGTTGGTTGTCATGCCGAGTAATACCATTTCATGCCATCACTCGGGGCAGTTGTGGGTTGATTATTTGGCAATGCCTATCTCCTCTCTAAGTAACACATCATCAGCCGTATTGGGTTACATGGTAGCAGCAGCAAGGTTTCATGACCCAGTGTGAGTGGCTTAATGGTGATTAATATTGAAATTGGAATCAGCAAAATTAAGTTCACATTCACCTCAAACCATGTGAAAGACATGAATCAACTGCTCCTTGCTATGGACAAAAAGCAGGGCAATAGAAACCCTAAAGTTCCAGTCCTTTAGTCTTGAAAAGCATTCCATTTGGGGTCAGTTTTATGGAGGTGGGAGAAATTGATTTAAAAGATGGCTTAGTTAAAATTTAAAAAATAGTCAAAATTTGTTTTTATATAAAAATAAAATTTATATAAAAAGCTTGAAATAAAGAGAAATTAAAAAAAAATAGAGAGACATAATTTAGAAATTAATAAATTTAAATGAAAAATTCATTTTTTTAATACTTCATTAAATTTTAAACAAGATCAGCAAGAATTTTTCTTTACAATTTGGAAATACAAAAACTAAAAAGACACATGGCCTCATCCAAATATTATAAAATATTGTTTTATTGACAAACAAAAACTTTCAAAGCAGAACATAAAAGAAAAATGTAATTGTTACAAACATTTTTTAATCATTTTCAGAAAATTACATTCTTTATTTGGCTGGTATTTTCAGATAGGAAAAATGGAAAAAAAAATAGTAGCAAATATTTTCATCAAAAAAGTAAAGGAAAATATAAAGCAGTTTTGTTCTGGTTTTCTTTTGGATTCAATATATAGCAGACCCCCACAAAAAAGAAATCTCACAGCAGACAAAAACAGTTTTTCAGAAAGTATTAAAAAAAAAAAAAAAAAAATCAGAAAGTGAAATCTTAACCACATTTACTTTTAACAAATTGAAAAAAGTTTTTAAATTACCAAGAAATTCAAATAACAATAATGCTGAGCAAAAATTTATTCTAGAATAAAAAGATTGAAAAAGTCATAAAACTCTTATTACTTAGGTTTAAATATGTTGTCATTTATCAGGACAAAGAAATGGGAAACAATCAAAAATCTGCAAGATATTGATCTTTACATGAAGATCAATCAGCAATAAGAGAAAAAGAATGGGATATGAAATATCAGCTGAGATTGATGCCAACATTGGTAGAATACCAAAGTGAACATCTGATTACAAAATTCAATGATACAGAAGATCCATTATTAGAGAAAAAGAAAAATTCAAATTATATTTGTGAACAGATTCAATTTTATCACAAATTAATTAAACAATCAAAATTAGCCAGTTTACATCCTTAATAAGGTGAATAAGCTTTTATCCATTTTCTTTAAATCTTTAAATTATAAAACTTCCTTCCAATCATAAAACTTTATAATGTTAAATCAACATTATATATAAAATTGATAAGTGTTTGGCTGTTCACTTATGCACAATGAAACCCTTTTGTTTACAACTCTCAAATTTGGTAGATGTACCTTGAGAAAAACTTTTTAAGATATTTTTTTTTTCTTAATGTCTCTTTTCTATTATATAAATTTATCTTTTACAGCTACATTTACCATTTGTATCTGTTAAGTGTAAGACTACAATTTTTTTTTTATTAATGTCCAGAAAAGAAAAGTATTTGTGTACATTGAAAAATATGGAACAATTTTTCTCAGAAATTTCTTCTGCTTGTCAAAGTGTTTCTTCATTGGAAATTGATCAGAAGTAAAGCAAAACATTTTTTTTCTTTTAAGCTACAATTGTTCATGACAAAAATGTCTAGGGACAATGAAAACTTGATGCATATGTAAAATGACAATAACAAAGACATTGTAAACATTTGTTATAAATGTATTTCCCCTTGATATAAAATAATCTGATGCAATTCAAATTCAATTATGCTTCATTTCATTAAAACAAACAAGCAATCAGCAAATGAAGCAATTCTTTTAAGGTCCTTATAACCAGCCTTGAACCTGACATACTTCAGCTAATTTAGAAATAAAGCTTTAAATTTCAAATACTTCAAGTGAATGAAATATTGCACACAGGGAGGTGATTAACAAGCTTGTGTCTCAGTCAAATTACTAGTGTAGTGAGTACTACTGAGTGCTTTACTATAATGTCCTTGTGCTAGACACTCACTAAACTGACCACTAAAAGAAAAGGAATTTACTTTCTTCACCTTGACAAGTTCATAGTAAAATGTATTAACTAACATGTCCTTTGGATGGCACTTCATACTCTGCAGAGTGCAATCCTGTTCTTTACAATTTAGAAAATCAAATTTTGTATTGTCTAGTATCATCATCATGTGTTTTGTTTTTCATTGAGGCAGAAGCAGGATTAATCTCACACAAGGAAGACAGAGGATCTCTTGCCATAATGATTTGAGGCAAGGTTTTACAAGGACAGATGCTCCTCTTGATGCCCAACTCAGATATTCATGGTAGCCCAAGTATACAGAGCTTTTATAGAAAGACCATCTCTAAGAAGGTTGTCATTCAAAGCTTGACACCCCATCACTGCCTTTATTTATATATATATATATATATATATGTAACTATACTCGTTTCAAAAAACCTTCAAATTCTTGATTTGCTAGTAATCAAATCAATCATGAAGGAAAAAAAGGTTTTAAAAAAAGAAAGAGCTAGAAACATGAAAGTCTGTCAAAAAAAAAAAAAAAAAAAAAAAAATCACACAGATACAGGTTTAAAGCCCAAAGATAAAACCCCGTGACAAGTAAACAACTAAAAGAGCTCAATACGTGGTATGATTTTGATTATCGCCTATAAATATGCCGTTTCCCTTTTTGCCTCTTTAGCCAACTTTCCCTGACGATTCGCTCAGGTGAAACCTGGGTAGGTTTGTCTGGCTCACTAGGTTTTTATATATATATATATATATATATATATATATATATATATATATATATGTGTGTGTGTGTGTGTGTGAATATAAACTAAATAACGAGATATTAGTAACTGTATATGCATGCAATAGCATGCGTACTCAGATAAGCAAATAAAGTTTTATTAATTTATGGTGTAAAAAAAAAAAAAAAAAAAAAAAAAAACAGTGCTCAAAACAAAATGGAAAAATATATTGTTTGTTGTCTCCTATAAGAAGCTCATCCACCCTTTATCATGTTTTTTGTCCTGTGGGGTGACATCTCATCCTCCTCACCAGCAGAAAAGCCAGTGGGGGGAGATGTTTCAGATGTCAATCACCTATCCTAGGTTGTACTAGGTTACATGTTACCAATATCCAGCCTAAACCTCACCTGAAATTAGTTCATGCAATTCTCAAATAATTTCGGATATTTAATCACAAAATAATAAAACATTTAATAATTTTACTGCCTAAAGTAAGATAAAAAAAATTCTATAAAACAGATTTGGAGGGAATTAGGTTTGGTTAACAAAGTAGAAACATGGATTATTTGTTTCTTAGGCCTTTTAATCCTTAATTTAAGGGACAATGAGAATAAGAGATTCATTTTAAAATCAACTATTTCATTATTTGATTTTTTTTAATTTTATAAATAAATTTTGTTTAATGAAATCCAAGTCTCCATGATAAATTTTAGTGACTATCAAAAAAACATTCAAACACCAGTAAGCAAATATTCCATAGAATTTAAATTAAACAGGCAGACATTTTAAATAATGTCTTTTTCTACTTGTTGTACTCTTCTGAACTCAGCTCCATGGACACTGCCACGTAGCGTCACTAGTGTAAAGGAGATAAATATTAAAGCAAGACATTACATTCCTTATAGACAAAATGAATACACTTGATATAATAAACCTTTTTGTATACATATTTTTAATGGGAAAATGGCCTTGTATGTTATACTTGCTGTTTCACTTTAGCAGACACACATTTGATAAGATTTTCAAAAGAACTCTACCTCCAGAGTTTGTATCTCTGGTGAGCCAAGATAAAAAAGCATAAAATAAATGTAAAAAAAAAAAAAAAAAAAAAAAATGTAAAAAAAAAAAAAAATAAATAAATAAAATAGAAAAAGAAAAAAAAAGAAAAAAAAGAAACTGCAATAATTACATTTCAGTTAGAAAATAAATATAGATCATAATGTCTTTCAAAAACAATTTCAAAATTAACTCTTTACAGTGTATATTATAGGATACAACCGTTCTTTTAAAATCTTTATCTATTTCTCTACCCTTCCTCCTCTATACTTCTCTTGACTTATGAGAAGGCAACCCTCAAGTAAAAAGAGGAAGCAGAAGACTGAACACAATTGCAAAACAGTGGAAGTCTGCTGACCCTGATTACCAGTCTAGACTAGAAATCTACCAAAATAAAAGAGGTTCTGATATAAAAGAAAAAAGAAAGAAAGAAAAAAGAAAGAAAGAAAGAAAAAAGAAAGAAAGAAAGAAAAAAGAAAGAAAAAAGAAAGAAAGAAAGAAAAAAGAAAGAAAGAAAGAAAAAAGAAAGAAAGAAAGAAAAAAGAAAGAAAGAAAAAAGAAAGAAAGAAAAAAGAAAGAAAGAAAAAAGAAAGAAAGAAAAAAGAAAGAAAGAAAAAAGAAAGAAAGAAAAAAGAAAGAAAGAAAAAAGAAAAGAAAAAAGAAAAGAAAAAAGAAAAGAAAAAAAAAAGAAAAGAAAAAAGAAAGAAAGAAAAAAGAAAGAAAGAAAAAAGAAAGAAAGAAAAAAGAAAGAAAGAAAAAAGAAAGAAAGAAAAAAGAAAGAAAAAAAAAAGAAAGAAAAAAAAAAGAAAGAAAGACGAAAGAAAGACGAAAGAAAGACGAAAGAAAGACGAAAGAAAGACGAAAGAAAGACGAAAGAAAGACGAAAGAAAGACGAAAGAAAGACGAAAGAAAAAAGAAAGAAGAAAGAAAAAAGAAAGAAGAAAGAAAAAAGAAAGAAAGACGAAAGAAAGACGAAAGAAAGACGAAAGAAAGACGAAAGAAAGACGAAAGAAAAAAGAAAGAAAAAAGAAAGAAAAAAGAAAGAAAAAAGAAAGAAAAAAGAAAGAAAAAAGAAAGAAAAAAGAAAGAAAAAAGAAAGAAAAAAGAAAGAAAAAAGAAAAGAAAAAAAAAAAGAAAAAAAAAAAAGAAAAAAAAAAAAGAAAAAAAAAGAATACCAGAAAATAAAAGAATTTTGGTCAATGAGAAAAAAAAATAAAATAAAATAAAAATAAAAAAAATACTTTTGATATTAGTCAAAACCAAGCTTTGCACTAGTAGTCTGGAGCCCTTTTTTAAGGGATATAAACAGACAGCCAACAGGCAGAGAAAGAGAAGGGACCACAAGAGAAATCAGCCCAGCATGTCATGTGAAGAAGCTTAGGGGTCACCTGCTTTAGACATTTTTCTGCTGAGGACCAAGAAAACAGTAGTTTCCAAAGTAAACACATTCTCATTGTTACAAAGGTCAAACTTGTGAACTAGTAACTACTGAACCAAATTAAATTTCACCAACCCAAATTACAAAGGACTCACTCCAATTGAAATGAAATAAATAAACACGGTTATAAACAAGCAGAATCAAAAGGTATAAAGTTTATACCTTTGATTCTGTTTGTCTATTTCCAAAGTTTCCATAAATAATACTAAGGACCCTCTGGCATTTCTCCACAGATTCATAGAGAAAACATTAATAAATTTTCTTTTAAAAAAATTAAGGAGGGAAGAGGTGAGACAAAAAAGTAAAAATGGACATGACTAATTATTTTCAATTATGATTATGGAAGAAGGGAAATCTTGCCAGGCTTGGACAACTTGTCAAGGATTTCACAGCAAGAAAATCTGTCAAAATATTAACTTTACATTCAGTCCAAAACAATGTAACTGACATAATTTGATGTAAAAGAATTTTGCAAACATAATTAGTAAATATGATTTTAAAATTTAAGTGAGTCACTTCAAGATTATTCTTATTATTCATGATGATTTGAATGACTGGCCTTCATTGGGAAATTTAATGGAAAACATGACTGATTGAAACTATAATGTACCTTGAGTAAGTCTTTTATATCTCATGTTCATTGCAGTCAGTCTAGCCACATAATTAAAAACTGCAAGCATAAGTAAATTTTAAAATCAATCCATTCTAGAAAGGGTCAAATATTAACACTAATAAATTTCCTTTTATTTTTATCTAAACTCCAAAATATAGCAATTCTTTTTATTTTTTGTTGTAATGAGAGTAGATCAAAAATAATCAATCTCTGATCTTGTTTTTTAATTATGTCTACGTAGAGAGATTTCTTTGGTATAGATGTTAATTTCAACAATAATTTCATTAAGACATTGTAATAATGTAATTTAATCACAATATCTACAGACAATTATATTAAAAAGAGAAAAGAAAATTTGTTATCAGTACTTTCACTAAGGCTTGATCCCACAACCCTACTGCTGTGTCAATTAGACCACAGAGGAATGCAGCACATCTTTTTTAATACAGTGCAATAATTATATATATATATATATATATATATATATATATATATATATATATATATATATGTATATGTATATGTATATGTATATGTTTTCATACAGCACACAAATACTTTTTCCATTGATTGTTTGGTTGGTTGACTTTCCATGTCAAGCCTTGCTGAGTAATGCCAGGATCAAACTTGCTTAGTAGTAGCGATGAATAACCAGATTAACCTTATTAACCATTACCAACCTGAGGAAACCTATTTTAATACTTATTATTAATTACATACACTTTGCCTCATTTGAATGATTTTGTAAAATATGAAAAAAAAAATTATATTTTAGATATTTGTTTTAAACACAATAATTTCCTATCAAATGCAAACAAAATAGCTGATTTGAAAATATAATCAAACAATATCAACATTTCTGATTAAGAAATGTTAATCATTATCTTCGGTTTTCTTAATTCCTATTCTTTTATTGTCCTCTCTCCTTAATAACATTTTTCTTTTTCCCATATTCTTTCACATTGAGTAATCTCTTGCATCTTAGTGGCTTTCTTGTCTTGCTTGGGGTGAAATGATTAAAAAAAAACCTAAAATCCATCAATATCTTTCAAGGGAGATAATTTTGTGCTTCTTCAAATTTTGTTTTTTTAACAAGTTATGTGGTTACAATGAAAAGAAATGTGAAAATCAACAAAACGGTTTATGTTACCACAATGGCTATCAACAAACAGAGAAATTATAAAATATGAAGCAAATCAGAAACAAAAGAGGGTACAAAGGCTGAAACCTTGTGATAACAACAAAGATGAGGACAACAGTCTGAATATAAATAGTGCAAAAAGAAAATACAGCAGAAGAAATAAAATTGTTCTTCTCTGTTAAAACGTTTTATGTACATTCATCAAAATCAATTGTCCTTTCCTTAAAGGCTTAAGTCTCCATTGTTAGCAAAACAGCCATTTTGTTTTTGTTTATTTTTAAATCTTTAAGATCTTTAGCAAGATTTCTTGTAAATATGCTTGCTAATTTCACAAAATTCTATTAGAAAAGAACCAGAGTAAAACAGATTTTATATAAAAGCCACAATAGAGGTAAATAAAAAGAAATTGCTTAAAACTTACTAAAATTATAAGGAAAGTTGAATTTTTTTTTAATCCTACAACTATATCAACTTAGAGTTTCTCCCTCTTCTCCATAATTAACCAGCTAACCCCATTTTGCAGTTGCAATTTTCAGTTATTGTGACACTGAGCCAAACTAAATTTCTCAGTTTGCAGTCTGTTCCAATTTATTGCAATTATGCATGATAAAAACTAAAGAAATTTAAATTCTTGTAAGATCAAAGTTTAAAGTTAACTCAGATTGTCAGGTTTGAATTGTCTCCCTTTTGGCCAACAACCATTCATGAAAAAAAACTTCAATTCTATTTCTGAATTTTCCAGTCAAGAATTTCACTTTTTCAGCTCAAATTAGTGTGTTATTTTATTTAACATGATTTAAACCACTGGAATTCCATAGATCTGCCCTTCCCTCCCCCCACAAAAAAATATTTCTCAGTCTAAAAAATAATGAAGAACAAAACTTGCTTAAATTTTGAAATCCCATTTATGAAAAAACTAATAGAAACCACAAAGAGAAAAAATATTAGTCAACTGGAAATTTTAATAAAATGCGTATCATTGTCAGTTCTATTTATGAACATTTAAATCAAAGATTTGCATTAGGCACACTCAATGAGGAAAAAGATGTAAATTAAAAACAAAAAAAACTGACAAAATGACGACATATAAAGTAATTACTGAATTAGAGCAAGAATCTTATTCACTCCTCTTGATAGATTTTAAGATTTAAATCTAAAATACAATGGATTTAATGTAGAAAAATAGACTTACTTTTACCAACTTCTTCAGCTGATGTGTACTTCAGTCGAGAAATTAAAGGAAAATGAAAAAAGCAGAAATTTGAAACCAAATTCAAATGATGAATTTTTGAATTTCTTTGAAGAAAGATATTTTTAATATTGTTAAAAAATATTTAAAAGAATAAACTTTCCTTTGACAGAAGACTATAGTGGCAAAAAATTTAGAATTTATATTTTCTCAAAATTTAGTTAAGAAAAAAAAAAAATATGTGTGTGTGTGTGTGTAACTTGGAAAGCAAATGTTTTTAATCTATTTAAAAAATATCTAATTAAATTTGAATGCATGGATTAAGAAAAAGGAAATAATTCCAGTATATTTTTTGCTAATTTGGCTCCCTTCATTCTATGGAAGTTAAGCAATTATTTTAGTATTTGTGTAACAAGTCATGCAATCAAAGTATAACCCCCACATTGTCATGTAAAGTGAGCATTAATTCCATGCTAGGTTGGTACAATTAATTTAAAATGTTTATTTTCTATTTTTTGTGTTTATTATTGAGAAGATCTCATCAATGATTGTGGAAGACTCATGAATGTCAATAGCCATTGTGTATGAGTGAAAAATTTGACATCACAAAAAAAAAAAAAAAAATATCTATCTTCTCTGAGCTGAAAGAGCAATGGAGTCAGATACTGATTTGTTCGAACTCTTTGGTACTATTGCCAATGTTTCAGCCTTCTCCAGTTGCCTGTCATATTCAGTAATATTGTCGGATATTCAAATTTAACGTTTTACTATGGCGCTAGACTGTTCTAATTCCACTGCCACATTAAGGGAGATAAGTGAAGAATTACGTGTTACTGCGTTTTTTCTTAACTTGTCCTAGTGATGTCCATTGTTGCCAAAGTTAAATATTGGGCTCACAGTCACCAGATAAACTGCAACACTTGACCAACACTTATAACCACAAGGCTATTGTCCTGCAGAAAACAGTCAAATCCATATACTTTGATTCAGCGATAGACGTATTAAAGGACGAGTTATCTCCCCTAGCATGGACAACAAAATAACATGACCTCCATCTGTGATATGAATGAAGAATTTTGTTTGATGTTTTAAGAATATTAGCAAATACAAGAAGCACTAAAATAAAATAGCTGGAAGGTACAGTGGCCAAAATGTTGCAACTATAACAACTAAGATTAGGAAAACAATTTGAATAAATTTGTGTAGAATTATTAGTAATTCCTCATCTCAAAAATTCAAACAGGAATGCTAAATAATTTTAATTAAAATTGACCAAAAAATAAGAAAATTGTCTGCAAAAGGGTATCACAAAATAAGATACTTATTAATAACATTGTCACAGTTACTATAAAAAAAACTTTTAATTTTTAAGAGTAACTAATTTATAGTAAAGTTTGTTTTTTTTTATACTCATTTTGAAATTTCTAAAACCTTTTTCTTAGTGGAAAATATTAATGTCAGTATAAGTAAATTAAATTGCTTCAAAATATTACTTGTAGCATAAAAATGAAACCCTAAGCCTTTCAAAATTATGATCATGCCATTAAGGACTGATGACGACTTCTCAAAATAAGTCATGAAGGGTATGGAGTATTTTATAAATAAAAAGTCTGACTATTGAGCTTAAGGTATTTAAATGGCTGCTGATTTTTTTTCATCATTGGAGCATCTAATTGAAAACTAATGGATGCCCACTCCAGTACACACTGAAAGACATCTCTACATATAAATGGAACCACAATAGCCTCTTACTTCATTCCCAACAGTGTGTTGCTACAATTCTCAAGGTAAATGCTCATATAATCAGATTTGAAGTAGAAATTTATCAATCAACAAATAACCACATTTATCCTCAGAAAAATTGAAAGCTAAGAAATTATTAGTTATTAAAAGCATTTGTTAATATTTTACTTTTTAGTCAAAGTCCTAAAATTCATTTGGATTTTAGTTGACACAAAAATCAAAGATGTAAAACAAGAATAAGTAGAAAAGAGAATCATAAACAATTTGCAAATTGTGTTTCAATAAAATGCATTTTAGCAATAGAAAAAAATGTGTGAACTTGATAAGAGGTAAAGATTCACCTGACTTTTTACAACACAAAACACTGCAAAGTGAATATTTACATTTTCTTGGATAGAGATTTTTCAGGATATAATAAGCAAAATATAAATAAGGTAGATAAAAAACACAATTTTTAATTTGGATTTTGTCTAATAAAGAGAAACATTCAAATTGAATTGTAAAACATTTTTTTAATTTACAAAAATGAAAATGGTAATTTTTTGCCCAAGTTTTTATTTAATTTTTCTTGTTTTTATAATTTTTTTTTTCTTTTCTGTACATAAATTATGTAGAAATTGTCTGAATTTTCTGTATATCCAAACACTTTTGGCTATACTTTTAGCCAAGGAAGATTTTATTTTTACTTTTAACTGAACATATGGATTGTTTTATGTATGGATGTCGAGCAATGTACGAATGTTTTATTTTCCAAACATAAGCACATTGTGGCCATGTTTATAGTTGATATTTCTGAGTGTTGGATTTCTTTCTTTTTTTTTTATTATTAATGTTTCCATTATTTTTAGCCTTTTTTTTTAACATGTGGATTAAGTGGTCATATTTGTATTATCAACAAGTATGATGTGGATAAAGTTTGGTAGGTCTCCATGTGTATTTAATTGAGACCTAATTGAGCTATGGTCAGAGATATAGCCAAAAGCACTAACACACAAAAGATTTGGACCATTCCTACATAATTTATGTCTAGTAAAGAAGAAAATTGTAAGAATACAAGGAAAATTAAATAAAAAAGTTAACCACAGTACCTTATCAGTCACTTTTAATGAAACTTGTATAAAAGAAAGATTAATGCCCAAATACACAATTTTTAATATAATTTTTAAATAATAACAGTGCTGAAAAAAATTTCCTTATTGCAGATTTGTTTTTAATTCAATTAAACTTGTTCATACTACAGGAAAAAAGAAAAGTTAAATATAAGTTATAAATAATTATATTAACTGACTTTAAAATGGAAAAAATATTTTACAAAGAGATTAAAATAAAAATAATTATCACAATCAGAATTAAAGTTAAAATAGTAAAAGGTCTTTAAATTAAAAATAAATAAAACAAAAAACAGAGACAGGTCTTATTTTACTCTATTCCATAAAACTTAGAAATTTATTTCTTCCAGAAATGATGTAAGTAATCAATCATAATGATTTCATATACACCAAATCACTTTATTTTTCAATTAATAAATTTCAATTAAAAAGATTGATGAGTTGTCCATAATGAAATCTGTCCAGAAATATTTGGAGAAGAATAAAATGTGGTTGTCCTCAAAATTGCAACCAAATACACAAAAAAAGAAAATTAAAAAAATTCAACCAATACATGTACATGAAAATAAAACGGTTTTGACTTATTTGAACTCTTGTTCTCATCTTGATTATCATTATTATTATAGACAACGTTTCAATGAAGTACCCTCTGGCCATCATCAGGTGTACACTATTTTGGGCTGATATGAAATATTTGCATTTTTTACTGTGTTAAAGTCTGAATTAATTGAACAAATCAAAATATGACATTTCCACATCTCCAAAAATGTTCATAAAATGGTTTTAAATGAAAGAAAAACAGACAATGTCACTGAAAGGCTAATTAAAAAAAGACAGGAAAATTGAATTAAAACAAGAAATTTAGGTTTTAAATAAAATAAAAATGCAGTTCTTCCATTAATAGACAGAATTTTAAAGTAAAATTCAAGTTTGTCAGTTTTCGATTCCTAAATCCAAAGTTATTTAGTGGATGCAATTCAAATAATTATCTTACAAAAACAATTTTTAAATTGCATTAAGATTTAAAAAAACATTTTTTGGTTTTGGTATTGACTTTGGATACTGTAAAAAAACAAAAAAAATTTAAAAAATAGATAAATAAATAAAATTTTTAAAAAATAGAATAATCCAAAAATTCAAACAAGATCAATTCATCCTCTCACTAAATTACCTCCACCATGACAGCAATGAGATATGATTTTTGCATATGATGTGGATTTTATATAAAAAAAAAATAATAAATTTCCAAATAGACAGCAGAATACCCACAATTTTGAGAGCTAGGATAAAATAAATTTAAATAACTATTTGGTAAATCATTAGTAATTACTGATTTTTTTTTCTGATCAATAACTATTTGCAACATTACTCTTGCCTAAAATAAAGGGGGTGTAGAATTTGTTTATCCAAGAGAAGTAATTGCTTGCATCAAAATTACTACAGAGTGCATAAGGTTGAGGTTTATGTCATTTGAATAAATCACAAACTATCAGTCACCCATCCCCTACCACATACATGCAAAAAAAAATTAAAAAAATAAAAATAACTCATCAAAAGCAAATATTCTGATACTTTTTGCGAATTTTTCCTTAAAACAAATTGTTGTTGTTTTTACTTTTGTGTCTAAATTTAATATATTTAGTTGAATGCATAATTTTCATCTCATAATTATTATCAAATATAGTTTGTCTTTCATGTATAGTATATTATATTGTGGTATTGTAAGGAGGATAGGATGCATGCCTTTTCTCAAGTGAATGAACACAAAAATGATATTTCCCTGTACAAGCAAATTTCAAATTTGTGTAAATCCTTTCCATGTTTTCATCAATGTAATTATTGTTAGTATTCTCATCATCTGAATAGAAAAAGCTTTTAATTCCTAATGGATGCTGGTACCATTCTCATAATTCTATTTCAAATAGGCTTGCAAATAGAACCAACCTACCAAAATGCAAATTCATAACATAAAACCACCTGTATTTTTGTGTCATGGCAAATTATTTTATAAACTTACAGAGCCCCTTAAATAACATTGTTATTTTTATTTATTTATTTATTATTATCATTTATTATTAATTATTTTATTATTGTTGTTTATTATTATCCCCAAATTTTTATTGCTATTTGGGAAATTTGAGAATTTTCTGAAGAAAATCAAAGAATTACTTCAAATTGCAGAGAAGAAATTTTTTCAAAAATTGAGTGAAATGAAAATAATTTCAGTCTTATGAAAAAGTTTGAAAAAATATTTTCAAATGGAGAAAATTGTGAATTTTTATTTAAACTTTTTAATCTAATTAAGAATAAATAAAAAAGATAAAAAAATAAAAATTAGTATTTAGATGCTATGGAGGGATCATTTTTAAAATTTATCAATAAAGTTCAATTAATTTTACTGATTAAAATTCAAGTTAAAATTAAGTTAAAGATTTGACTTGATAGGAAACTGGCGTTTTTGTTTGTTGTTCTTTTTTTGTTTTTTTTTAAATCACTTGTTTTGTACCCCACAAGACTGCATTTCTAATTATCTGGTAAAGCATTACAGATTCTGAACATAGGCAAATATAAGCCAATCAAAGCATCAATTTGCAAAGATTGAGACAAAGAGAAAAATGTGTAGTTTCTTTCTAAATATATACAAAATTATATCAACTACAATAAAATCCTCTTTAAACTATTGCATTTTTTATTTATTCATTGCAAATATATTTTATGTTGTTTAAAAGACCAACAATTTTTATCAAGAGGGCATGTTTTGCAGTTTGGCAGCACAGCAGCATTTGCATATGTAAATTTGACAGTGATTGGAGTCATTTGCATATATAAATTTAATAGTATCATATCAACTTCTTCCTATTCTAATCCTCATAACAGTGTCAAAGAAATATTTTTAAAAACAGATAAAAAAAAATTTTTTTAATACCTTTAAGCATAATTAAAAGAAAATTTCTTCATTTAAAATCTGAAATTTTTTATTTTGTCAAAGACAGTTGAATGGCAAACACTCAACTTTAATTTCAGTTGTTATTTTAAAAGGAGAGGATAACCAGAATTTCTCCAAGAAGAAATTTTACTCAACACCAACTTTCCATTCTTCATTGGCAAACACCATTGCAAAGTAGAATTTTTCTTTTGGTCTGGAATGATTCTGTTCATTTGTAAAATCTTTCATGTATTTTTCTATGAAGGGCAAATTCCAGTCAAAGGTCACTTCTTTCTCTTCGACTTGCACTGTAACTCTGACCTTTCCATTGGGCTGAACTTCTGTATCAAATGTCACTGATGAACCCTTACCCCAAAAAGGGAGTTTTGTTTTCATTTCCTGTCCATCAACATACACTTTGCCTGAGGAAAGAAAAAAATAATATTAAATCAGGAAAATTTACATTATTTACAGACAGATTATTGTCCTCATTTTTTTTTTGTTATTATCACAACATTTTGGTCATTGGTACATTGCTGCCTTCTTCAGGTATTTGTCAATCCACATAACCTTCAAGGAATTTTGAACTGAACTCTTTATTTAATCTACAGAAATGGATTTATTTCATTCCTCTGTCTATATTTGTCCCGATCCTGAGTGTAGAACTTGCAGCCCTAAACCTAATTTGCCTGCTGCTTGTCAGGCTTTACTGCATTCACTGAGGAATTCTTTTTTATTACTTTTGCTGTTGAGCTTTGATGTCATTTCTCTTTCTTTTTTTCCCTCCATACAAGATCAGCCATGCATGATTTTATAGTCTTGCTCCTAATTCCATCTTTTCAAGCTTCCTTCAGCCTTACTTTTAGGGAGCAGCAGCTTTCAATTTTAAATTTCTTTGCCACAACTGCAAGGGATGGAATGCACACAGTTCATTGTCATGTTCTCCTATTTTATGAAAGAAGGTAAAAGGGTAGTTACCAACTCTTGTCAAAGGAAATAAAAATATCAAGAGAAAAACACTGGCAAGTCAGACATCTGAATGAATCACCACATATGCTAGGCTATAAGGGACCACATAAGTAGACTTAGTATAAAAATAAATGTGATACGAGAACCTTAATAAAGAAAGAAAAAGAAATGATAGCAAGACTCCAGCAGCTGTTAGAAAAAGAGAAGAGTCTCAATGAATGCAGTCAAGAGTGACAAGCAGTCTCAGTAGCAGGCAGATTAGGTTTAAGGCTTCAAGTTTTACACTCAAGATTATCCCACAGGAAAATAGTTGACTGGATTAAAACAATGGTTTGTGAATTTGATGACAGTAATTGCGAGTTGATTCCAGTGTGTGGTAACATGAACAGACTCAGTAGAAACAGGGCAAGCAATAACTGAGCAGTACTAAATAAGAACAAAACAAGACATCCCTGGACAGCAGAATGAGAATAATCTACCAAGATTAAATAAAGGGATCAACAGACACCTGAAAAAGGTTGGTTGATTTTGTTTAGTGGCATATCAACACCTCTATGGGTTATTTAATGCCAAAATTTAAATATTTTGAATACAATTGTATGCCTTCAATTATAACAGTTAAAAAGTATTGCTGGTCATTCCACTATAAATATGCATTATTGGTAATTTTTTTTTTATATAAAAATGTATTTCAAGTGTTTTGTTTTTGTTTGGGGGTTCACTATTTGCCCACAGCTGGCACCCTAATAGGTGCTATCACATTGGGAACAACAGCAATTAACATTTAGATCCACACTCCACAAAAGCATCAATCTCCCAATCATAGGTCTTGCTGCCAGATGTAATTTATCAGCATACCCAAGACTGCCTGAAGAAGGTTTGAGGGTACAACAGATAAAACACTGTGACAACAATAAACATGAGGATAGAATTCATTAGTTTGAATAGAAACTGAGAATTCCTCATTCCAGAAATTCAGAAAGAAAATAAAAAGGAACAATTTCTGTTCAATACTTTGAGGAGTTGATATTCAATGAATATTCCTATTTTTGATTGTTGCTTTTCAGACAAGTTGCTTTTAATATATAATGAATATTTCAGAGATTTTTTTAAAAAAAAGCAAAAACAATCCTCAGGGTTAGTACTTTTCTCCAGTGACAAGATTTCTATTACTGTGCTGTATTGAACACTGTTCCTTTCAACTTTGAAACCTGAATTAATGAAGTCCAATTCCAGGCGTGAGGACATACCCCAGGTAATATATCTCCCACAGGAGAGGGCAAATGTTAATCCCAAGTGACTAAGGTATTTCTAAAAAGGGGAAATGCTAAGAAGACTTTTTTGTTGTTGTACTATTGTTCCTTTGATACAAGGCCCAAGAGCCACTCAAGGTACAGGGTTACAGAATGAGATGGTTGTAACAACATAATGGGAAGAAGCAAGAAGTGCATATCATGAGGATATGTAGTAGAGTGATTGGAGAAGCACTCTCTCAGGGGTCTGTTCCTCAAAGTTACAGTTCTGGAGAAGCTGAGTGGATTACTAATGGAATACAAAGAAAATGAGAAGTTTATGCCATGTACAAGGTGGTATGGTGAATTGTGGACTGTGAAAGTCTGGTGGTGTATCCTCACCCCACTGGACCTACGCACTCCACCAGGCCAGCCGTTGGTCCAGTATGGTCCAGTATTACAGGTTAGACACAAGTCTCCAGTTCCCAATATCAATTCAAAGCCACCCTTGAAAGCCACAATGCATTTAATATCATTAATAATTGCTGAACATAGTTTACGAAACAATCTTTTCACTAATTCCAGTTTAAATAATCAATTTATTTTCATAATAAATATAGAACTTTCAATAAACTTGCAAAGTTGATGCCTGACATTAGAAAACTAGTCAAGCCAGCTATTGCTTGTTATTAGGTTGGTGCAAAAATAATGACGTAATAATGTTTTTTGACGTTAAAAAATACGTCAAAAAACGACATTATTACGTCATTATTTTTGCACCAACCTAATAGTTTGTTCCTCTATAGGTATCTCACTGTTTTAGCCTTGTGCCAAGATTAAACGGTAAATATTTTCAATGATGAAAGTCAAAATGGTTTGACCAAACAGTAAAAACTTAGAGATTTTTTTTTTGTTTTTAATATGACCTAATTTCATTGATACTTTTGTTTGTAGAAAAAGGCAACTCTAAATAAATAAATAAATATGCCTTCATTGAGTGAAGTAGAGTGTAGTGAATAAAGAAAAATTAATAAGAGGAGGTTGTCCTATGCCTGACAACATAAGACAGAATTTTTAACTTGTTTTTTATTGAATTTGGGTTTCTTTGAAAAAATTGAAGAGTTTTTATTAAGTGCATGAAATTTTATTACAAGTACAAAAAAAATCTATATAACTAAGTATTTTAATTTTCAATGAACACCAATAAACATGCCTCTTTAAAAATTTTAAACTATTTTTTCTAACTAGTAACTTTATATTAGAGTAATAATTACACCAGGTAGCTTTCTCCCACATCCATGTGTGCACTTCAACATGATGTAATGGTTAGCAAGCTAGATCAATTATGACCGAGTTGTGAGATTGCTCAGTATTTTTGACCAGGTACCACATCTAAGCTATGCTTAATAAGTCACTATATGTATGTGGTTAGTCTGATGATCACTTAAGGTAAACACCCCCACCAAAAAAAAAAAAGTACTAGGGATAAAAGAGAACTAGATCCAGATCCTTCTCATTCCTTGCAGGAACTGCTCCCTGATTGAATGAGTCTTCAGAGATGTAGCTATGCACGCCATGCTTGCATGTTGGTGACACTATTTAAACCCATAGTTGGAGGTTTTGAATTCAGAGTTGTCCTTTTCCTTGACTGCTTGCCACCCAAGGCTATAGGACCTTATCTACCCTGCTATTTACCCAGAGCAGGGGAAAATGAGATAGATTCATACCTTTCCAAGGGTATTTGCACATAAATGAACATAAAGATGACAACTGGAATTTGAACTTGGCTCTCTTGAATCCTCAACCAGTGCTGCTATCCCTGACTCCACTGTGACTCAAGATGTGAAGTTAATTTCTCTGCCTACACTTTCTATATATCCAGCAGGACCATGAACAAAATTGGCAAAAGATGAAGATCTAAAATGGTTCCAATAGTGTAAGACACACTTTGCATTAAATGTAGCAGTTGTCAACTTTGAAATATCCAAAATTCCTTGAAATTAATAACATTGATAACAAATCCTTGAATATGGGAGAAAATGCACCCAGCCAGGTAATGTCATGCATATATTAAGAGTTCTGATTGTGGATATTTCCAGATTAAAATTCTGTTCTCACCATATTTCTGCTTAGAAGTATGCTTTTTGACTCTAGTGTCATGAGCTGTGTTATGGTTTCTTAGCCATATTTAAACAGAATTGCTGCATTCCCAAAGAACCCTCTTTCACCTATTTTTTTCTACACAGTTAATTGTAGATATCTATATCTTTCTTTTACATTTTTTTTTCTTCCCTGCTGACTACTGTTTTTGTTGTGGTAGGGGTCATGTATCAAGTAGAGTTTCAGTAAGCATGAAACTAATAAAATAACACAGACCATCGGCTATTAATATACAATATTATTTTCAAATAATCTAACAGCCAGTTTGCTAAGTTTATAATTTTAAGAATCAGTTTACACAAACTGGTAGGATGCCAGTATGGGGTAGGGGTTATAATATTCCAGTCTTTAAATCATGTCTGACTCCAGAACCATCATCTGATGAAATCTCTGCTGCTAATGCAATACAATAAATATATTTCTGCAATGTGTATACAAATAGAAACAAAGATTATAAAAAAAATAGAAAGTAAAACAAAATGGAGGTAAAAAAAAATGATGACAATTACCATCTACTGTGACATAAGCAGCACCTGGTCTCCTCAGAGTATGTGAATCTGAATTCATAAGTGAGAGGCCAACACCATCTCCAGGACATGTGCTACCTGCATCCAGTACTCGAAATGTTATTGACTGGCCAGCTGTATACAGATAGGATTTTGAATAGAGGACAACTGCTTCACCCCCACAACATTTTGTAGCTGTTTGGTTCTCATTACTTGTTGAGTAGGCACTGTTTTCAGCACTCCATTCTGAAACAACAACAATGAGAATCATAAAAAAAAGTACAAAGAAAAGAGACCTTAATATAAATTGTTAGGCATGTGTGTGTATTTAAACAGCAATCCCTTTTTTTATACAAGTTTGATTGAAGACAACTGACAAGGTACTGGGATCATGCTTTTTATTAAATTTTCCTTGCATTTGTACAAATATTTTCTTTTCTGGACATAAAGTGTGTAAAAACTGTTTAAATATTCTATAGGTCCAAGCACTTTCAGCTAATCTGTTAGCCATTATCAAGGATGCTTTTTTAACTGAATATGTAGGTTATATATCTATCTATAGGGATGGGAAAGTTTGTTTTTTTATTAATTAATTTCTGAACACAGCATATTGTGGACATGTTGATAGTTAATATTACTGAGAGTTGGTTTCTTCTTTTTATTATTAATGCCTCTATTATTTTAATAATTTTTTTTTTAATGTGGCTATGGTTGTATTTTCCACAAGTATATTGTGGATAGAGGTTGGTAGGTCTGTGTGTGGATTTAAATGGGTCCTAATGAAGCTATGACCCAAGTGTTGTAAAGTGAATCTTCTTGATAAGCATCTGATGAAATGCATTAAAAATATATCTCCATCAATTCAGCATAAGCTTTTGCACATATGTTATGTAGTGGTTTCACAGTGGAGGCTTGTATTTGTACTAAGTCAGTCCTAAAATAGGTTCGACGTACAAAACGTTAGGAACTTGATATAATAGGTAATGACGCAGAGAAATCTAGTTGCGGTCACTGATACTTTAATATCCGACTAACGATCATCCGGCATCGACTCACTGACCAACTCCCTGAGTGACTGCTACTACTCCTACTTATTATAGGCGGGAGAGTCTATTAACAATAGAATAGGTTGTGTTCCACTATAACAACATATTACCAAACCTAAAATCAGGTTGATCTACTTAAACTTTTCAGATATAACAAATTTAAATGGTGAAAACAATTGCAGTTTTTAGCAAGAAAAGCTTGTCATTCAATATCAGAAAAGACATTGAAAAGTTCAGCATAAAATTTTACATAATATAACATTAAAATATTGTTGCATTGATGAAAATCTCAAATTTAGTGGCTAGGAGCATTCAATAATAAATGCAGTCCACCACCTGTGATGTTTTCCTGCTGCCTAACATTTAAAGCCAATCACATCATTTGGCTTTGCCTATTTGAAACAAACAAGTTCAACAGCAGATGAAAAAGATTCAGATACATTACTAGGGATGCAAGAACATTTTTCAGTAACACTTAGTACCTACCAGTGGTACCCCAGAACATTTGTCAGTAATTCCAAGTACCAGTAGATCCACAGATACAGAAGCTTTAGTTTCCCCCTACCAAATGTTCAGAAGCAAGTGTTTGCTCTTCTACTGATTTCATTGTCAAGAAGATTGTAGGTTTATATGGACCACACTGAGTGATGAAGAAATTTCATACTGGACAGAAAAAGGCCCTTTGGAATGTCAACACTGAGATGGACCTTTCACAACTTCAAAGATAATCTACAAAAACCAAACTCATTCTTGCTCAAGAAGTTTATTCTTCTCCACTAAAATAAATGGCAAAACCTACCCTTGGGAATAGCTAGTATATTCCCCAACAAAAGGAAAAGTCTGTTTTTTGTTTAAGACTTTTCTCAAAATTCTCTAAGAATGTTTCTTCAACTACAGCTCTAGCTTCTTCAGGACTTGATAACTGGTATCATTCCCAAATTAAGACCCATAAAAATTCAAGAAGTCATATGAACTCTATGTTGACCTACTTAACAAGAAAACATAGTCAGACGTTTACAACAAAGCTTGATGAGCAAATCAAAGCAGTATAGGAATAATAGAGCCATGTACTTCAATGAATGATGGCAGTGATTTGTCTATTGGCAGAACATGTATTGTCTTTTAGAGGAGATGATGAAACCATTGGCTCTCCAAAGAAAGGAAACTCTCAGTTTGCTAGAACTGATTGCCAAATTTGATCCCTGCATACACTAGTATGGAAATAAGGATCTGACCATCCATCATACCAATCCAACACAATATGTAAAGACGTTACCTAACTAATGGCTAAAAAAGTTCTTGAAAAAATAGTGAAAAACATCAAAGAAGCAGGGTATTTTAATGTATCTGTCAATTCAACACCTAATATTTCCAATGTTGATCAACTCACTGCAATTGTTATGGAGATACGTTTCTCTCCTTGATGGAATATCAGATGAACAATTTTTGGCATTTATTTCACCGAAGAATCACATGGCTGAACTGATACTGAACTTCTTTGAAGAACTTGAAATTGATTTTAGTAAATACAGGGATCAATCATATGATAATGTAGCTAAAATGGCTGAACAGTATAATAGTGCTCAACAGAAAATTCTAAAAAAGAATAAGTTTGCAAATTTATTCCCTGTGTTAGTCATTCCCTAGAAGAACTGCAGTTGGAAGCAGTGAATTTCTTTGGCATGGTCGTCAATGAACTTTATTGCTTTTTTTCTGCCTCTACAAGATGGTGAGCAGTGCTGAAAACCTTTTTGCCACCAGTGCTAAAAGTTCCCAATATTTATCTGATACAAGATGGGAGACCCATCCCAGATCTACGACAGCCATCAGTGAAAGTTATGCACACAATGTTGAAGCACTCAGTCACATCCATGATGACAACACTGAACAGGGTTATACTAGATGACAAGCTCAAAATCTTTAGCAGAAAATGGAAGAATTTGAAATTATTTTCATGCTTCATCTAAGTACGGGTTTGCTTGAGCAGTTTCACAAAGTATGTAATGCCCTTCAAAGTGCACAGATTTTATTGGCATGTGCAAACCAATAAAGTTCACTTCTGCAATTTGTCTCCAGCACACAGGAAAATTTTTATGAGATTGAGGAGCAAGCAAAAATTAGTCTACCTGAGATAGAGTACAAAACTCTCCAAACAAGGTGTAGAGTACAAAAACAACAACACAATGATGTCAGTGCAACTGAAGCCATGGATGAAATTCCTCCAAGTTTAAGATGCATTCATTTATTCCTGTAATTGATGTTCTTCATTCAAATTTGGAGAGAAGAGCTACTGTGTACTGGAGTGTTGCTGACAAGGTTTTGTTTTTAATTGATCTACAAGCAATGAGGGAACAAATTCTCCATGGTGTTGAGGCTAGAACAAGAATATCCAAAGGAATGTTAATCTCAATCATGTAGATGATCTCTTGACTTTCAACTTGTATGTCAAACAGGTTCATGCAGAAAAAGAAAGTTTCAGCTACCAAGACATGTAGCAGATAATAAAAGAGGGCAACATCCAGGCTGCTTTTTCAAATGTGGAAACAATCTTTGGATTGTTTCTGTTTTTGATGGCAACTGTTCTGGAGAGAGATCATTTTCCAGGCTGAAAAGTATCAAAAGTGACCTTGATTCAACATTGTCACAAGAACAGCTGTCTAGTCCGAGTATTCTCTGGATAATGTGAATGATAAAATGCAACATTGATTTTGATGAAATCATTAATGAGTTTTCAGTCAGAAAAGCTCAAAAGGAAGATGTTTTGAGATTAAATTACCTACCATAAATATGTAAATAGCCTTATCAAGGGTAATAGGAAAACATGGCAATTTTATTATTTGTTTTGTGTAAACAATAAACTTCTTCATCAATCATCACTGTATGATTTAAGATTGTTATCTTCAATAAAGTTTAAGATTTAAGTTTTGTCAATCTTCAAAGGTTAAAATGTTACATAATGTTTGGATTTAATTACATGATGTTGACTATAATGACAGTCACATCTGTTTTCTTTTACTAAAGTTTGACTATTTCATCATGTGACCTGTGTACGACAGTGTTGGGTCAGTTGGGGTTTTGGTTAATATATAATAGGTTTCAAGTTTGTTGTAATGTACATATCTGACCTATAACCCATACAGTCTAGACCTGAATTTAGCCATAAAACTCCCAAAAAACATTCCATGAAACTGAGCCCTGATAAGTCAAAAATTTGCCTAAAACTTGTTAAAACTAATGATTGATTAGGTAACATGTAATATTTTAATTACTCCTAAATTTTCTGAGCATGTATGCTAGACTGCCTGTGTAGGCATGCCAGGCCTGCTTGTTCAAGGCCAAAGAAAGGGACCTTAAAACTTAACTAGCACAGGGCCTCATTTATTCTAAATCCAGCATTGCCCTTACCCTACCCAATTCTCTTAAGATATTTGAATCCAGGGTTTACAGTATCTTCTAAAAACCTGGAAGGGTGCTGCTGTATTGCATGATCTGAAAATCAAATACAACTAAGTATGACTTACATAGGACATAAATGTTTGTTTTTTTAAAACACATTTATATATATATATATATATATATATATATATTATTTACACTACTTATATTCAGACTATTGTCTTCATCTTTGTTGTTTTTATCATGTTTCAGCTGTTGTGTCCTCCAGCCTTCCTTAGGTATATATCAATCTGAGTAACCCACAATTCTGAACTTAACCCTTTATTTGATCTACAGAGTTAGACTGTTCTTGTTCTACTTTTCATGTCTAGGGATGCCATCTAGTTCTTATTTTATTTAGTACCCTTCAGTTTCCACCGAGTGCAAGTACACACTGACCAAGCCAGGGATTGAACTCACAATCACAATGTCACCAAATTCACAAACCAACACTTTTACCCACTAGGCCATTGTTCCATACATTTTTATACACAAGAAGGCAATGAGCACAAATACATTTTTAATTTTATTTTCAAAATGATGTCTTTATAAATGTAATAACCAACATCATCTCCAAGACTGGTCATTTAACAAATAGAAATGTTTTCTATAAACTAACCATTAACTCTTTAAGGCTGGAAGCACATAAATGTGCTCTCAAGTTTCAAATGCTTAGAATCCATGAGCTCCTAAATGCCCCAACAATTAAGTAGGCCTATATTTCAATACATAATGTTTTAACATCTATCACAATTAACTAAAGGTAATGGAAATCTAAAAAGTTGATTTCCATAACCATATCTCTTAACAAATAATAGTAAAAGGGGGTTGAATGAAAAAGGTTTGTTTATCAGAGAAAAGAGGAGAATTGGATTCACAGTACAAGATGAGATGCATACACTCAAATCAGTAAAGTTTTACTCACCATAGTGTGGCAATGTTGTGCAAGCAATGGTTGGTACACTCCAAATACTCCAAGCAGAATCAGGATCAGATCGACAACTGGCACGGAATGAATAAGGATGATTGGTCTGTAAATGCTTTACAAGACAAATAGAATTGCTGCCAATATAAGCATTGTGAAATGGTGCATGTTTGTCTTCATTTGATTTGATTGTTCCAGATGCATACTGAAGACAGAATTCACTTGCATCCACATCATCTTCCGTCTTGAAAAAAAATAGAAAAAATAAAAATGAAAAACAGTTGAGCGTTTTTCCTTTCTTTTCATTTTTTAAATTGTGTTATGTTAGCAGATTTTCAAATACATCAACTCTTATTGGCTATTTAATGTCAGTAAAAAAAAAAAGTTTGTATTAAACAAAGATGCATGCTGAGATTTCTTCTTAGCCAATAAAAATGAACAATTCTTGGTCTTAACTGCATATTTTTTCCTCTCATACCTTGAAGTCAGAAACCTATAATGACTTAACTGTATCTCTTTCGCAAATGAACACGGTTTCTTTTTTACTGCCTATAATTGCTTTACTATGCTATTGTCTTTTACTTCCTTTGCTGTCGATTGCATTGTTCATTTCTTGTGTTATTTTACTTTTTCATTTTTTATTATTGTTGTTATTATTGGGACACTTCCACTTAAAAATGTCTGCTTATTCATCAAAAGTTTCTATTGAAATTGGTGAATTGAAAATGCTTCTTATCTACCCACCTATAAATACACGAACTGAAAAGACGGTGATTGCATGAAAGGTGAAGGAAACTTGTTATAGAAACCTGTAATTAGTCTTACCTCACTCCACTTGACAAGCAATGCACCTGGTCGTTCAATAACATCAGCAATATAAACAGGAGCTTTACCAACCACTCGGCATTCCTTGGAAATGTAATCAAGTAGTTTCTCTTTACACGATCCAGTTCTGTCGACAGAGATGCAAGCAACTTCAGAAAGGCTCGGAATTGCAGGGACACTGTTTGGGAGGAAAAAGAAGAAAAAAAAGAAATGTGTAATGAAACCAAAACAAATCATAAAGAAATTAAAATATTCAGGTTATTTCATTTGTATAGTCTTGAAAATATTACATCATTTGAATCATGAATTCTACATTATATTGTTTTTATTATAACATTTCTGGTATCAGCTGCAAGGTGATGGTTAACAAGCTAATTTGGCACATCATTTGTTATGACATTGAGTTCAATCCTCACTGTGGGACTTTACCATAATCATGAACCACATTAGCTTACATTATCTCATTGTTGTAATAAAATAAACTTTGTGCATACATTCACTGATTTTTAATAATAATAAAAAAAAATTTTAAAAAAAGGGAGATTTTAATATATTATATATATAAAAAGGTGAAAAAAAGGGATGTTTGACATTTTTGGTAAAGAAGGTAGATTCAGAAATATTTTTATTTAAAAGGAGATTAAAAAAATGAATTCCACTAAATGATCAAAATTTAACACCTTAATCAAATCTGATTAATGTCAGGTAACATCAAGAATGTTTAATCATTAAATATTATTTGCAAGAAGCAGATAATGATTTTGACTTCAATGAATTGAATGGTTATTTATGGTGTGTTGCTAAAATTATAAATTTTTGTCATCTTAATGGTAATAAATAATAAATAGGAAACATCACTAGAAAATACAAAAATTAAAGGAATCAGTTCATATGCTAGGCCACAAAAATTTAAGACGGCTAAGCATAGAAATGAATACAATGTGGAAACCAAAAACATGAAGTGCTAGAGAAAAACAATAACAATATGAAATCTGGTAAAAAAATATTTACAGAGACATTAACTTTATAAGTCTCCAATATTCATACACTGATGTCCTCAAGAGCACATGTCCCAGTGGATAAAAGTATTGGTTGTGACTTGATCTAAATGCAAGTTCAATACCTGGCTACAGCAGAGGTGAACAATAACTTGGAGAGTTGAGTTAAAGGGAGATAATTGATACTGAGACATCTGGAAGAGCAACAATCTACCCTGGTGAATGAAATAAAGAGTTCAGTTCGAAATTCCAATTACCTGAACAAACATTGTGAATAAGGCAATGAAGATGAGGACAACAGTCCAAACAATGTAAATAGTATAAATAATTACAATACCTCATATCAGAAACATAGATAATAAAAAATGATTTAACATTATGATGATGATGATGAAAAGTTCTGATTTAATTTTGAAAAGGCTGAAAGGTTTTCAAGCACTCCTTTGTGTATACACATACTTATATATAGGTTTCATCAAAGTTCAGAAACAATACACGAAAATCTGAACTGACCATTTCATTAGTTCTATAATAATTTTGTTTATACTGTTCTATGTATTGGCTATTTAACTTTTGATGACAAAAACAATGCCCAGATTGCTATCAAATTTTCTGTTCCAAAATTGCTTTTAAAAAAAAAGAAACCTAATTCATGTATATCCAGTGGCTACATTTTATATATATATATATATATATATATATATATACACACACACACTAGAATAAATCCTAAGGAGCCAGACAAACCTACCTAGTTTATTCTAGTTTATCACTCTACTTAGCATATTGAGCACTCTTCATTTTAGTCTTTCTACTTGTTTGTTTTTTTTTTCTTTGGACTAAAGATTTTAAGCACTTGGCGATTTGATTTGTCTTGTTATGATGTTTTTAGTTCTTTTTTTATTTCCAATTTTTGTCTCAGGTACCAATTTGTCCTGACATATCTGCAAGTTGAGCTATCCAAGGTTTTCCAAACGAGTACTACTATTAATATATATATATATATATATGAAATAGGGTAGATAAGTTAGTCAATAAAAAAAAAAATTTTATTGACCAATTTATCTACTCTATTTAATAAATTATATGAAGCACACATGGACTCTTTTTTTCCTCATTATATATATTAGAAGGCACAGTGGAGTAATGGATAGCAGCTCAGATTGAGGAATCAGAGTTCCAGTAGAACCTATTACATTCTTACATGCTAATACCCTTGGGAAAAAGGTATGCATCCTCTTCTCCCTCGACCCCAGCTATGGGTAAATATCAGGACAGTCTGGGTTCTATAGCATTGGATGGCAAATGGTCTAGGAGAAGGACAACTCTGAATTCAAAACCTACATGGGGTCATTTGGGGACCTTGTGCCACACTGTATCAGGTCTCTGTATTTGCCCCTTCAAAAAGTGTGGTTGGTTCTGCACAAAACATTACTATAATCAAATCATATGTGTAGGATGTCTGGCTGTCAGTTCCTAGGAACTGAGTTACCTGACCCTCATACATCCTAAAAGAGTCCCCGGTAGGCACAGGTCAACAGCCTGCATTGATCAACAATAGGAGAGTCCACAATATTCATGTATATCCAGTGGCCATATATATATATATATATATATATATATATATATATATATATATATATATATTAATACCTAAAAGAAAAAACTAAAGACATCAATGTTGGTCAAAAATAATCAATCTGTACTGCAATGCCTAGTCAAAAGAAAAAACACCAACAAAGTACCCTGAAGATCCATTAGGTGAAACCTTGGTAGGTAGGTTATTTAAAATTATTCCTATCTCTCTCTTCCCTCTCTAATTTCGACCGTGTCTGTCATAATCCCCCCATCTCTCTGTATATCACATTACATCAACATAAAACTAACCCTCAAAAGTGAATAAGAAGTATATGTAAATTTAAAACACCATTTTTTTTTTTCACCCTTGGAAGTGTGGTTCGATGAACCAGGTAAAAATCAATCACCTGAGGAAATAAATTATACCAATGGACCCTTAAGGTTGTCTGTTTTCTATTTAAATTAATAATTGCTCTGATTTGACATTGAGCTTTCTGGATTCTTTGGGATTATCCATACAGATTACCAAACTTTTCATTACTTTATATATACATTATATATATATATATATATATATATATAAAAACTTACCATCTTGGTAGAAACCATGGTTGCAGAAAGGTCATTGTTTATGAAAATTGTATTGAGCACTCTTAATTTAGCCAGTATTTTTTTTATTTTTTTGCAAATATCACTTTTTGCCAAAGATTGAATTTTTATATATATGTATATATAGATATATATAATCACAATATAGAGAATTTATACAAAGTATTAATTAGCAATGTTAATGTAATTAATGGCAAAATTACTTTGCTAACAAGAATTAATGAGACATTAACTTACTATCAATTCCTTGAATAATAAGATCCTTATATTTGAGTTGTCAGATGGAAGACACATGCCAAGTACTTTCAACAATTTCAAATTGTCATCTTCAGGGCACAATTTTCCCATACATAGGTAAACACCAAGACAAAATATGTGTAGACCAAAAGATGTTCCTTTAAATTATGCTATTTATTGACAGTTAAATACGTTTTGGAGCATGCAATGGCACAACACTAGAGTTTTTGTTCAAATCAATAAAGTGAGAATTTTGTAAGTTTTTTGAAAATGGATAAATCCACAAAATTTTCATGTTATATGGATTTGTTTAACATTGCGAATTAATTCTTTGTATAAATTGGTTCTTTATGATATAAGATATAAGCTGCACTTTCTAATCTATTTATGAAATCAGATCCACAGCATGTAATAATCAGAATCATAAATTCTGTAGGAAATGACTAAGATATTTTACTCCACTAATTGGATTATACTTAAGTCCATGTCACTTTAACTGAAAAATACATATAACAAGAAAATTTTGCGAATTTATCACTTTTCAAAATATAATACAAGCTGCACTCTCTTTATTTATTTATATATATATATATATATATATATATACACACACACACACACAAAATGAGAACGAAAATAATATAAATTCTAACGTTCACAGCATTAATTCAAAATAGAGCTCAATACCAAGAGTAGAGCAATAATTATTTATTATAGATTTTTACATGCGAACAAAAACAATTACTCACTAGAAAAATGCATCTTGTTTCGATGCATTATGTACATCTTGACTGGTGAGAACCAAAAACAGTTCTCACAATTGAAACAAGAATTTATCTTTGTAGTGAGTAATTGTTTTTGTCCAAATATAAAAATCTATAATAAAAAAACAATATATATATATATATATATATAAACATGTGTGTGTGTGTGTGCAAATACAGGAGTATGTTTTCCAAGAACATGCCAGTGCGAAGAGGGCAGATTTACAAGCACTACTGTTTCTCTATACAAGTTTCCTATTAAAAAAAAAAAAAAAAAAAAAAAAAAAAAAACAGCATTTAAAATCAGCTTTTATTAAAAGGAACTTAAAATAGAACCTCAGATTACTTGAACTTCATTTCAATACTCTACTACATTATCTTCATTGGTTAAAAAACAGACATAAGTGGATTTTAGCCTATATGAGAAGATGCTAATAATATAGCATGCAGAGTGCCGAGTCCTGACCTTTACTGCTGTTTAAAGGACCGGCAAGGTATGTAAATTGAATGATAGGTGAACTTCTTAAACAAATATTCCTCTTTATTCAAACTTCAAAAATTTTGCCATCAACACAGATAAAACTTCATGAATAAATGAAGATGAGATGAGGAAAATGAATAAAACAAACAATAATTACCTGTTCAGATTCCAAGAATCTGAACTTTCTTTGAAGTTGGTTACTTTCTCGACATCTGCAGAGTTGTTTTCCAGGATTAAACTGCCTAAAAGAAAATATGAAAAAGGCAATACAATTTAAGAATAAAAAAAAAAAAATCATGTAAAAATCCACTCACCATCACAGCCACCCCAATTAATAACTTTCCAAGTTTTCTCTTCCTTTTAATTTATATATATATATATATATATATAATATATATATATAATATATATATATATATATTAAATTATTTAGTTTGGATGCATTGATGAGCCTAGCATACTGGAATTTTTCTTCATATGAGCCTTCTCAGTTAGAGTCTCTCATATTTTGGCTCACGGTCTGGATTTTTGTATTCCTTTTTCAATGCCTGACCATGAAAAAATCTTTTCAGGGTTTGAGGTTTTATTTGCACATGTACAAGTAATAGTTATGCTAATTCTTTTGCTGGTTCTTCTGTTTCCTTATCCAAGTCCAAATTGCCAGGTAATTAAAAGTTTTAAAAATAACTGTAACTTGGTTATTACTAGACCGGACAAAGGTGCTGGAGTTGTTTTACTGGACTATTTGGATTATGTCTCAAAGGTGCGTGTCATTCTTGATGACACATCAAAATTCTTGAAATTAGGTCCAGTGGAGACCCATGATTGTACTGTTTCAATTGAAGCTAAGTTTCAAAGACAATTGTTGAAGTGGGTCAAGAGTGGATTACACTCTTCTAAAATTTCTGAATTGATTAGATCTACTGGGTCTATTCATCCTTGTCTTTATTGGCTACCTAGAATCCATAAGCATGAGGGTCCCATTAAGACCCATCTTGTCTATGATTGGGTTCTCCCAGCATAATGTTGGATCTATTCAGTGCTACAACCAGACTTGTCACACCTTTTGTACTAAGGATTCCTTCTCCTTTGTGGAAACTATATGTAGTTCCTCTTCCAATGGTGGGTTCATGTGTTCTTTTGATATATGCTCCTTGTTTACTTGTGTCACCTTATTTGAGACAATTGAGATTTGTTGTAATATGTTATATCATAGCTCTGGTCTCTGGATTTTCCTGAGAGTGTGTTTGTTGATCTCATGAAGTACACCACCTCGTCTGTTAAATTTAGTTTTGATATTATTTATCGGCAGATTGATGGTGTAGCAATGTATTCTTCTTTGAGTCCTGCTCTAGCTAATATTTTTGTTGGCTTTCACGAGGCATCAGTATTTTCTTATAATGATCATCCCTCTTATGTATTATCGTTATGTGGATTTTACTTTTTGCCTCTTTAATAATGAGGCTGAAGCCGATTTATTTCTCGGCTTATTAAACTGTTCACCCCTCGATTAAGAATGGAAAAGGAGTCTAATTGTTGTCTTTCCTTTTTGGATGTTCTTGCCCATAGGACTTCTGACAAGTTTTTGACTTCTGTTTTTAGGAAAGCTACTTTTTCAGCACTCTATACACATTGGGCTCTTTGTCCCCAAAACATAAGATTAATCTAATTAAGACCTTTACTCATAGGGCTCTTAATGATCTGTTCCAAAGGCTTTCTTTGGGGAGATTGATTTTATTAAGATGATACTTTCCAAAAATGGATATCCTTTAGATGTTTTGAATGTTGTTATTCTTGATGATATTAATGATTTTTATAAGGACAAGCTGCATCTAGTTTTGTTTATTAGCATCTTCCCTTTATTGGTTCAGAGGGTGAGTCTTTGGCTAGGCGAATTTCATTTGCAATCAGTAGTTGTTATTTTTCTGCTAATGTTTGAGTAATATTTGTTACTCAACCTATTCTTTCTTCCATTCATAAGTATGTCCTCACCCCCACCCCCCACCCACATCATATTAACTCAGTTATCTACAAATATGAATGCAGTTGTGGACTCAACTACATAGGGAGGACTTCTCAATGTTTGAATTTTAGGATAAAACAGCCTTTACCTTCCAGAATTTTGAATCCAGCCGCTAGCAATAGTCAACTAGTTAATACATCCGGGTCATCTATTGCTCAACACATTATTATTAATAGCAAGAGCTGTGTTACCGACTTTAGTGTGGACCATTGCTCTCTTTTGTCTCGGTCATACTCTTTATATCATCTCAAGGTCCTGGAGTCCTTATATATCAGATTCTCTCTATAAACAGGATTGCTTGCTGGGTCTGAATATTATTGGTCTCTAGGTTTCCTTGAAAAAGTATTCCAAACCGCCACATTAGTCATCCTATAAATTAATTTACACATTTGTCTTTTTAATTCCCAGAATAAAACTTGATAAGCTGGGATGAAACTAGTTGTTTTTAGTTATTAAATTTACATCAATATGCCTTGTAATTTAAATTTTAAATTATGCTTATTCCTTGCTTATATATATATATATATATTATTGATCAAGCAATGCTGAATAGTGGCTTTAAGCAAAATCCCTTGTCATAGATTCTTGAAATTTCATATCTGCAGTTTCATTATAGTTTGTTTTTTTATTTGATAAAAAAAAAAAAAAAAAAAAAAAAAAACTACTAAAAAAAAAGATAGATCACACAAGCAGAGTTTAGAAAAACAGACAATAAATTTATTAACACACACAAAAAAAATGAAAGAATTACACAAATTAAGTACTTTGTATGCCAAATTATGGCCAATAACATGTATGTACAAATAAATCATTGCAAATATGCCTCTTAGTTTTTTACAATAAAAATGAATATACTGCATAAGGTCCTCAAAAAAGGTAAACATGAAAATATAGCAAAGGGAAAATACTTCTCTGAATAATTTTCAAAGAATAGCTATAATGCTCGAAGCAAAGTTTGTGGTAACTGCAAAGAACAGAACAATCTCACCAGATGAAGACTTTTTCTTTCTGTGGGAGCGACATTGATGTTATTTTCAAATTCTCATTAGGTGGTCATCAATTTTCTTCTGTGTTGTTTTTTTCCTTGACCAGGCCCACCTGGGTTCCTACTGCAGCTGTTCGTCAACTCCACAAATTCAATTCAGTCTTTTGCTTTTATTCACTAAGATAGTCTCCATATTTCCTTCTCAGAATTTGAAGGGAAACCTTTTGATTGGTTCCAAATGAAAACCAAATGCAGTTATTTTCCACAAATCAAAATGTACCAAAAATATTTTTTAAATTCAAAAAATTAAGCTAGAGCCTAACATTGCATCTGTTTTCTCTCAGAAAAGCAGATAATACACACTCAAGCAGCTTAAATTTCTTATATCCAAACAAATTCTAAAGAAATAGCAGATTTTTTATTTATTAATCTGACAAATGTTATCAAATATTATTTTTAGTAGATACTCATATTTGAGTAGATGTTCCTTTTATGAAGAAAATAGTGTCAGAAAAATTACGTAAATATATTATCTTTGAATTTCAGGTCTATTTACATGTATCTGTTATAATTATAAATAATTATATGAGAGTGGGTGCAGAAAATGTTTCAACCATTTCCCCCAAAAATGTGACCAAATAACCAAACAAAATTTTTTTTTTCTAGAATGAATAAGCCAGACTAAGCTTTTTCTAGCATCCGTTTGTGTTCAATTGTCATTTATACTTGCATTTATCAGGGTTAGGAGGTTATCAGTTATGGAGGAGTTGTTTAACTTATGACAAAATCCATTCCCACCATATATTGCTATATTTGGTTTGGACATATATTGGCTTTGTGTAAGGATTAAAAGAAAACACACATTGTTGGTATATAGAAAATCAATCTTTATGTATCACAATAAATACAGAAGGATAAAGTGAAAGTTGTAGTTTCAAAAGTTCAAGTTTAAAGTCCCGGTGAGAGACAGAGAAAAAGTCCAGGTAGAAGTAAATAATGTATGAATGTATGTATATCTATAGATCTGCTCACAGCATTATATACCTGATTGTGAAAGCCTTTCTGATTGATTGGTTAACTATCTATTTTTAGAGATGGTGAAATTTTGGTCTTATTCTTTATTTATTTCTCTATTCCCCACACATTCATCCCTGACCACAAACAATTGCTTTTACCAAATTTTCAATTTATTTCTATAGCAAAATTTTCTGCAATACTTTTCTATTATAAAAGCATAATATATACTGGTTCTCTACCTAGTATCTGTACACTAAAAAGTATCACATACACACCAATATTACAACCCTAGTCTGTTAACAAAATTTGCCTTAACACCAACAATCTGGGTTTTTTCTTTATTTTCAATGCATAACCTACAGATTGAGTGCCAGAACATGATGCAAAAAAAAAAAAAAAAAAAAAAAAAAAAAAATTGAGTTAAAAAAACTGTTGCTAAAAAACCTCACATTAAGCATTTCATATATTTTTCAAATTGCCATCTTCATATTTATTGTTCTTTTTTTTTTTTTTTTTAAACATTTCCACTAATATACAATAGGACTTCATTGCTATCCATACCAAGATGCATTTCTATGAATAGTAAAGACCACTTGAGGAATTAGACAAAAATATTTCAGTTATCAATGAAAGATTTTTTTCTGTTAACTCAGATTTTGATGACATTTAAATTCCTTTTAATAATTTCAAAATACTAAAATTGTTATTAAAGTCTATACCTTTTCATTGGTTATATTATTTTATTTGTATTCTTATATTTTGCCATATTGAAAGGATTCTGAGGAAGCTATGGTTTAAATGGATTCATTAGTTTTATATCAAGTGTTTGTTGCATTTAGTGTTTTTTAGAACATAACGTCTGACATAAAAAAAAAACTTATCACACAGTCCTGTGATCATGATTAATTGTAGTTCTCTAGTTGATGGCAGAGAAAAAAGTGACTAATGGCAACTGAATGCTGCGTACCCTTTGAAAAGTGTAATGAAAACAGAACCTGCATTTTTGTGTTATAAATTAAGATAACAATTTACAAATATATCACAAATGGGTTTAAAAATGACATCATAATTTAATAAAAATTAAATATTAACAAAAATAAGAGAAAAAAAAAATCTTGAGCAAGCAAAAATGAATGCTGGACATCTTTGCTGTAGACAATATTCATTCCTGAATAAAGCACCTTCACTAATCTAACACCTTGGATGTTCATCAAGATAGAAACTTCAAACATTCAATTACCCAATTCCATTATTTTAGGGCTAAACTAATAATTAGTCTTACTTATCACTTATGCCACACAAGAGCATAAGTCTTTTTTTTATTTTTATAATTTCAATTTAAGAAATAAAGCAATTATGATGCAAGGGGTTACTGTGTGTGAAATAATGCGAGAAAAAAAAAAAACATTAAAGAACGAGAGGCCAATAAAAGAACAGGAATTAAGGCAACATAAGATAACAATCGACATTGTATTTCAAATTTTGAAGGTCAAAGTTGACTGGGAAGCAAGAAGAGAATTCCACAAGTGAGAAGTGCAGAACTTATGTTTACTAGTAGCACAGAATTTAATGCTTATATCTAACCATTTCAACTGTAAAATGACCAGACCTAGCTGCCAATTTAGTCTTCTTTTATATGCCATGTCCATTCAGGGCATAGGCGATCACAGCCCTCCACATCCTCCTGTCCCTTGTAGCACTTAATAAATTTTGTCTTTTTATTATTTCTCCAAGACTGTTCTGCCATCCATTTGCTATTGCACTTAAATTTGTAAAATCGAGGTACCAAATAAGAATTTTCAATTACCTTGAAAATCTTTATAGTTAAGATACAGGGTAGCTACATTACAGCATTGAGAAAATGACTGAGCCAAGATGCCAAATAATAAAATATATGTGACCAAACATAAAATTTCCAGAATATTATCATTTCTTTATATAAAAACTGCTTAATATGTGACAAAATAAAATATTCAGAATAGAAGTTTAATTGTTCTTCAGTTTAACACAAAGATAAAGTCATAAGAGGAGAGTGTGAGAATGATATCATGACAAGTTTGTTTAATGCCATATCAAATCTTTATGGGTTACTCTGCTTTTGTACATATGTTTGTATAGACGTAATTACCAGAGGCAGTGATATGTGTCTTTTATGTTGTAGTTTTGTTGAAGTTATATTTTGGAATACAGCTTGATTTAAGAAATTGTAGGATATTATATGGATTAATGTCATAAAAGAGTTCTTTCATGTTGGTTGGTTGGTTGATTTTGTTTACTGGCATATCAATCTATGGATTATTTAATGCTGAAATCTAAATATTTTGAACACAATTTTATGCCTTCAACCACAGAATAAAATATAATAAAATGTAATTTCAATATGTATTTTTGTTAAGTTTTTATATAAAAAAAGTTTTTATAAAAAAAATATAATAATGTATTATTGGTATTTTTACTATAAAAATGTATTTTTATACTTTTATAGTATTTTGTTTTTGTTTTTTTTTTTGGGGGGGGGTTCACTATTTGCCATAACTGGGACCCTAACAGTTGTTACCACCCTGGGTTAGGATGAACCTGGGAACAACAGCAATTAAGAAGTGGTTCCACACTACTGAAAATCTCCAAACACTCGATCAGAGGCCTTGTTGCCAGATATAGTTTATCATCATAACCAGGACACTTTGTAATAAGTAAATTTAATAATAGGAGATGAAAAGAAGAACACTTACCCTCTTTAATGATCCTGTTCACTTTGTAGATGCCTTGATTAATCAGGCCCTCACATTCATTTAATGGTGGCAGGGATGTCTGTTCAATGACATCTACCTGTTTTGCCAGTTCTGCCAGTCGATTATCTAAAGCCAAGATCAATTCTGATTTTAAACTCTCAAAATAGGAGGTCAGTTGTTCTCGGGATCTTGTACCACTTGATGTGATCTGTCAAGCAAGAAGATAAAAAAAAATCTTTTAATAAATTACACAAGAGAGAGAAAAAAAAAAAAATGACTATTTTGACTAATTATATTTGTTGCTAATGCTTCAAAATATTTGCCAATTGAATAGAGAAGAGCAGCAGAAACAAATAAAAAAAATATCATTGTCATTTGCTGCAAAACTTTATAGATGATTATCATAGCAAATACAAAAACAGTAAATAGAAGTTTTACAATGAACAAATCTACACAAACTTTGGTCAAGTTTTATAAAACAAGAGTTTTGAGAATTTTTTTTTCACAAAAATACTATCAGAATCAAACTTAAAAACTTAATAAATATGGATTTTTTTTTTATCTCTAAACATCATGGGAACGAGGACACTTCAAATCAGAAATCATGTTGATAATATTGCAAGTTAATACAAGAATCCTGGAGGAACAAAAATGCTGAAAGTAGGAAAAGACAGGAAGTTGTGAAGAACTATGATCACCATGGTTTTAAGGAAAATAGAAAACTGTTACTAAGAATGAAAAAAAAAAAAACAGCTGAAATTTCTGGAAAATATAAGGAAAAAGGCTTGGAAAATCTGACAACCACAAGATACTCCAAAGACAAGCAGAGAAAAAAACAAGTAAAACACCTGACAACTTAATGGAGGAACAAAAATGCTGAAAGTAGGAAGTTGTGGAGAACCCCGATTACCTTTATCCTGAAGAAAGAGAAAGGGAGGAAGAGTTGCATCACATCCCAACACAAATACCGATTTCCTAACAATAAGGATTTTATTGATTATTGTTAAAAGTTTTAAAACGTTTCCTTAATATTAATGAAAAACATTTCAAATTTAATTTTAAATATCAAACTCCTATAAGAAGCTCACACACATACACTCATTCTTATATAGGTGGTATTATATAATGAGCTGTAACACTTAGCATTGGGTAAGGAATTGATATTTGTGAATCGTGTCTAAAAGATTTATTTGCTTTCCATGATTATAAAACTTATTTACTCAAGCAAAGGGATTATTACCTTCATAATTATAAAGTTAAATTTTCATCATAATGAAACAATAAGAGTTTGTCTTCAAAGCAGAGTATTAAAAGCATTAAGAGTCAATTACAGTAATTGAAAGGAAACCAAATAGTAATCAGTCAAAGTAGCAATGTCTTACTAAATAGTAGTTACAGTGTAAGCAGTCGTTACTTTGCTCATTTGGAATTTTGACAGTTTAAATATTACTCTTTCATTTCACAATAAAAAGGTTTAATTTTGATAATTATTTACATTGTTTGGACTATTGTCCTCATCTTTGTTTCTATATTCACAGGGATTCTTCAGGTGATTGGAATTTCAAACTGAACCCTTTATTTCTTCCACCAGGGTAGATTGTTCTTGTTCCATGCCTCTTCTGGATATCTCAGTTATCTATCTCTCTCCAAGTTTCTGTTCACCACTTCAGTAGCCAGTGGCCAGGTATTGAACACTCAATTATTTTGGTCAAGTCACTGGATCCAACTAATGTTTTTATCCACTGAGAAACTTGTCCTTGAGGAAATCAAGGTATGAATTTTTGGAAATTATAAAGTTAATGTCTCAGTAACCGTCTTTTTTTTCTTTTTTTTTTTTTTTTTAACAGAGCTCATATTGCAATTTTTGTTGATGCTATTATTGCTCATCTCTAACACTCTATATTACTGGTTCCCATATTGTATTCATTTCTATGATCAGCCAACTTAGATTTTTGCAGCCTAGCATATGTGCCGATTCCTTAAGTTTTCATATTTTCCAATGATGTTTTCTGTTATTTCAGCCTCCGCCTACAGGGGGTGGTGATCTCCTTTTTCCCTCTATGTGTGGTCAGCTATGCCTGATTTTTCTAGTTCCCCTCATGTTACAACTTTACGATGTTCATGCAGTCTTATCTTAAGAAGGCAGCCCATTTCTCCTTTATATTTTTTTGCAACAGCTGCACAGGATTGTGTACACACAGTCCTTAGTTACATTCTCCTCTATGTGGGGGGATATTACTCAGAAGAGGTGTTTGTGAAGAGTTGGACCACTTTTGAAGGTCACCCTGATGTCATATGGACCACAAATCTTTCGTATTTTTACTAATAATGTCTTCTCGTAGGGTAGGTAGACCAAAGCCGTTTTCTGAGTGTTGTTATCCTCTTGTACCTTTCTATCGCAGTTTGTTGAAGCTGCTGCCATGTACCCAGGGTAATTGCTACGTTATAGGTTACTGCTTATACTGACCATATGTTTTGGACAGATAGCATAATGTAAACAAACCTTTAAATTTAATATCTAAATTCTTCTTTGTCTAGAATAATTTCTAAGCACACACATTTTGGGCAGATAGTATAATGTAAATAAACATTTGAATCTAATTTTTCAGGGCCAAAGAAATTCAGACAACACATTAATCATGTCTTCTTATCAGTGGGAAGTGGATAGAGTTGGGGATCTTTGTTTTGCTCAGTTTACTGGATCTTGTCTATTTAATTCTGGATTCAATTCTCCTTGTAACTGTTCTTAATTCATTTTATTCTTTTAAAACATAAATTTTAACGTTTCTGTTTTAATTTTCTTAACAATTCAACCTATTCTGAGAATTTTAATAATTATTATCCAATTAGTGGTCCCTCCAAATCATCATCCTCTAATTTTATGCAATTAATCATTTAAACATGGTCAATGCCCTGTTACAGGCCTTTTACAGTATGAACATCATTGTAAAAAAAAAAAAAAAATACTCAGTCACAAAGGACTTCATGGAGAAGCAAAAGAAAATATATTTCTTATTAAAATCTTTTAAAACCTGTATCTGTTAAATTTAAAAACTCTCTCAGAATCAAACATAATTTTGATAAATATTCAACATTTCCATTAATATCTATTAGGTTGGTGCAAAAATAATGTCGGTTTTTTACGTTAAAAATACGTCAAAAACCGACATTATTTTTGCACCAACCTATGATGTTTATCTGTTGAAAAAGATTTGTTTTGGAAATATTTGTAAGAAAAAATAAAAAGAAAAAAAGTCACTCTTGATAAATAAAAATATTTTTTTTTTTTGTTTTTTTTTAACTTAATACACATTTGTTGTGTTGTAATGTCATCAAAAGCTGCCTAAAAAAAAAAAATGCTACCAAATGCTACTTCAGATTAAACATTTCATATATTTTTCCTTTTGCCATTTTCATATAATATTTGCATCATTGTCACTAAAATATACAATAAAGCTTCATTGTTATCTATGACAAGATGCATTTCTATGGATGGTGAAGCCCATTTATGAAGTTAGACAAAAAACAAGATTTTTTTTTTTTTTATCGGGTTCACTCAGATTTTGATGACATTTAAATTATTTTTTAATATTTTAAAAATACTATAAGTGTTATTAAAGTCTATACCATTTTGTTGGTTATATTATTTTATTTGTATTCTTATATTTTGCCACATAGAAAGGATTCTGAGGAAGATGAAGTTTAAATAGATTCATTAGCTTTATATCAAGTTTTTATTGAATTCAATGTTTTTTATAAGTAACTTAACATCTAACATAAAAAAAAAACTTATCACACAGTCCTGTAATGCTGCTAAACTCTAGTTCTCTAGTTGATGACAAAAGAAAAAAAAAAAAGTGACTAATTGTAGCGGAAACAAAATGCAGGCTGAGCAACCGACAATCACTGATAACAATACATACCTCCATTAGTCAAAGAGACAATGTCTAATGTGATGTCTCTGTAAGAAGAAAGTAAATTGTCACTTTGTTGGAACTGAGCAAGTGCATCTGGACATCTGGATATAAAGAAATAAAATATCTAACAGCTCCCCCAACAAAATAGTTGGGAGAGTGAATTGAGTGGTGTTATGATTCTTTTTTGCTAGCCAATCACTAATATTAAGTTCAATATAAGCAGGTACATTTTCTGAGAATTGTCAGTGGACAATGTGCCGTACCATGCTGTGCTGAATGTATGACATGATTGTCATGCGTCACCAAGTATTTCTGTCAGAGTTAAAGTAGGAGAGTGTCACCTGAAATCCGTTTGTCCATGCTTGTGTTTCTGCTGTTGTGACTATGTTCATCCTTTATGCGTGGTATTTCTGTTCATGCTCTGCTTATCTTGATCTCGTATTCAGCTCCTGTTGTGTTTATGGTGCTGCTAATTTTTCTGTGCTTCCTGATCTATAAGATGCCTCTTCATTGCACATACCCAACAAGTAAGAAGAAAAACCATCAAGTTATTTTAGCCCCAAGAAAATGGCAAATGGACAGTTTGACATCCCTCTGATTCCAGAATTCAATGGAGCAGCCATTGATCTCCCAGTAGTTGAATGGTTTGAAGATGTGGAGCTTGTTTCTGAGCTGTCTGACATTCAGGAAGTAGAGCATGTCATTCCTCTATGGTTGAGAGGTGGAGTTCTTGCAGTATATAGGCAGTTCAGGAAGAAACAAAGGTTCAACGTAGTGCAAGTCAAGCAAGTTCTGGAAACCACCTTCACAATATATTCTTTTGTGGCTTTTGAAAGCTTCATGACACAGCGACTGCTACGTGGTAAAACAGTAGATGTGTTCCTGGCTGAACTTTAGAGGATTGCACTGCTCATTGGAAAGGCACCCCCCAAAAATAGATGGCATGCACCTTTGTAGCTGGATTGCCAAGTCACATAAGCCACAATATCTGGGCATTGTTGAGAATGGACGACATGACTATTTCAACTTCTAACTAGAGCTCGAGCCATTATATCAGATGAGAAAGCAGCAGCCAGTTAAGGTCAGTACAAGCCCTACTTCTCCCAATAAGTCTGCCAGTCATGTCATAGTCATGTGATGCTGTATTATCGAAATATGAAACTATCCAGTGAGTAACATCAGCATACATTGATATCTACATCAATGAGAATATAGTATCCACAGCCAGTGGTTAGCAACATTTGGTAAACTTTGGGCTGGTGAGCAAAGAATCATTACAACTGAAGGATAGCTCATGAGTGTTTGGTTTGCAAGTCTAGGGGGAATGTAACACAAAATGAGGGAACAAGGTCCCAAAATGTCTTGCATTCTCACCTGACAGTGTGTTCTGATTATGTGAAAAGTTGGTTGGGCACTTCCCAGTGAATGGACGGCTTATAGTAGCATAAAAAGTAGAGCCGCAACAGCAGTTATGACTGGTTGGGACGACAAGGTGGGTGGTGCACCTCAAACTACAATGATAAAAGGTCATTGCAAGAGTGCACCAAGAAGACCCTGTGTGAGGCAAGTGCTGTGTTGATGGACCTTGATGTATGGGTCAATGCAAGCGCTATCTTGGCACTGGAGTCTCACTGGAATATTTTCCAGTGAGACTCCAGTTAACATTTTAGGCACAATAAAAGCAGACACATTTTCTGAGAAGCAGCACTGGACAATATGCTATGCGGAGCCTATGACATGATTGCTGTGAGTTACCAAAAATGTCTACAGGCGTTAAAATAGGATTGTTACCCAGCATCACCTGAAATGAATTCATCCTTGCTTGTGTTTCTGGTGTCTCAGTTATGTTCATCCCTTACGTGTGGTGTTCCTGTGTTCAAGTTCTGTTCATGTCCTGCTTGTCTTGAATCCGCATTAGGCTCCTGTTAATTTTTCTGTCCCTCCTGAACTTTGAGATGCCTATTCGTTGTAGACACTAAACCAAGTTCTCTAGTTGATGGCAAAATAAAAAAATGACTAATGGCAACTGAATGCTGCATACACTTTGAAAAGTGTAATGAAAACACAACCTGCATTTTTGCGTTATAAATTAAGAACAATTTACAAATATATCACAAATGCGTTCAAAAATCACGGCATCATAATTTAATAAAAATTAAATATTAACAAAAATAAGAGGAAAAAAGTCTTGAACAAGCAAAAATGAATATGGGACATCTTTGCTGTAGACAATATTCATTATTGAATAAAGCACCTTAACCTTGGATGTTCATCATGATAGAAACTTCAAACATCCAATTACCTGTTTACCTTTTTCTAAGGGTTGTTGTTGTAATCATTATATATACAAACAGTTCATGTTTACATAGTTAATGATACAGCAAATACCATATTTCTTCCTTCCCTCACAAACACACAGAAATACAGTTTGCTAAGGAAATAAAATTGAGCTGCAATTCTAACAGTAGTGTAATTGTTTTTTGTTGTTTTAACAGTATTTTGAATTGTAATCATGATTTAATCATAAAATATATTTAAATCTGATGTCATCAGGACAAGTTTATCAAACAAGGATATTTAGAATCTACTCAGACTTACACCACTATTTGGGTAGAAGACACAGAGTGAATTTTGGAGGATATATATATATATATATATATATATATATATATAAAAAGTGTGTGTGTGAATGTAAAAATTGTACAATAGTGCTGTTGGTAATAAAAGTGCTCAATGTAAAATAACAGAGCTAAAATTTATACTATTTATAATAATTACTTATTTTTCCTTGCCATTTGGTACAACTCATGCACATAGCAATCTTCAGACCTGAAATTTGTTGCGTGCATGAAACTCAGAGTTGTACCAAATGGTGAAGAAAAAAAATGTGTGTGTGTGCTTTGATGTATATTCAGCCTTTTATCATGAAATTTTACATTTGTTTTGAATTCCAAGCAATGTCAAATACTTCAGATTATAAGCATTTATAACAGTCAATAGCTTTTATACTGCACATTTTTTGGTATATCAGGACATAATCCAAAGAAGCTAAAAATTATTATTTAAATAAAAGATAATTATAATATGAAAGACAAGATTAAAAAAACTAAATCAAATCAACAAGCTCAACAACTTACATCTTTGCTTTCAAACCAGCAATTGCTTCTTGCTGAGTCAGAATTCTTTTTTTAGAGACTTGGGTACCAGAGGTTCAGCTGAGAACAAATTAGCCACTGAAACTGTTTTTGTTTTTTTCTCTCATAACAACAAGGGTATAGTTTCCTGGTTTCAGCTGACTATTCTTCATTAGCCAGTTTCAAGGGTTTAAAAGCAAAACATCATTCTTAGTATTCAACACCTAAACAAAACCTATTATCAATTCAATTGAAATTGAGTACAACAAATTTCATAATTTTAACTTTTAAGCTTAAAAAAAAAAAAAATAAAAATAAAAAAAAAGATCAAATTGGCTAGTTTCTAAAATACCAACTAAGCAATCAAATTTCACATTACATGCAAAGAAATATTTTCTTTCTTTTAATATTAATAAAGTATCAGTAATAGAAAAGGATTTCACAAATTTCTTACCTAAAATTTATATTCATTCTCAGACTTAAATAATTAAAAAAAAAAAAAAAAAAAAAAAATCACATTTTTAATTCTTTTTAATAATTTTTACAACTGGTTTCCTTCTGACTTTTTGTCCAATTTAATTTTCAATCAAATCTTTTTCAGTCAACAGTAAACAATATAGAAGAGTAACCAAAATGGCAGAGATTTTGTTCAAAAGTGGTGGCAGATTGATTACAAAATAAGAAATGTCTGATATGAAATCTTCACTGGCTTAAAGTTAAAGTACTGTCCATGTAAGAAAAGCTTGTAACGTGGAAGATACAAGTTGCAACCTTAGCAGAAAATTTTTTTTATTCTGCTTTCTTTCAAGGAATCAGCAGGTTTTAATAAAATACAAGTTTGTTTGTTTTTTTTTGTTGTTTTTAGAAAATTGCTAAAAATTAAAATATGTAACTTCAGAATCTAAAACAACTTTAGTATACTACTACTACTACTACATTGCTTTATAAATATTTTTCATCTTAAAATTTTTTAAAAGCAGAGATTAACAAAAAACCTATACAATAGAAAATAGAAACATTCACTTTGCAAACTTAAGATAAAATATTTACAATGTAAAAATTCACTTCAATTTTGACAAACATTTTGCAGTAAAATTTTCCCTTGAACTCCATTCATTAAAAATAGAGTGAAAGACAGCAACACACTGAAACTAGTATTTATTTTCAGTTGAACTGGAGATTCTTTTTTTCAAGCAGAATCTCATACTTTTATAAGACAGAATTAGGGCATTTCCTCTTATTTAGAATTTGACAAATGTGCCTCAGGCATATTTTTAAAAAAAAATCAACAGGAGGTGACTAAAATGTGGCATCATGTAAAAGATGAGAAGTTGTCTCAAACATTTTTGGCATAAAGTATCACCACCAATTTACCTATTGCAAATTACTATTAATGATGTCCTTTAAAATAAATAAAATGAGATTCTTACAGAATTAATTATTTCCTTTACTTAAAAAAAAATTATCTCCAAACAGAAAGACAATTATTTTCTTTTTATAAAAAGTGACAAAATTCTGAGCAACAAGGTCAAAAATCATCAAAACAGTCTTTCAGGATTTGTTTTTCAAAACTTACTTGATCTTTGGCTTCATAAAGAGCATCCAACAAACCCAGAAGTTCTTTTTTCTGCTCTTTGGCAAAATCCAAAATTTCAATCACACCTTGTTCAAGTTCTTGTGTCATTGTGTTGACACTTGGCATTGATCTAAAAAAAAAAAAAAAAAAAAAAAAAAAAATCAATAATAAATTTCACATCATAAATAAAAAATAATATACAACATAAATAAATGTCAAAAGCATATCAAAAGTAATATTAAAAACAGAAATCTCAAATTCAAATAAATAATGAAGGAAATGAGAACTATTATAAACTAATTAAGCATGTTGTCTCAGATCAGCCATATTTTTATCCATCACCAATCTCCCAATCTCCTATTTTTACTGACTAGCCTATATTTTTTTTTAATAAATGGTTCATGGACTGTTTTGGCCAACTTTGAACAATTTCAGGGGTGCTGAATCCAAAAATAACATCTATTTCCACCATTAGCTTTAGTTTTCCTTTTCCAAATACTATGTGACTAAAGTTTCTATCCTAAATATTTGGTGCAGATAAAGTGAATTTCATATTGTTTCTAATCATAACTTAGAACAATATAAATAAACTGTCATTATCATAATGCATCTTTTCTATACATACTTTTAAGATAATTGTTCTGATAAACTATCCTTTATGATACCTAGACTTTATGAATTTAAGCAGTACTACATTAGTGACAAGGTTTTACAATTGAAATGGCTAAATGAAAGTTCTATGCTAATAATTTTATTCTATAGCACTTCTCACTTGTGGATCTCTCTTCCTGTTTCTTGCTTACTATGCTACTTTGATCTTTGAACATTCAAATGCAGTGTCAATCGTTATTTTCTGTTTTATTAATTCTTGCTCTTTTATTGCCCTTTCTCCTTAATATATTTTTTTCATTCTCTCTCAGTAATCCCTTGCATCTTAGTGGCTTTATTGCCTTGCTTGGGATGAAATGATTAAAAAATAATATAAAATCCAGATGTTTGAGCAATCAGAAATTCAATAACATTCACCTTTTGTATTTTTTTTGCAGGGAGCATTCAGAATTAATTTGAATATTATAGGCTTTTAATTTCAAGCTCTTTGTACCAAAATGTGCAGCTAACCAGTAAAAATAAACAAGAATTTTTGATTCTGTGTCCCAAAATTAGCTAAGAAAAAGCACAAGTTGGTTTGCACCAGAAATATATTTAGCCCAGTATAATCTACTCAAGTTACCTCTTCCATTTCTACAAATATGGAATCAGATGGACTTAAATTCAGTTTTTTATTATCTTGCCCAAAACTTTGTGTCAATAAAATGCTGTTATGGCTTAACACAAAAAACGACCCTGAAAGACATCACATAGAAAAATATCTTCTCTGGCTATTTTATTTTTTGTGAGTCAGGTCTCAACAATAAATTATTAATAAGCGGTTAAAAACTAATGTAAAGAAAACTTCACTTCCCAGACAATGTCCATTTAGTAAAAATACTTCGAACAATGGAAATTTTTCAGAGTTCTTTTGTGTAATTAATTTTCAACCAGATTCAACTAAAAGTATTTGAATATGGAACCCATATTTTCCTCAAATAAACTTAATTCAGTTGAGCCTACAAAACAATGAATGAAAGAATGTCTGAGCCACCCCTCGCCACACCCAATATTTTCAACTATAATCCAAGAAATGCTTAAGAAAAGCAAGTAATAAAGACTATGGAATATATTTTAAACTTACATCAAGTTGTTCAGGCATATCTTTACATATTGGCTTTTGTTAACACAATATTTCAAATGATCCATTACCTGACAAATGCCAAAGAATGGAACAGATCTGCCAAAATGTGTGTGTGTGTGTGTGTGTGTGTGCGCACAAATATACAAAGTTCTCATGTCTGAACAATGTTGAGTTGGATAAAATCTTCTCAAAGTTATAGATAATACATTTTTTACTTGTTCAACTATTTAAAGATTAAAGTTGAGCTTATATGGTAAATATTCTTCGAAAATTAAAACTACAGTTAAATAATGATTTAAGCTGTAATAATTCATTCATGAGAAAAGATTTTGTATCAAACAAGAATTGATTCAAGTTATAAAAAAAAAAAAATTTGTAATTTGAAAACCAGAAATACTAACACATGTAAACATTAACAATTCCATCTACAATTTTTAGTTAAAATCATGAGCAAAAAATAAAGATATCTTATTTCATATTCCAAGCAGGAAAAATGCACATAAAGAATACCAACTTTGGATGAGAAATCTTGAAAGGAAAAAATTTGTTAAAAAAAAAAAAAAAAAAAAATACCTCTTAGTCACTATGCACCAAATACAAGTATTAATACACACTAATGATAGTAAAAAAATGATGAATCATTATATTGAGTCACAAATTCCAGCATGCTGGACTAAAGTGTAAGAAATTATAAGTAAGCAGATTTAGCTTGTAAGAAAAGCAAAATAAAATAAGATTACTAATCTTATATATTTATTACATTCTGTTGGGGATGTGGATATATGAATGTTATTTTTGTTCCCAGTTCTAGTTTGCTTACTCCATTTGGTTACAATGAAATAATTTCATTTCATTTTTTTGTTGTCATTGCTGTTATTATTCCCATTAGATTTAGTATTGTTTACTGTTCCACCAGGCTTAAGGTGGAAAGATATATTATACGAGACTGGCCACTGAAAAGTCGAAGCAATACAAAGACAACACAACATGTGGTAAACTCAACAATGTATTTTACTTTTATTCACAATTAGCCTTAAATCAGATGAAGAAACCAACTTGCAAGAATTTGAGTATTCCCAGCACTGCAAGTAAAAACCTTAATTTGTAAAGATTTGGTTCAAAGTTTAAGAAATAATAATATAGACTGCCAAGGACTTTCATTATAACATACACAAAAATTTTATAAATTTTGTGATGACAAGGCATGACATGAAACATTTTTATCATCAAAACCATTCAAGAGGTATTTTTTTACCTTAAGATAAATAATGAAGAAAATATCAAACAGTAGATGATTAATCAGATAAAATGCTTTAAATGAAAAAAAAAAAAAAAAAAAAAAAAAAAAAAAATGAAAATTTATGATAAAAGATAATTTCAAGGACTTCACTTCATGATTGTATTCCTAGTCTCAAGTGCACTAAATTGAATTATTGTCTTTGTAGATGTCACCTGTTCAAAGGGGTTGATCAAATAAAACTCAAAGATCATGTGATGCACCAGTGTCATTAGTTACCTGCAAATTAGTTTATAAACACCTGCAACATTTAGTAATAATTTTAGTTACTAACATGGGCTCTTCAGAAAAGGTAAGAGATTTACTGCTATCCAATATTTCTAGGACAGGCAGAATTTTATTGACATCAATAGAAAATCTCATGCAACTTTTTTTTGCTTTTTTTTTTCCAAGATTTGCAAGTTGGACAATTGATCTCATTCTTTATGCTGATATTTCTATTGTTAGTACAATGTTTCAGTTGATTCATCATTCTACAGCCTTCTTCAAGTGCAAGATCTTTAATGAGAGATTTTCTCTGATAGATGTTTATTTTTAAAGATAACATTTAAAAATTAATAACTTGTTCAACAGAAATGATGGTGTCATATCAACTGGCTCAAAAACATTGTGGTATATGTATATATATATATATATATATATATATCATTCACAGACAGTACTGTTTCACAGCTCCTCAGTGTGACTGGACAACTGAATGCCTCAAGTCCTGATTGAAACCCAAGCGATTTGGTGTCAGTCAGAGCTTCTACCACTGAGCCATCTTCACTCAACAGAACAAGTCAGCCAAATCTAACATATTGCTTATATATATATATATATATATATATATATATATAAAAAGAAGTTCAAGAGTTGAAATACCTCCTGGAATAATAATGACTTCTCAAAATTATAGACAATATTTAAATATTTATTAACAAGATTTTGCAGTCAATTGGACTAATTTAGTAGAAAAAGATTATTTATATATCTGTAACACAAAGAACAAAGTTTGCTCCAAATACTGAAAATTAGGTGTAAGTACACACAAATTAAGGTTGCAGGTGATAATTGGTCAGCCTTCTTTATTACATCACAGAAATTTTCATCCCTGGCTTAGAAATCTTCAGTTATAAGAATGTAGAATGAATTTAAATATTGTGATAGTTTTTCATTTTTTTCTTTAAGATTAATTAGATTATCAAAAAATTGGCAACATTTCTTTTATCATTTATCTATTATAATAATTTCAGGTTAGATACCGAGGTTTCTTGTGTTTTTGAATTCTCAAAGTTAGCCAAGAATCTTTTATCCCAATTATGTCTTAGTCACAAAACTACTATGCCTTTCCTTTTGATCCCCTAGGCGGCTTACGGTCTTAGTATCTTCTTATTTTGATTAATCATTTATGTATACCTGAAGAAAACAAAACTTAAATTTGTATGCAACTTTTGTTGTTTTTTTTAAGACAAATATGATAAACATGCACATCAAATTTTCAGTTTTACTGAAATAAAACACTTTTTTTAAATAAATAAAAGACATCTTTTTTTGTGCTCATTATTTGGAAAGTTTGCTTTACACATTGGTGTTTGGATGCACATTTAATGGGCTTATTTTAAATTTTTTTGCAATAACAATGACCATTTCTGAGGGATTCACAAACTTTCAAGTGGCACTGTCTATTAATAAAGATATATACACACACACATTTTTAGACAAAATTCAGCTTAAAAAATCTTTGATTAGTGCACAACTTATTTAAAAGGAAACTTTAGAAACAAGTTTAGATTTCAATGACAAAAAAGTAATCAAGTTACAAAATAACCGCATATTAAAAAAGAAATCTCCATTTTTATCTTTAAAAAGAACAAAAATAATTTTAATTTGAACAAAAAACAAAGGCCTCTAAGTACAATCAAGAATTCTGATTTATTCATTTTCTTTAAATTCCAACAAGGAGGAGTTTGTCATGAAAAAAATGTCATGGTTATTTTTCCATTATAATTTAAAAGATGGAAAAAAAAGTAATTCTTATAAAATATAAGTGAATTTTGACAATAAAAAAAAATTAAAAAGCAAAAATTTGTCCTTTGATTTTCTGCATGAATAGAATTAAATTCATTTCAGGATATAAAACAAAAAAAATGAAAATATGTTAACTATCATGCTTGACAAAATCAAATAATTTTTTTTTTTATTTTCTTAATTGAAATTTGCCTGCAAGTCTTTTTATGCAAGTCTTTTTTGCCTGCTGAATATGCTGACAATTGATAGAATCAAGAAATAATTTAAAAAGAAATTATAGTAAAAAAGATGGAAAATATATATTAGACCAATTTTCATTTTTTAATCCAAGTTACAAAAGAAATCTAAAGCCCTTTATTAAGGCAAAAATTAATTTCAACAACTGACAGAATTAAATTACTTTGTTGTAAAAGAGAAAGTCAGCAATAATCCCCTGCTTAAAGATTAGAGTTTTTAAACAAGAATAATGAAAAACAGGAATAAAGCAATATTAATAATATTCCATGTTCTCCAAGAGGCAACAACTTATCTTTAAGGTAAGCACTCCCAGAAAATCTAACAATATGTATCTTAGTTTATGAAAATTTTCAGTAAAAGTTACCTTTTTTATACAATGAGAAACAAAGTTGTACATTATCTTTAACAATATGAGAGTTTTTTGTTTGAAAGATTAAATTCATGGTAAGTATTCTTAAATTTTGTAAACCAATGTTTTAATATATGATACTTGAGTGTACTTTATGTTTGGTAGAACTATATCTCCAGTTCTGCCGATACTTCCATATTCAAGTTACTGTTTGAATGATGAAGAAATATCTGCCTAAAAGATCACCAAAAGGTCACTGGAAGTGACAACAGCAAATCCACTTTATTATTTCTGTAATACAAAACTGTAGAATTATCTTACAAAATTTAAATAAATTAGAAGACAATATTTTAAATTCTTACTAAATAACTAAAATTAATATTAGAAGTCCAACTTTTTTGCCTCTGCATTCACTCTAAAGTTAAAGTTCAAAAATACATACTCTGCCAAGGTGCCAGACATGTACATTTAAGAGGAGATAATATTTCATAGAATGTCAGGAAACCAATCCTGGAATTAGCATTATAGCCAGATAATAATATACGTTTTGTGAAAGCATTTTTGGAACAAGTGGTAATTGCTACTTCTTTTCACAGCACCAAAGCATCACATGCAATGGAAAGTTCTTTAATACTTTCTTTTCTGAATGAGTCTTACAGATTGACAAATACAACTCTCTCTCTCTCTCTCTATATATATATATATATATATATATATATAAAATAAATGCCAATGTGTCACACTTTTTCAACTTTATTCCTAGAGGCCCAATGCATCATACCATTTTGGAATCCAACCGACTATTTGAGTTAAGTTTGTTTTTGGAGATTATTCTTGCATCATTTTTGGTGACAAATTTACAACAAAAAATAAGAAATAGGAAAAAATTTCAGATAATATTTCATATGCTTCATCTTACTAAACATTTTCAATGTTTTAAATAAAGCATCATTTGAACAAATGGCTTTATTTATTTCTAATTTTTATTTAAACATTTATTCTTTGTGATGAAAGCGATTCATTTTCACTTAAGACAGTGTAAACAACATTTTTCTTCAGGAACCTACACCACATGTAAGTAGGTGTGCTCACATATTTATATCTTGACTATTCAAATATACAAAATAATCTTAGACAAAAGTTACCAATGAAGATGAATGTTATTCTAAACTTAGTAATCTTGTTTAAAATGTTTTTTCAGCCTGCTTCATTACAGAATTTTATTTTGTGAGGGTCTTATAAACCACCAACACAGACAGGCCAATCCCATCTGAAAGACTGGTGCAACACAATCTTCCTATTCTGTTTGGTCATGTACAGAAAAAAAATGCTTATTAAATATCTGCAGATACTATCTTTTTTTAACGAAGCTTGAGTTCAAGAAAATAGTACATTTCACCCTGATTTTAGAGGGTGGTGTTCAAATATTTGTAGAGGCCAAGATTGATGAAAAGTACAAATCTTAGAAAATCTCCAACCCCATCCTGTTTACTATTTTTTTTTTCCTTAAAAAAATTGAAGTCAAATAAATTTAATATGAGAATTAATTTAGAGAGTCATGCTAGATAATATCCTGTTAATTGAAATTGTTTTCCTTAAAAACAAGCCTAAATGACCAAAGGCCACACACATCTTCATGTGTATGTCATTGGCTACAAGTTTATGCACACTTAGTATTCATAAAAGAAAAAATATGAGGACACCAGAAGAGCTGAATGAAAACTTACAAAATCCACATATTGTATTCAATGAAGTGTGTGTGTGTATATATATATATATATATATATATATATATGTGTGTGTGTATATATATATATATATATATATATATATTTATTATATATATAATTTATTTATTACATACTCATTTCCTAAGCTTGTCAATTACAAGAAAACCCTATTCCCACATGCCAAGGCATACATCCATGCACACACCTATCTTATAGGTTACCACATTCCTAAGATCTGACGAGAGGGATTTGTATAAAGGTGTGGGATTTGCTGATTAGCAAGAATTCCATGAAAAAGTTTCATAAATACAGATAACTAATAATCTCTAAGATTCATTGTACTTACCTTTGCATGGAATTTCCTTGAAAATAAAACCAGCAGGTGTTTTACAAAAAGAGACAAGAAGGCAACCAAACTTTAACATTTTGGTGCTGTAGAAATACAAGACACATTACAGGCTGCCTTTCCATCTCTGGTTCCAGACTCAGAAAGCAAAGGGGATAGGTGAGGGTGTAGTAGTACAAGTTTTAGTCATGAGATTGGAGGCAGATAAATGGTATTGGTGGTGTGTGTGTGTGGGGGGGGGTACTTCACTCTGGGAATGATTTAAGGTACAGCAGTATGTGGTAGGGTGACTAAAGTTGAGGCTAGGAGAATCATTGGTGTAGCAGCCGGCTAATCTGGTGAGTAGTATGGGGGCACTAATCAAAGCACTAAAAACATGAGGAAGCCTCCACCACTACCATTCACCACAACCATTGTCACAAGTATTAAATCATTGGAATGAATATTCAAATAAATCACAAAAGGAAGAGGAGACATAAATTTGAAGAGTAATTCAAATATTTTTAGATTTATTAAAAAGAAGAAAGGGAAGAGGAGAAAGAGATTGGACCATAGTCATTTGTTGTGGTATTAGGCCAGCCATTTTTTATAGTAATTGGTGCTGGTAGAATTTAGTAGCTATATAGTTACTTGATGTTGTAGTAAGTATATTATTGATAGTGATGTCAAAGATTTTAAACTCTTTAAAGCCTACATTATGAACATTGCATAGTGGTAGAGAAAAGGTCTGATTCTTTGACATTTTAAGACTACCTTTCTAAAGACTTAATTCATCACAATTCATAAAAAATATCTTTAAGTAATAAGTTCTTGTGTCAAATCATAAAATCTGCAAAAGCCAAAATTCTTGTGTGTGCGTGTGTGTAAGAGAGAGAGAGAGAGGGAAAGAGTGTACATGTCAATCCATCATACCTAGTCTAACTCAAAACAAAAAAAAAAGTTTTTACAAACCTCATTAGTCATCACAAATACATAAAAGAAATATTTTTTAAATGACAATCATTTGTTAAGATAATTTTTTTGTTTCCACCTGGAATCAAAGTGTAGTACTTGTTTTATTAACCTATTAAATGCCTACTATCACATTTTGAGGAGGGGGGACATTAATAGAACCCTATAATACAGTGGGGGGGTATATAATTAATAACAGATTTTATGACTTGCTAAAAAGTGCTTAGTTGTGAATTTGGATATTTTGTGCCTTGCATTTGCTCAACAGAATTTTTATTTAAATTTTTAAAAATTATCAACTTTAGATAAAAAGAGGAAAGAAATCAAAGATTTACTATAGCACAATGGTTACCCAGTTTATCATAGCCAGTTCCTACTGTAGTGAGTTTAATCTTCACTTGGTGCCCTACAAATTCTACTTAGTGTCAACTACAACAATCTTAATAAATACCATAGGGAATTTGCCAAGTAGTGATTAACAAGCTGGTCTTACAGACCACAACCTGTGCAATAAATTTAACCCTCACTAGGTGCCATTCAAATGCAACTCCCCTCTCTGCCATACTAAAAATTAATAAAAGGTCAACACAATTTGTAAAAAACATCAGCAGTTAGTGTTTTTTTTTTTTAAATTAACACTAAAATATTTTTTAAATTTATAAATGTAGATAAATATTTAAATGAATTGTTTTTGTGATGAGAGCCGAGTATACTTATATATGTTCAAAATAATGTTCATTAACATAAAAGGACAAAATTACATGACCTACAAACCAGATCAACCAATGGTAGTAACTAATAATTCTGGCAAGGCTTTTTCTTCTTCACTTTCTGAACCAATTTCATCAAATTAGGAATAATTCAGATACAGATATGTTTTCTTCAATATGCAAATAAGTCTGGTTACAAATTTCCATTAATCAATAGAATATATGGCATCAGTAAATTTGCTCCTCCTTGAAAATTATTACTTCAGGTTTGTACAGAAATGTCCAAGTTTATAAGTCCCTCATTATGATCATTCAGCCTTGTACCAGTTTACCAAGCAGGGCTAAACAGTGTCCTGGGGGTATTAAAAGGGAAGGTGCTGAAAATCTACATGCTGTTAATTTCATTTAGTGAGTAGAACGTACCTTGTATGAAAATTCGATATAAAGTTGTTATACAGCTATCTCTTTGTTCTTTGTGATGTCATTTTGCCAAAGCTACTGAATCAGTGACGTTGAGTATACAACTCTGATTTCGCCCACCCTGTGATCTAAAACAAAATGCAACATGGGCAGAACATGCCCAGAAGCTGCACAGGGCTTGACAAAGCAGGTCTTGAACCAACTGGTAACTCATCTCTCTTGCAAACAGCACCTCAAGCTGTCTCGTTCATTCTTTTCTCGCCTCACTCATCTGTATTTATGGACCCTCATGCAAACCCGGTGCAGGGCATGAGATGGTTGGGAAATAGATTGCCTGACCAAGTTTGGGGAGATCCCCAAAGAGTGGTGATGGCAGAATATTGATCCATCCAACTCCTTCCATCTCACATGGGTGCTTCTCACCATCATCACCCAAAGTGTGCCGGCAATTCCTCCACCTTCATTGAAATCCTAACTGGGCCTTTACCTCTCTCTCTCTCTCTCCTGATCAAACCTGTTTCCAGTGGTTAGGCGTGGTCTAGCCCAAATTACCAAATTTAATTATCACCCCAAATTTCCATCAGTGATTGGGGGGGGGGGGGTTCTTATCGCATCCTTGTAAAGTTGGTGTCATCTGGGATTTGTCACTTAATGCATCCCCTCACCAGCTCTTTGGTCAACAAGTGACAAAAAGAGACAATTCCTTCAATTTTAAATTTTATTGCATCTTAGGCAGATGAAATAGAAATATAACAATTCCATTCCTGTTTTCCGTTGGAGACTAGTCTGTCTTAAAATCCAAGTCTTATCGACTGACCAAATTTTGCCTAGAGGCTTGCTGTTAGCCTTTGTGGGTAGAGACTTCCCATTACCCACTTTGTTCAATTAGTGGCCCACTGACACTTTTTTTTCTTTACATTAAAATATAAGCAATTCTTCCTCACACGAGATGGGGCAATTGAACATAAGAAAATACTATCACTTAATATTAATTTGACCCAAAACAGATGGCTTCTATGCTAGCTGTTGTCAGCATTGCAACCCCAAGGTGGGAAGAGAAAAAGAAAACAAATATCCCTTTCCTTTCATTTTTTCAGGTCTTGTTATTAGTATACTTTCAGTCTATCAAAAAACAGCATTTCTTTTGTTTTCTGGCTTATTTTTAAAGCCTTTTTTCCCAAATTTACCAAACCTTATTAATCATGTCACAGGCTGAGGTAGTTGCAGTTTTCCTTTTATTGTCAGTCATCTTCCCAACTTCAAAATGGCCTTGTGTCAGACTAAAATAAGCTTATTTATATAATTATATGTTTTTCTTCGAAATGGTTTACAATGCTGACAAATATTTTAAAGACATATTCAGTATGTAAGATGTGCCGAACCTTGCATTAGTTGAAGTCAAATAAATTAAAAGAAAGCAAAAAATAAAAATGTTTATAGTCAGCTTAAAATTTTGATAAGAAATAAAGTCATTTCTTTCTGGAGATAAGTTCTTGACAGCCTGATAACACATTCCAAACTCATAAAACTTTTAAAGAACACACACACACACACACACACACACACACAATAAGAAAAAAAATTTTTTTACATATAGTGAACATTAGTTTGATAAGCAAAGAAACCTTTCATGCAATGTATTCACTTAATTCTTTCTTATCTGTCAACAAGGGAATACTGAAAAGCTCTCAGCATAACCTACTTCCCAAAATCTGACAAAATATTTAAAAAAAAAAAAAATTTTCAGCACCCCTCAGATTTATTTTATCTTTGGTGGTTTTGTATTCATTATTTAATAATAAAACCTCAGAAATCGTATCATTTGTTTTCCATTAAATCTGACATGTACATTTCTTATGATAATTTAATTAGCTTCTAACATCTGGGATATTTTTACATGATGTCAGTCATCGGAGGGCAATCATTACCTTCATTAAAACAAAGGACAAAAAAATTTTTCAAAAGTTTCACTATGTCATGCTAGGCAATTTTTCTTGCCAGTATCCATCTTGCACATTTACAAGTCCATCATTTGCCAATGTATTAAATATTGCTGCCACATCTGGTTTGGTGCTTCTGTTATATCTAAAGATTCTTGACAAAATCCAAAGAAAAATCAACAACATTATTGGTCCTGACCTGGTATCTTGGATTCAGTCACTTTCCCCATCACTGTAACATAGCTACCCTGTGACTTTTTTATAAGTATTTTCATGATAATTATTCAAATGAGCTTTCCTCTTTGGTACCTCAATTTAATCTTAAGCGCAGTACTAGATTTGTAACTAGGTCACATTTTACTGATGAAGTTGCTAGTTGTAACTAAGTTTTACACTAATAACTTCTACACTTCTTAATTGAAGAACTCTCTTGTGGCTTTCTGTCAACTATGAACTTAAAAAATTTAAATGCAAGGTCAGTCACCATCTTTTGTTACACTGAAGACTTTAGATGGAGTCAAGAGTTCTCAAATACACAATTTTTTTTTATAGATAATGAGTTCATGCTTATATCCAATATTACCTAAGACTTTGTATACACTCCAGCCATCTTGAAGGAATTTATAATAAATGCTGAAATTATTTTTTCTCAAAGAGATAAAATAATGGCTGGTTAAAGGAAAAGAAAAAAGAAAAATATGAAAAAATGCTTTATTTCTAGTTTTGCTTTTCTTTGTAATTATTGATAATTTCCAAAGGAAAGGAGACAACAACTACTACTACAACAGTAAAAAAAAAAAAAAAACGAGATGGGGGCATTCTGTTTTGATATATTGCTCTCCTTCCAAAAGGATGATGATCACTCCTGCACAGGTTCATACCCAACCTCCTTTCCAGGATCCAACAGTAAAGTGGGATCTAAAATGGCTGGTAAAATATCAACTATCATGACTGATCAGATAAAGCTTCAAGGCAGGGACTGCACAACTCGTGTCTTACAGCATATTATTCTTTATATTAACGAATTTGTCAGATTTTCACTTATTAGAAGCACATAGCAGTGACCATTTTATTAAAAATTAATATCTTACAACTGAAATATTTGTTAAAAAATGAAATGGTTTTTATATGATAGACAGGAAAGGTCACCAGAAATTCTCAAGTTTAACAGAGATTAATGTTTCAAATCAGTTTTTCTCAGTAAATTTTATTGTTTTATTAGAATATGAAGTCAAAATTTATAAATAAAAGATTGACTAATAGATTTTTTTTTTTTAGTTTGGATCACCCTTAGAACAACTCTTTCTTCACTGCATGAGGGCTGGGTCTATAGACTGGGCATGCCACACAGTACTAGACAACAGAAATATGGTGTCCTTCTTACTCCAGGGCATCCACTATGTTGATGGATATCTATCAGTTTATCGGGGCTTGGCTCTTCTGTGGCAGAAACACACAAAGGCATTTCATACTTCTTTTTGCACAATACTGAACCATCTCAGCGGCACCCACTCTCTCACCAGTGTTATATCAGCCAAAAAGTTGTATTCATCAATGAACGAGTTATGCATAGCCAGTTTTCTCTTTATAAGCATCATGGTGGATTTGGTATTCAATCAAGCTTTACCTGCAAGTGTATTGGATGCCCAGTGATACGCACACAGGGAATCAGTCTTCAAATGTATCTTCCTTGCTTGCCATTTAAGTACAAAGTTGGCATTCCTCAGTAGAGCACGAAGAGTCACCACATTGAGGTGTTCAGCATCTTTTGGTGGATGCAGTCAAAATATGTCCTTGATAACCAACCCATTTACTTCAAGTGATATCCCCCCCACAGCTAGTTCCTTTCTTTTCCATCTGCATGCTACTCTTCTTGGCCATGGTTGTATTGTCACACTCTGGCAATGACTTCTGTTAGCATTCATTTTAGGGGAATATCATCCACTTTATCATCTCGACCTTACATGACAATGGTGGTGTAGTGTTTGATTAAGCCTGTTGCTATGCAAAACTACCACATACAGAAAAGTACCTCACAAGTTATCCACAGACATCTGCTTCAGCTGTAAATGTATCAACATGTGCATACAACTCCTGAAAGTCCATTATGGGAGGTATTGGTGAGGGTGCTTGCATTACAGCCACCAACAGTATAAGCCCTTTGGGAGGTCAAAGTTCTTACACAGGATATGGCAGAAGCCAACCATGATCAATCTTGCAGTTCACCCTTGTACTACACTCTCTGTTGACTCGGTACTGGGTATTCTAAAACCTTATCTGTCAATCTCTCTGATTCGCAACCTGCTGACCATTTCCACACTTCACTCCAGGTAGTCATCAAATTCTGCACAGAAATCAGAACCTAAAACTCAAAGAGCCACAGAGATGGGAACTTTCTCCTTGAAATTCACATCACCAGTCCATCAATTTCATCAGTATTGCTGGCCTCTGTACAAATCCCAACAATGCTGACTCCACAGCAATCTTGTGTTTCTCTATTTATTGTGGTGACTTCAACATTTTTTCTTGGACCAAGTCTAGCAGAGCTTTGTGCTCACTATAGAGCAAGAGCAACCTGAATTCAGAAGAGCTAAGCTTAATGTTCCATCAACATAAACAGAGATGACTGGTAAATCAAAAGGCTCAAAAATTCACATCACAACTACCTCTTCACCCAAAGTTTTTAAAGAAAAAACAACAATCTTGTAGCCTACAGTAGTGTTCTTTTATTGGGATAAAAAAAATGTTGTGATTGATTGGTAAATGCAAACAATTACCATATTTTGGAGCCTGCTAAAATTGAGCCAATATGGATTCAGATTTTCATTTTTGTCAGAACGAAGAACATAAATTTATTTCCAAGCAGTTGTAGGTAACAAACTGATACACCTATATTAAATGAATGGTTCCAGTAGGAATATAAGCAACTATAATGTTAGCCTTGTGTGGTGGGGGTGCTTGCTTTCCAGCTTCAGACATACTTGTAAATATCTACTTGTATTGTTCTTGTTTAAAATAAACCCTTGTACTTTGTAAGTTGCCATTCTAGTTATTATTTCACCCCAGACATTACAAAACAAGGTAAGACTTGCTTTTCTCTTTCATCCCTTATATATATTATATATATATATATTATATATATATTATATATATATATATTATATATATATATATATATATATATATTATTATATATATATATATATATATTATATATATATATATATATATATTATTATATATATATATATATATATATATATATATTATTATATATATATATATTATATATATATATATATATATATATATATATATATATTATATATTATATATAATTTTTGAATACATGCTATTCTGATTTTGAAATATATGATCACTTGTGATTTTATTTTAAAGCTAATAAAAACTAATTATAATCTCTTTGAAATGTAAAGTTCTAAAAAGAGTTTTTCTTATTAAGCTTTACCTGTATAAAACCAAACTGAAAACTTTAGAAGCAAAAGATAGATCCGAATAATTTTTTTTAAAATATTTTTTCTCCCCTTAAGAAAGTTGCTGCCACCCCCAAATAATGAATAGTAATCAATCAACCACACAGACATGTTCCAATACTCTACTCCCAAGCAATTAGTTATGCTAGTATTTACTTGAATCAATTATCAGAACTTTTACAGGTACTTTTTGGTTTGGGAGTTGGATTTTTTTTCTCGTCCCCCAACCTTTGAACAGGATATCTTCAGGCTAATATTCTACTTTTAATAACACGAGAAAAAAGTATTTATGAGTACTGCAAGAAAAAAGTATTTATAGACAAGTATGTGCATGTCAAACAAATCCTTCTCCTAAGACACTTTGACAAAATTAATTCAGGTAACCAATGGTAACAATCAATACATCCACACCAGACGTTACAGATTCTTCAAGCAAAGATAAGAGATCCTTTCCTTGATAAAAAAAATTCCATCAAGAAACATAACCTCAGACTTTGTAACTAAAGCTCTATCATCAATCTACCTGCAAGTACAGACTTTTAAAAAAATTAAAACAAATAAAGTATGACAGTAAGAGAATTTACCTATTTGATTAAAGATTAAGGCTGCAAAATTTGAGCCCTTTAATTAAAAGTGTCACCATTAAGCTGTACTTGCAAGTACATATTTTTCTTTCTCAGGTTGCTGGTAAAAATAGCAAGTGCTCCAATCCTGTAAAACCAATTACCATTGCCTGTTTTTATCCAATCCACTTTGATCTTTAATCAATGACATCCAATAAATGATGCAAAAATCAATAAGGTAATTGCAACAATATCCAAGATGAAAAATGTGGGGGCAACTGTGTGGGGGCACACACTATGAATGACCAGGAACACTTGAATTAGGCCCCAATAGAGACAGACCCCTCCCTACTCTGGAACTATCAGTTATTTTAAAAGCTATATTTAAATATTTTATGCATGCATGAATGTATCTCATGAAAACTGAATAAGTAGAAAAATAATCTTTTCATTGCTATATAAAATTGAAAAAGAATAGAAATCTATCAATCATCCTCAGAATATAGAAGAGTGAGTAGTGAGAGAGAGATCTGGTAACCTTCAGGAGTTTTGACTGAACCTTTATTTAATTTACAGGAGTAGATTGTTCTTATTTCGCTGTCCATGTCTAGGGATATCTCATTTGGTTCTTTATCTTTTTAATCATTTCACCCCAAGTAAGGCAATAAAACCACTAGGACACAACAGGTTACTGAGTATTAGGGAATATGAGAAAAACTACTATTGATGAGAGAGAACAATAATTAAGAAAACAAATGATAATGACATTGCATTTAAATTTTTGAAGATCAAAGCAATAAGCCAAAAGAGAGTTCCACAAGCGAGAAGTGCAATAGAAGAAACTGGTAGCATAGAAGTTATGGTTACATCTAGAAATTTCAACTGAGACCTTGCCTCTGATCTAGTACTGCACTTAAATTCATAAAATCTAGGTAGCATAGAGAAAAGTTCATCAGAAGAATTACTACAAATGGATTTATAGAAAAGGCACAGGGAAGCTACATTATGGCAGTGGGAAAGTGACTGAAGTTGAGATGCCAGGTCAGGACCAATAACACTGCAGATTCTCTAAATATATGGCAGCAACATTCAAATGAAGGATGAAGAGAAGATTTATAAATATGCAAGATATTGTCTAGCATGACATAGTGAACCAACTTTGTTAGGTGCAGACATAGCAATTGATTCAATATAATCTTCCCACTTCATGTCAGCTTAAAATGTTAATCTGAGTGTTAGTTATGAGCATCTCCTGGAGATTGTCATCAGCCATGCTGATAGAAGGTAAAAAGGGTTCTCTCATGATTAAAAGAGAGCAGTTTTGTTTCAAGGTGTCAAAATTAACAAGCCATTCCTTACCCCCGTTTAACAAAAGATTGTAGGTCATTTTTAGATCAGCTGCCAATTTAACTTTATTGAACCAAGTGGACTTACTATTAAGACAAGAGTAATTAGTTGTGTCATCAGCATAGATACCAAGTTGAGAACTAATGACCTCAGGAAGATCGTTGATGACAATTAGGAACAGCATGGATCCAAGAATAGAACCCTGGGGAACACCTGCATTTATGCAAAAAGATCTAGAAGAGTGGCCATTCAAGACAACTTTCATTTGGGGGTTTGATAAGAGATTGCATCAGTTCAGAAATGCCATAACATTTCAAACACTGTCAAATGCCTTTGAGGTATCCAAAATAACAGCCATTCTTCACCATTCTTATCTAAAGCTTGATACTCTTTCAGTAATAATCATTGGCACATCAGCAGTTGGCCTAGATAAATAAAAGTCATATTGCTTATCTGAGAGAAGACCCTGATGCGAGATACTGAACCAATTAAGAGTTAATTAGAACCTGTTGTAATTTGCCAAGAAGAGGTAGAAGGATCAGACGGTTTGCCTGATTTCTTAAAGACTAAAACTACAGAAGATTTCCAACAAGCAGGAAAGCAAGCAACAGCAAAGCATTTATTGCAGAGTTTAGAGAAAACAGGAGCCAATTCTATAGCACATTTCTTAAGGACTGTTACAGAGATATGATCAAGTCCACATGCTTTGTGAGGCTCTAGTTTAGAAATGATAGCAGAAACCATGAACGGAATTATATGTATATCACTCAATAGAGACTTAGGTCTAAGTCTTATCTAATACAATTATAGCTCACCCCATTTCCACCAAGTTTAAGTCTGCCTTAACCAGCCCCAGGATTGAACTCACAAATCGATACTTTATTCCACTAGGCTACTGTCCTGTAGGACAATCCAGAGTTTGTCCCCACCCATAATGCTTCTTAAGAATGTCAACTCTCTAGAGTTTTGCAAAAGAGTTAACAAGCATCTTCTACATAACATCAAGGCAACTGGGCTAATCAAAAAGAATAATGTTTATTCCTAAGATCCTAAGCAGCTTCAATTACAAATGATGTTCAATCTTGTCATGATTGTTTCTCAAGATTGTTGGCCTCTGCTGGACTTCTCCATGCCCCCCACACCACAGCTTTATATTGATTGTTCTAGGATTAGATCCCCAAACATCCTTTCCATACTGTCACCCAATAGGAGAAGCCTTGTCAATTTAAGGAAATACATAATGTTTTTTGTTGTTGGTTTTAGAATACCTTTCAGTCACAAATAATTTTTCATATGTAAATAAACTTTATTTAAATGTAACATCTTACTTGACATAATGTCAAAAAAAAAAAAAAAAAAAAAAAAAAAAAATTCTTTCTTGGGTTCTTATATTTGAAGTTAGTTTCCTTGCCCCTTGGTAATTTGGAGTATTCCTACTAGTCGTCTACAAAGAGGTAATTATTTTAAAGGGGAAAATAGATTAATGGTTACAGTTGATCTCAGAATTAGATTCTTCAGAAACAGGTTAAAAAAAAAAAAAAAAATCTTCTCTTCAATAGGCAAATAATATCTAAACTTTGACAGTTAAGAAAACCGTTATTTTATAAAATAGTTATTCCTTTTTCCTAAAAATATTTTTTACGCTCATCATTACAATTTTTGTCGATGGCTAACATAAGACATTTATTTTCAACAAAATTACCGATTAAAAAAAAAAAAAAAATCTGTCTTCAAGTGAAAATTACACTGCTTCCTTAGATGAGCAGAACTGCCAGCATATTTCCTACTGAAATGGAACATCTTTTTTCTTGACTTATGCTTCCTTTAGTATATGTCCTTCAGTTATTTTTTTTTTTATTTTGTTTATGAAATTGCAATCAAATTATTGTAAAATAATTGCAGACCCCACCTAAGCAACCAGATTAATAACTTATATGTATGTGCATTTGTGTTATTTACAATGACACGTTGCATTTCAGAAACACTGCTTTTTTTTTTATTTTTTATTTTAACTGGTATCACGGGGGGGGGAGGATTAGGAATAGAAATATTAATAATGAGAGAAAAGAGTAATCATGAGGATAGTAGATAGTGATTGACATTGCATTTAAATTTTTGCATGGGTCTGGAAGGGAATTCCACAAGCGAGAAGTGCAAGAAAAAAAACTGTTAGCATATAATTTACAGTTACATCTAGCCAGCTCAGCTGCAAATTGATGAGATCTTGACACCAGTCTATTACTACACTTAAATTCAAAAAGTCTAAGTACCATAATGAAGAGTTCATCCAAACAATTATCATGAAAATATCTATAGAAAAGACACAGAGACGCAACCTTATGGTGATGGGTAAGTGACAGAAACCAAGCCACCAGATCAGGACCAATAATATTGCTGATTCTTCTTTGGATTTTATCAAGGAGCTCAAGGTAAATAGCAGGTGAACTGGACTATATATTATCGCAAATGTAACAGAATAATGAACAACAAGAGAACAATAATATTCAAGACAAGAGTGTTTGTATAACAATAAATAGAAATTTTTATATAACAAAAAGGTACAAACATTTGTTGAAAAAGTCTTTGTATGTTTAGATTTAAGTTTTAGTAATGTTCTGATTAGATAGATCTTGAGTTGTGGAGTAACATGTGTGAACATGAGATAATACAGTATAATATGGTCTATGTTGAAATTAAACAGCTTGAGGTTTATGAAAATTGTGTGCAAATGAAGTGAACTTACTTCGTGTTTTAACTGGGTTGTCTTTTTTTGATATTTATTGACTTTTAGCTAGCTTGTGTTGAAAGAGTGCAAACTGTTTTAGTGTTAAAAGAATTTTAACGTATAGTTTGAAATGAAGAATAGTGACACATGCAGTATAGCTCCAGGTTGGAGTTTCACACCTCACTGTCAATTTCTGAATTTTGTTTTGTTAATACACACAATATGCATCAGAATTTATGGCGCGAATGTATTTTTGCTCAGGTCAAAAATAGGGTCAGTACATTCGGATGTAGTTGACAACACCTAATTGATATTTTTCAGCCAATCTGAATGTGTTGTATTATTAAATTTGGAGTCTGTTTTTACAAATGATATAGGATCTTGATTCTATATATGTAAAATAGATTCTGGAGCTGACTTTCTTAGCAACTGGCCTAGCAAATGGATTCAATATAGATTTTACACTTTATGTCAGCTAAGAATGTTAGCCAGAGAAGGTGCAACAAATCACTTTCTTAGATGTTAGAATCAACCATGCTGATGGAAGATATGGAGAGGACTATCAGATAATTAATGGGAAGAAGTTTAGTTTTGGAGGTGTTAAAATTAACAAGCATCTTTTGTCCCAGTTAACGATGGTCTGAGGCAAAAGACAGCTTGTTATTTACTACTGTGGGATGGGATGGTAAACAAAAGTACCCCTTTAAGTCTGACCCCAGTATTTCCCAAATATTCTGATGAAATGAAAAAGAAAAACTATCTGCCCCCATCACCACTTTGCTCATTTACCTTATTTACATTGGCTTCTCTCAAAAATGGTATTTTTTTTTTATTATTAAAACTTTCATGAAATACATGTATAAAAAAAAAAAAATGTTCAGAATGAGAAACACTAAAAATAATTTCCAATCAAGCTTCCGCAATTTGACCCTTTCATTATCTCGCTTCAAAATGAGGTTATGCAATCAAACCAATCCTAAACAATATAGACTAATTTTTTTTATGGGAGTGGATATGCGGAGTTGGGGGGGTCAAGTTTAGCTACTACATAATTGTGTAGCATCAATTACTGTGGGATAACTAATCCATTTTGCCCAAGAAAACCGATTTATAAAACCAAAATCAGTAGAAAACATGTTCTCACATTTTAACAAAAGTGTATAGCAGTAAATGACCGATTAAAAAAAAAAATAATAATCTTTTTTCAAAGAATTCGTATTTTCTCTGTCCATCGCACTAACTTGTTTTCACACATTTCTCACACACCAAGCTTCCTCCTATTCCTCCTCCCAGACCCAGGCAATATGTGAAGGATTTTTTTTTTTTTTAAATTAATAATACATTATTGTTGTTACTTTCTTCATTTTTCTCCAGGTGTGGACTTGCTGTTAGATAAGGGAAAAAGAAAAGCAAAACTTACATCAACTATGATACTCGGACAAAATAAAAATGTTGCACTGCTTGAGTTTTCCCTATTTTAAAAACTCGAATTGTGTTTGTTTTTTTGTTTGTTTTTTTTTATTTTTATACTTTCCTGTATAAATTTATTTTTCTGTATAAACATAGAATAAAAACAAATTAAAAATCTCGATACTTAAACTTAAAAATACAAATAAAAAAAAAAAAAAAAAAACATCTTTTTCGCGTTTTTTTCTCTCTAAATTGCGGGAAAAATAAACGCCAGGGCTGCTGAAAATTTTACTGTTAGTTACTACTAACAGTATTAAAAAAAAATTTTATTTTTATTAAATTTTAGTGACAAAAAATACAAAATTAACTTAAAAAAATAAAACTTACCTTGTCGCGGTTAAAGTTTCCATTTTATTTTTTTTTAATGTTTCTAAATAACACAAGGAGATAAACTTTAAAAAAATAATTTTGTTGCTTGATAAATATCTACTCCTCAACAAATTTGTTTTTTCGGTCATAAAAGATTTTTAAAACTCCAAACTTCTTTAATTAATACAATTTCTTTTTCTATTCAAACAATCAGAATGGAATTTTAAAAGAATTTATTCATCAGTAACAAACAAACTTGAAGAGATAATTAAAAAAAAACTTTAAACAATATTTTTCAAAATTTATTACTCTCTAGTTAGTATTCCAATCTGAAAAGAAAAAATTCTTTTGACGAGAAATGAGAATAAAAAGAGATAGAAAACGGGTGCAAAAATCTAGGGAGCAATGAAATGACTACACACCTTGTCCCCACCCCATGACGCAGGTTTTTAGAGAAAGAATCCTGGCCCACGGGTAGGCGATTGAAATTAAACAAACAATTAATTTAGATTTCGCATTAAAATATTACCAAAATAATTTACTAGAAAAGTTAAAATAATTTTATTTGTTTTCTTTCTTTAAAAAAAAAATAAAATAATGGCGAGCAATTTCCTACCTTGAAAACGAAATTATTTTTAAAATGAACCCCCGGCAGCAATGTCATTTTTCCCACGATAATAATGAGTAAAATAAATCACAAAGTGACAAAAAATCATCTTACCCACTACGAGAGAACACATGAGACCTAGAGGTCACCGAGCCAACATTAACAATTCAATAACACTAAACCTGAAAACTAAACCCTAAAGAAAGAAAATAAAATGTACTAAAGATTTAAGCCTTAAGGTTATTCAACATATTATACAACAAAGACAATTTTAGTGATTTTCTTCACTATTATTGTCAATTTAAAGCCCAGATAAAAGCTAGATTTTTCAAAGCAAGCAGACAAGCTATACTTCAAACAAAGACTCACGCTACACAATCTTATTCTTTTCAAATATTTGGTCTTCTTACTTTAAATTAAATTTACATGAGTTGGTTTAAAAAAAAAAAAAAAACATAACGAATTTTTACAAAAATTTGGAGCTAAACTGCTAGAAAAAGTTATGAATTTCCACTGGTGTATCCCTTTGGTTGGTTAAGGTCTTCCCATTTTTGGATTAAAAAAATAAAACTTAAAAAACAGATTAACAATTTGATTTAGAATAGAAAAAAATAAAAACTTCCGTTTATAAAATTAAAAAATAATAAATAAGTTGCTTTTTGTAGGGTTTGCAAAGTAAATGCCATTATTAAATTGAAGAATCAAATGATTTAAAAACAAAAAACTAAAAATCTCTTTGCGCCAATAATTTCTTCAGTGCTTCACATTAATAAATAAATGTTAATTTATTTTCAAGTGATCGACATCATACAAGAATACGTCTAGTAGGAAAGATTTATGAAAGAAAAAAAATCTTAAAAAAAGAAGAATCGAGAATGAATTTTATTCTTAAGAATAAAATTCATTCTAGATTTTTTTTTTTTTTTTTCCGCAATTTAAGTAGCTTGAAATTAAAAAGTGATTGCCTTTTGCCTTTTATCCCCGCCCCTTTACTATTTTTGGTATTGTTCAATAGGTCTTCTTTAAGACCAACAGCAGCTGCTGCAGACGTACTGGGCTCATCAGTCACTTTATCAGGTTCTGGTTAACTAGTATAATCCCCCTTCTTGCAGATGCATTTTTAAGGAGCCTTCTGAACTGACGACAGGAAACATTGAATCATCTCCCAGACTAAAGCATTTCACTCGGTACTCACAAAAAATTAAAAATAAACACACCATCACAGAGATACGCATGCAAGCGTTTTGTTTAAATACTAGAGTAGGGAAAATAAAATCATAATGCCATGAAGAGAACTAATCTCGTTAAAAAAAAAAAAAAAAAGGCCCTTGTTGAGTATCCTTCCTACTATTCTGGCCTTAAGCCACACTCAACAAGGTGCTGGCGTGGAGCGATGACTCGAGAGTTGCACAAAATAGCGCCCTAGGGTAGCCACAAAAAAGTAAAAACAAACAAATCTAGCTTATTTCACCAAAACCCTAAAGAAACTAAAACATGGCCTCGTGTGCAGGGTTTTGAATTTTGATATAAAAAAAAAAAAAAGTACGTTTTTTTTTTTCCCATCGATACCAAATTCCAAATGCTTAATTTATTTTTAAAAGAAACACTTTCCTTACTACTTTTCTCCAAGTCAAAGGTTATTTCTTCTCAGAATCACCAAAGCTAAAAAAACTGAATGTTTAATTAAAAAAAATTCCAAAAAAAGCCATAGTGCAAGATTACTTTCAGAGAAACAGCAGCCGATAAAGACAACCCAACCATAACAAAAAACAACGAAAAAGGCCATTTCATCTACCCCGCCCCCAACTCCAAGCTTTGCATCCACTTGGAGCCCCAAAATCTTTTTCGCGTATGTACCTACGCCTGCCTTTCCTTAAGAACGAAACAAGGTATGGGACTAAACCAGACTATTGTTGATGAACATCTCTCCCATTTTTGTTTTGTTTTATCTCCTTCCTAAACCTGAATCTCCAATTTCCCCACTTACGGCAAAAAAAAAAAAACAACATTTCGCTTCTTTTGGTTAGAGGAATTTTGATGGAAAAGACTAGTAAAAGAGAATGAATGAGAAAGAACTGGAAGAAGCCAAAATTTGTCATGTCAAATCAAATTATCAAGGTGTAAAAATAAAATATTTTACACTAAAACAAAATTTTGCGTTAATGAATGTAATAATCTTTTTAGTTTATAGCTGAACTTAAGTTCGACTTTCTGCAATATCGGGTAAAAAAAAAAAAAAAAAAAAAAAAAAAAGCCATAGCCATGAGAATTATTTTTTACCTATTTTTTAATTCTTATCCCAATCGGTTTCTTTAATTAAATATCAGATTTTACTAATTTTTTTGCAAAAAAGTTTCGATTTTTTTTTTTTTTTTTTTTTTTTTTTTAAATATTGTAGAGACTTTTCTTTTCTGGTGCTGTCTCGGAAAAAAAAAAAAATGGGTTTATATGAAATTTCGCAAGTTATTTTTAATTTTACCGTAACATTAAAATTAGGCTTTTTTTTTTTTTACAGAAAACTGCAGGATCTTTTTTATCCGACAAAACAAAATTCATTTAAAATTATTAAATGTGTCAACAAAACAACGAATTCTGCTGAGACTTAGTTTCGAAAATCGTGCTTCGTGCAGCTTTCGGAGCGAAGAAGAAAAAGTTCAAAATATTGTGTTTTTTTTTAATATTTTCTCTAACGATTAAAAAAAAAAATCAAATCATTTGTTCTTTTATAATATATGTTTTTTTTTTTTGTTTTTTTTGAGGGGGGGGGCAGATGCTTTTCCTTTTTAAAGAAATAATAAGGAAAAAAAAATCAATAAATTGTTCTACCAAAATTTTTACGGTTTTTTAGCACAAAATATTAAATCAGCAGATTTGGTTCTATGACCAATAATTTTGAAAATTTTCCTTCCGGATTTGTTGTAATAATTTTTTTTTTCTTTATCCAACCGAGAAAAAAAATTGCCAAATTTACCAGGAGCCGGCTTTTCTCTTTTCAAGAGAATGGTTCAATGAAAATGGCCACAAAAAGGGGTCAACCTAAACGCAGTTTGTCCAGTCAAATAATAAATCTAGCTAGATAAATATTTGCAAGCGATGCACTGTAAAGAAATTATAAGAGGTATCACATTCGACAAGATAATGGGAGTGGGGAAGCAAGAGTCGTCATCATGAAAGCGTGATTATTGATAAAAGAAAGTTGGTGAAATAAATGAATTTTAAAAGTCCAAAAAATGGGGGAACAATTTTTAATTATTTTCATGTTATAGACTGATCCCCTAGTTTGACACGCGCATAAAATTTTCAGATTTGTCTTTACATGAATTCAAACCATCTTTAATAGCATTTCATGTTATTTTTTTAAAAACTTTAACAAGAAAAAAAGCATTTAAAATTCTCAAAGTCGTCAGAGAAAATAATTTATAATTTAACTTACTTCATTTAAGACTTAAAATTATAAACTCAATGTAATTATTTCACAAGCAATAAAAAAAAACAAAGTAAAACCGAAAAAAATTAAACAAATATATAATTTAAGTAAAAAAATAAATATTCAAATTTAAATGTACTTTTTGCATTTTTACCATCCATAAATAAAAAAAATATGCATCTTCAACAATTTATAAATGACGTTAACATTTCAAATCTTAAAAAAAAAATATTTGAATGTATTTTGTAATAATTTTCCTAAACATAAACAAAGATCACTAATACCGAGTTTTTTTTTTTAATGCACAAAAAAAAAAACCTTATAAATAAATTTACCGTTATTTATTTCACAATTTCAGACATTTGAGAAAAAACAAATTATTTTACAACTTTTTTAAAAAAAAAGTTAATAAAGCAAAAGAAACACTAATCTTTCTCTTTTCTGTATTTTTATGTTTAAAATTTTATCATTCGATCGCTAGATTTAAGTTTGTTTTTATCTGCAAAAGAAGACAAAAATAAATAAAAGCACGCACCTACCTTTAATTAGTGAAACAGTGCGACTTTTTTTTTCACAGTAGCATCATAGTGCGGTCAGCAAAATAAACAAAATTTGCAAGCTGTTCTGATAACGTAATAAATAAAGAAACAATCGGTGTACTTTCAACTAATTAATATTTTAAAGCAAAGCATTTATTTAAAGACAGTCACTGAATCTGGTCAGGAACTTTCATTTGCCAGCCGACGTTTCCTTCCTGTGCGTATAAAAAAATAGGTTGCTCCCCTTCCGGGAATTATCTCCTCCTGACAATGGTCAAAACATTCCGCCAGAGAGCGCTAGCGGTCTTTCGAACTTTTAAAAACTTTTTTGTTTTTAAGATGTAAGCCGTGGCTCATCTTGTAAATACGTTGCTTACAACAAATTTGAAATTGAAACTCAGAACATTACAAGATGTTTCCATAATTTAATTCAGACTCATTTATTCACTGAACTTATGTTAGTAAGGCACGAGGCCGTAGTAACATCTCTTCAAGAAAAATCAAACTCACTACTACTCCACCATCATTCTTTTTTTCAAATCCAGCAGTATTATTGTGATTTACTCAGCATAGTCTGTGACATTCAGTATCTGTCTATATTTCTGAGATGCGGTATTATGTACATTATTTACATTATTCGGACTATTGTCCTCATCTTTGTCACCATATTTATTACATTTTAGCTGTTGTATGCTCCAGCCTTCTTCAGGTGGTTGAAATGTCGAACTGAACCCTGCAACTATCCTGGCAGCAGCCCCAAAAAACTGGCATAGGCGGGTACAAGAGGACGACAACAACATTCAGAAAACAGTCTGCCTGCCTTATGTGAAGGGGTTATCAGAGAAAATACAACGGATATGTGGTCCATATAACATCAGGATAACCATCAAAATCGGGACGACACTTCGCGAATATCTCTCCTGAGTAAGACCCCCCCATAGAGGAGAACATGACTAAAGACTGTGTACCCTATCCCGTGCAGCTGGGGAAAGAAATATAAAGGGGAGACAGGCCACCCACTTAAGGTTTCAAGAACACCAGAAAACTGTAACACGAGGGGAAGTGGAAAAATCAGGTGTGGCTGACCACATATGGAGAGAGAAGGGAGATCACCACCCTCTGTGGGATTAGGTTGAGATCATAGACAAAGAACACCATTGGAAAATTCGTAAACTTAAGGAATCAGCACATATGCTAGGCTACAAAAATCATCTGAGCCGACCAAGCATAGAAATGAATACAATATGGGAACCAGTAATAAGAAGTGCCAGAGAAAAGCCATAATAACAACAAAAATTTCAATATGAGCTCTGGTAAAAACATGAAATTATAACAGCAAAAATTGCAATATGAGCATTGGTTAAAAAATCGTTGCTGAATACATTAGGTTTATAATACCCAGAAATTCATACACAGATGTCCTCAAGGGCACAGTGGATAAAGGCATTAGTTAGATCCAGTGACAGGACCCAAAGAGTGTGAGTTCAATACCCAGTTAAGGAAGTGGAGAACTTTCAGAGGGAAATTAACAGGAGATAACTGATAAATGACATCCATTAAACATGGCACGTGGAACTAGAACAGTCTACCCTAGTGAGCAAAATAAAGGGTTCAGTTTGACATTCCAACGACCTGAAGAAGGTTGGAGCATACAACGGCCGAAACATTGTAATAAATATGGCGACAAAGATAAGGACAATAGTCCAAATAATGTAGTCTGTGACATGTTGACAAAATGCATTCCCTATTGAGGATTGACGTTATATAAGTTACTTGTTTTGCCAGAGAAACTTGCTAACCTATATACCTGTGAGAGATACATTTTTAATTAACATTTACCAAGTTAAGATTAGACTGACAAGGCTGCATTAGTAAGATACCTCATTTGAATCTAACTCTCAACACTAGTGAATGATCTGCAAGAATAGCTCATTAGCCATCACTCAGTAACAGGTACCCATCCAAACTCTTCTTGTCTACACTAATATAATGGATGCTAATATAAATAAATAGGCTATTGTTCTTTTTGTTTTCCTTCTAATCAGTAAGTGTGGTAACAATTGAAATCATTTTTGAATTATACAAATTCTTTTCTGGCCTTCTTCAAATAGAATCTTTCGAAAAGATCGGTATGATTTGGAATCTGTGTTAAAAACAATAACAGAGATGAAAATGATTAAATATTAGCAATAATAATAATATGTCAAAGTCTTAAACAAGAAAATAAGAGAATTTTAAATCTTATCAGTCATAACTGTATGCCGTACAATTAATCACACCCTGATTTTTATGTTCTTCTAATTGACTAATGAGGGTGGTGGTGGCTGTGATTAATGCTTTTAATAATAACTATTGTGATGATGGTGATGATAGAAATTATAGTATGATTGGGAAAAGAGGTTAATGATGATGGTGTTGATGAACCTAGTCTGTATAATGATGATGATGAGTGTCGTGATAGTGATTATAATGCTACTAATTATGGTGGTGATAGAAATTATAGTAATTATAATGGGAAAAAGTGGCTGGTGATTAATCTAGTAGGTATAGTAATGATGAGGGTGGTGGTGGTGATGAATGGTGAGTATAGTGATGATGAGGGTTGTAGTGGTGATGAATCTGGTGAGTATAGTAATGATGATGATGGTGGTGGTGACGAATGGTGAGTATAGTGATGATGAGGGTGGTGGTAGTGATGAATCTGGTGAGTAGAGTGATAATGAGTATGGTGGTGGTGATTATAGTGATTATAATGTTATTAATGATAATGATGGTAGTGATAGAAACAATAGTGATTATAATGATTATGATAGGGAAAAGAGGTTATGATGATAATTGTGGTGATGAATCTGGTGAGTATAGTGATGATGGTGTGAGTGATCTTGTGATCAGTCATGGTTTTGGGATGGAAGCATTATTACCAATAATCCAAAGTTCCTCATAAGCCTTCATAATATAATCAGGCTTTGTTGGATTTATATTGTAATCTTTGTAAAGAAAAACTTTAAAGATTTATATAAATTAAAATTTAGTAAAATAAACAAATTATACACCCATTTTATAGCAGACACATTATTAAAATATATTCTGTTTTCAGACAAAATAAAACTTCTTTTTATTGAACTGCCCTGGGTTTGATGATAAACTACAAATCTCTTATCGGGAGATTGGAGGTTTTCAGGAGCAATGAACCACCTTTTTACTGCTGTTGTTCTCAGGTTCATCTTGACCTGGGGTGATAACACCTGTTTAGGGTCCCAGCTATGTCACAAATAGCAAACAACAGTAAATTTTTATAATAAAATTACCAGCAATACATTTTTATAATTAAATGAAATCAATACAACACTAAAAAAGTAAAAATATATATTTTTATAGTAAAAATACCAGCAATACATTTTTTTAAGTTACCAGCAATACATTTTATCATCTACAAATTATATATCTAAAAATGATAAGTTTACCCTGAAATTATAAAATTATGTACAAAATATTTTTAGTTGAAAGCATAAAACTGCGTTCGAAATATATGTAACTGAAACCATAAGATTGTGTACAAAATATTTAGATTTCAGCAATAAAAAGCCCATAGAGTTTGATATGCCTCTAAATAAAATCAACCAACCAAAATTGAAGGCATACAATTGTGTTCAAAATATATTTAATTGAAGCCATAAAATTATGTTCAAAATATTTAGATTTTGGCATTAAATAACCCATAGAGGTGTTGATATGCTGCTAAACAAGATCAACCAACCAACAATTTATTGAAAATTATTAAGATACAATATCCCTATTGAATGGATACCAACTTAAAATAAAATTTAATTAATATATAATTCATGGAGAAAGATAATATTTGCATCTCATTTAAAAATTATATCAAATTATTAATCTGCAAAGTTTAAGCTTTTAAGCATTTATAGTTATTAAGTTAATTTTATACCCTTCAAATAACAGAATTGAGTTGAACCATTTTTCTGTTAAATATTCATGTGTATTCATGTATCTACTACTATGTTTGCATGCCAGGTATAAATAAAGGAGAATGAATCAAGTAGCCAGTCTTGAGTAACAGTTCAAGTAAAAGTTTGAGTCAAAGTAGTAAGTGGAGTCATTAAGAAATCTTCCTGCATCTAGTCCTGTTGTATGTAAACTTTATAAGAAACTGGACTAAAAAAAGAACAAAGAATTTTTAAAAATCACCTTAAGAATTTCTTGCTTATAAAAAATATTCTATTTACTCTTTTATCTGTTTTATTCTTTTCCTTTGCTTGTGCTTTGTAAATAAGTTGAATATTTTTACAAGGCCAAATTTTCACTCCCTCAACCTCAATATCACGATGAACTGTGCAAAGTTCTTTTCCTTTCAATATTAATACTGTTTTCCCACTAATCATGCTATTCTGTGTTCATTATTATTATTATTATTATTATTATTATTATTATTATTTTCAGTTCTATTGTAAGTTCAGCAGCACATTTTAATTAATTTTATGAGATGAGGAAAATAGCATGTTTTATGCTTGAATATACCAATTAAATAGTTTTTTAATATTTCTCTCAAAGAATTGAATAACAATACATAACTGAATACAAGGAATTCATTTGTTCCTTGTTAGCAAATTTAAATATGCACAATTTCAAATATTTTCTAGGCTTGACACAATCAAATATGGCTGACTGATTTTCAATGTTGTCCGTCTCTTCCATTTTTTAATTTTTTGTTTGTTCAAATAAAAGCTAAAAATTTATATTGATAACATGATTTGTTTTTGATAATGAACAAATGAAAATAAAACAGAAAGAAATTAAAGGGACAAATGATAAAAGAAATTAACAAAAAGGAGACAGAAAAAAGAAATCAATTTAAAGAATCTGAAAAATGTCATACATATTTGGTCCCATCTATTTAGAAGCTATTGTCTCACAACAATGGGTGAGGTGCCATTTTAACTTTATGAATCTTATATGAGATAAGGAGTCTAAGAATAATGGCAGTTCATGCATAAAACCAAGAGTTGTGCATAAATGTTTATAATTTCTTTACTACATATTATTGAGGTACCCTTACACAACTGATGTTTTATGATATTAATTCAATTATAAGTGAACATTATTTGTTGTTATTAAGAGACTGGGAATTATATCAAAGAGGAAAACAAACATGTGAAACAAATCCTTAGTAAACTTAAAATGTGTGAATTGTAAAAAATCCTAATATCTTGGTCAGATTTCTCTTCATGCAGTGATCAACATCACTTAATGCTTTTCTGCAAATATTATATCTTTTGCTCTCATGGATGCTACTCTTTATCTAAAATATACCTTGAAAGTGAATTTGTAAATTTAAATGTATGAAATTTTACATTTTATACATATATATATATGAAGAAAAATATACGGAAAAAACGAACAAAAATCCTAATATGCAATTATGCTGTTTTAATGTTAATATAATGTCAACGTCGGACGTTTCGGTCTAATAAACCATCTTCAGGACATATTCATAAAATATAATTAACATTATCAATTCAACATGACAAAGACATATATATATATATATATATATATATATATATATATATATATATATATATATACTGCCACAAAAAATATATAGGAGAAACCTCAAGGAATCTAAATAAAAGATTATACAAACACAAAAGGAACATTTTACAAAACAAATGCATTGGTTGCCTACCATAATGAGACTGACCACAGTTTTGACATAAAAAATGCTACTGTGATCAAAGGCAAAAATAATTCACTAAGATGTAAATGTCTAGTGAGTGCTTTGATTGCAAGGTCATTCACAATAAATTTGCTCCCTGACTTTTATAATATATCACCATTCCTGGCAGATCTTCTAATATCACAGTGTGGGATACCTACTAACAAAAATGACAGAAAGAAAAAGAAAAACTCTCTAAATGAATTTGTCCAGATATAAAAAAAAGAAAATTCTAAAATTCTCATCAGCTCTTGTTTGTGTGCATGTGTAGTCGTACTAGCATAACAAATGAAAGACAAAATGCATTACAAGTAAACTTTTTCATTTTGTTATACAATTCCCCAACACACACACACACACATATATAGAGAGAGGGTGGCAAGAGAGGGGGTACAAGAGAGAGGGGGGCAAGAGAGAGAGACTGCATGTTTCGGTTAATGGATAAAAGCTTGGAATGATAAATTAGAGAGCCAAGTTTAATTATTTCTACTCAATGGCCTCCAGAATAATACCATATATCCTATAACTGCTCTGGTAATACAATAGACCTTGCTACCTGTAATGTGGCACTGTCCAATACATATAAATACTCAAGCCTAAACACAACCCACATGGTTTGAAGAGTCAAGCATGAAACAGACTGTCACTGCTTGGTGTTGACTATAAGTGCCCACTATACACACACACATATATATATGTGTGTGTGTATTTGAGTGGTGTAAGTCTCCTTGATAATGTTATTGTTGTGAAATCAACATATATTTAAACAAACATTCCTAAATTTAATACAATCAACTTAATCATCTGCAATATATATATATATGTAAATAAATAAATTACTCCCTTTCAGATCTCATACACTAATTTCAAAAGAGTTTGCAAAGTTGTTTTTTAGAATTACCATCACAGATATGCCTACAATATATCTGTAAAAGAATATGAATAAAGACAAAAGGAAAACTTATCTTAGCTAACATGTTTCATCCTCTTATGGACTTTAGGAAGGCAAATGTTTGGATTTTATTTTGCAACAAGTATCTATAAACAAAAGTAAAAATGTTTTTAGAGCTTCAAAATTTTAAAATTTAAATAGTTACAACCACATCCCAAACTATTATGGATATGATGACAACCCAAATATCCATCACAATAATAATTCTGAAGTAGGTATATATAAAATCAATTGTCATAACTGCCCTTTACAATACAATGGGGAAACTTGCAGAAATTTAAAAAACATATCTATGAACACAAAAAGGAGTTTTTGTTGAATTCATGATGGAAAATAACTGTTCACCCACATAGATAGAACCAAACATTGCCAAATTTCTGAAGTTTTTAAACTTTTCAGGAAGGTATGAAAAGAACCAAAATATTCCTACTTCAAGGTACTTTGCTCTGAGTATAGAATCCAACTGCATTTCTAATAGTTCTATCTGCAGGCTTTCTTCTCTCTGGGCAATATCAAAGGTAAATGGTGCTAATAATAATAATAATACACCAGTCATGTTAAACTGAGTCTCCTGAGGGCCACATGGACACACATATGGGTCATCATGATGGTACACATGACAACCAATTGTGCACATTACAACTAACTGGAGTCATTTAATAAAATTTATTGTTGAATATTTTTGTTACTTAAATTTAGAAACACACAATGTACATACAAATGTTTTAGCTGAATTTGTGTATACAAAATAATGAAGTAGTTTGATAAAACAAATATTTTAAACAACATATACTTGCAGTTTGCAACAGCAACAAATACATTGTACAAAAATTACAAACTGAACATTTATTTATTCAGATAGTTTTAGTTTTTTGTTCTGAGGCTTGACAACTTATTTTGCTGATAATTTTTGGAATGTCTCATTGAAATGTCTGTGCAGTTTCAACTTTGATCAGAGTTGATAAATGATTATCAGTTAGCCTTGTTCTCTGAGAAGTTTTTGTTGAATTCATGATGGGAAATAACTGTTCACACACATAGATATGTGAAAATTCTTGCAATTTTTATGGCTTTTAGGCTCAAGCAGTTGATACTGGCAAAATTGATCTGCTACAGATTCATTTTTTATGGAGAATGGTTTCATATATATTGACCAATGAGAGCCAATTTCTTGAAGCCATTGTGAAAACTTGGAATGAGCCAATATGATGGTTGCTTTTTCACTAAAAAGGACTGCTATGAGTGGATAAGGATTGGATAAGGACAGAGAAGAAAAGAATGTACAAAAGAAAAGCAGTTAACAGAGGAGTCAATTAGTACCCACTCTTCAAAGGACTGGTCCAGCGAAGGAGGTCATAAATCAAAAATTGATGTCACCCTACACCCTCCCAGGTCATCCAAGATGTCCAACACCCACAGTCAATCAAATAGATGATTGCTTCAGTTAGGTCCTGCTTTATCCCACATTGTAATTTGCTTTGATCATAAGGTGACCAAGATCGAATCATCATCAGGTATCTTCATATTGGGCTGGTCCAAGCAGGCCAAAGATGCAAAGAGAGAAAACAACATTCAAATAAAAAATAAATACTATTATTATATAAGGTCCTTCATTGGTTATTTGTTGAAGTAGGTATATATAAAATCAATTGTCATAACTGCCCTAGTCTAAAGTCTAGGAGTTTGTATACAGACAATTATCAGCCCAACCCACTTTTAAGTCAAACATGACACTTTGTTGACTTGGTAAAGTTTGTTTTGCTGACTTGGCAAAATTTGGCACAAGTCTGATGTTGAAGGTTTTTGTCAGCAGATAGTCATCTGGGGTGTCTCGTATCCAGTGGCTAAAACGATCTCTCAAGATGATCTCTGCCTTCTTGCTTCAGGGCATTCATATTTATTAACGTTTGCCTAAACTGGCATGGGGCATGACACAGTTGGAGAATTCGGTATTTCCTCTACCTATCATCTACATTGTTTGGGTCCTGAGAATTAAATTATTTCATAATTCCTCTCTTCCACAGGTGATGGTCACAGGCATTGCTCTGCCCTATAACTTCTACTTTCTCTTTTTATCCACCTTCCTTGATGGTTTATCTGTGCCTGCTACCTCAGCCATCCTCCAACCAGCAAAGATTAATTCCAAGTTTGTTATGTACACAGAAAAAGTTTTCAACATCAACCCCATATGTTCCAAACCAAAACACACAGTTCAGATGGCTGTGTACACCTTTTGGGGTTATATCAGGAGTCACTCCCCAAGAGAATTCTTATCTCTGAATTATGATTTTAAATCTAATCTGATTCTCTCTTCTTTATATTCATATTTTTACCGGTGTGTCATCAACCAAGTGTCAAACATTTTGTCATATGACCTGTCATAGTTGAAAGTTGTTTACTCTGTTAGCCATCTGGTTCTCAGCCCCTTTTTAGAATTAAAATCTTCAGTCTTTCTCACGGGGATTTACTATTATTGTTTATTATTTACCAGTAACAAATAGTGTCACACTGACACATTCAAAGCAGATTTCTACCCAAAAATTTAAATTCCTTTCTGAGCCTCCCAGAGAAGATTTCACACCAAAGAACATTCAAGTGAACTTTGCAGCAAAATTCAAAAAGCGCTCAAGAAAATAACTTTAAAACTTGAAGCTCCTTTGAGGTGAGCTGTCCTGTTTGTGTATTTTGTTAAGAATGGAGGTGAGTACTCTTTGAAAAATTTCCGCCTTGTGCAATTTTGTTATTGCTGACTAAAAGTTTTTCCAATTCTTCTATTTTTTGTTTTTGAATCCGTTACTTTATCAAACAAATTCTAACGTATTCATTCTTGTTTCTGTGGGTAATCCCTTTTTTGTTACGTCAGGTAGACTGTGCATGTGTCTTTAGCAGGAAAGCATCAATGCCACATGACTTGATAACTGCAGGAATTTTTTTTTTTTTGAAAGAAAAATTGATTCCATTGAATGTGGATTTTCTTCACCTGTAGTAGAGACATCAACTGCCAAACACAAA
>OZ010589.1:32578961-32593961 GCA_963932145.1 Acanthosepion lycidas
GGGCAGCTGCTCATAAAAGTCCAACCCTTACAGATGGAAGGGGGTGAGTCAACATCATTATGTTCACAAAAGAAGACTTTAAGTCATTTGATTTTATAGGCTTTCTCCTAAACCTACCATTCTAGTATACCTTTAGCCAGGTGGAATGCTGCTTAACTTTATAAACATTTATTTCTATAGTCTCATTTATTCTTTGTACAGTCTATAGGTATGCTCAGTTATAAATAATAAATGGGATGTATATACGTATGTATTTTGTAAAGAATTAATGGAGTTATTTTTAATCCAACATTTTTATTACATCAAATGTGATTAAATATTATTTTATTTATTAAATGGGGTATCTATTTTAAATACAAAATATCCACTATAATAACATTTGAAGTAATACTTACACATATAAATGTTATACATACAGTTGTGGAGATATTTATTCATTTGCATTTTATTTATTTTATTCATGTAATTCGACAATTTAAAATTAAAAATCATTTTTTATTTATCAGAGATACCTCCTACATTGAGATCCCATCTGAACAGAGATCCTGTGATGTCCATAAAGAAATACATAAATAAAATATTAGTTATACAGTCACTTTGTCATGTCCATAAAAAAGTAAATAAATAAAAATGAATTGTAATTTCAAAAATAATTATAATGAAATAATCATAGCAATCATAATTATTATTAATTCACTGATTCTAAACCAATGAGAATCAACTCCACTTTTCTCTGCTACACACAAACATGTGACATTATCACTATAAAACAAGCAGTCAACATGGACAGGCTGTCAACACATGCATCAACGAAAATTTCGGCTCTTTTTCCTTTTTCAGGCCATAATAGTAACATTTATCTTTTAGCACTCAACAAAAATTCAAGGTAAAAAAACAAAAACTTCTTGTATTTTCTAACTAAATTATCTGGACACTCATTACACATATCTATAAAAACATATGAGAAAGACTGTATACACTTTACTTATTCTTTATTGTATCATTTTATCAGATTGCAATCCATATTTGATCTACATTTGACTTTTAACTCACAATTTTACAAAGTTTTACTGTCTCTTGTGTCTTCAATACCACATAACAACCAAATCATAAATAATACATGTTTTGTTGATTCCACATGATACTGCTTCTCATTTTTACAAGTATTTTTGTATACATAAATGTTAAGGGGTTTACTCATAGTTATATCTCCCCTACAATCAATTCTGAATTGGATTCATGTATGAAATAGCAAACAAGGGAAAGAGTTTTTCAAATTGTGGAGATAAGGTTTTGTCTTTTTTTCATGGTTAATAATTTCTTGACTTTTTTCAATTGCACTCAAATGCCACTAATGATGGATTCTTGTCATCACTGACAGCCTCACTACTGGGGCTAACCTAAATTTATAAATGCTTGCCATAGCACAATACTATTGGAGAAAAGTTCAGTCTTTTTCCTTCTAATCATTTCATCCCAAGTAAAGTAATAAAGCCACTCAGATTCCAGGGGTTACTGAGTGCAAAGTAAATTGAAAAACCTTTTCTGGGGAGAAAGGACAATAAAAGAACAGGTTTCAGAAACACATAAGATGACAAAGAAGAGCAAATTTGTTTTCATGGTAATTTTGGTAACCATTATGCTATGGTAAACACTTTGGTCAGCCCTAGTAATGATGTCCCTAATGGATATTTTTGATTAAATTTTCCAACCCCCACCCTGACGAACTACAACTACCCCATTTATTAATTTCACACTTTCCACAAAACTCAAACAGGAAGCAGTAATTATTGTAGCTGGTTCAAGTTTTTACTTGCATGCATTTATGATATCCATGAGTTTATGATATGCAGGCTGTTATGTTTGCATACCTCTCTGCATAGTAGTAGTCATAGCACAGTCCTCTGTGTTCTGAATAGCAACCAGGTTTGCTAGACATAGCCCCTATGGTCACCAGTTGTTCTCTATTTATACTTGTCTATCTAATTTGCATACAATACTACACCTCCCTGAATCAGAGAGGTTGCATACCCTTGTTTTTCTTTTACTATTCCTGATTATTCCTATTGTCCTTCCTCTTGTCTTTCTTGTTTTCTCTTTAATGGTGATCTTGGTCTTTCTTCATTTTCTTCGTCACTCTCGTCCATCTTTTCATTCTCACTTTCTTCCATTTCCTGCTCTGTTCCACTTTTGTAACTTTCTGTCTCTTCTTGTTCTTGATCTTCCATTTCTATGTCATCCCATTTGTTTCTGCTTCTGAACTGTATATGTTGTCTTTTTTTTTTCAAATATAGCTGTGTTGTATCCTTTTTGTATCAGGAAATTTGCTTAGTCTCTGTATTCTTTCTATACAATACCTTTTCTTTCATTGCAAAGGACATAGTTATGGGGACTCTGATTTGTCTTCCCATTAATGCCAAAGGGCTCAGAGTTCTTCCCGCATGTGGAATGGATCTGTAACTGAGGAGCATTTTTGGTACATAGACTTCTATGTTTTCATTAAGTGGTGAGAATGCTTTTAATCCCATTTTTACCATTTGTACCATTCTTGCCATTAGATTGTGGATGATAAAGTGGTGTCTTGTATGGGATATTTCCAATCTGTTTTAACCATGCACATAAGTTCTCACTGCAAAATTCGGGTGCATTGTCGGTGACTATTGTCTGTGGTACTCCATTCCTTGAGAACATAGTTCTTAGTACTTGTTTTATTATGGTGGTTTTTCTGTCTTTTACTCTGACAACCTCTGGCCATCCTGAATATGAGTCCACTAATACTAAGAACAATCCCTTATCTTTGATATGAACATGATCCATGTGGACTCTAACCCATGGCTATGCTTCTTTGGGCCATGAGTGCATTTTTGCTTGCTTGAAGTTTTTTATTTCCACACATTTTGGGCATCTCTTAATGTCCTATACATTTTTGAATATCCTGACCACCAGGCTTGTAACTTTAGTCTTCTTTGTGTTGCTGTTATGCCACAATGTACATCATCATTTACTCCTTTTATAATGTCCCTTCTCAGTATTTGTGGAGCTACTATTATATCCCCAATGCATATTATGCCATTTTTTATGGTTAATTTGTGCTTTGTTTCTTTAAAGAGTCACTCTGCAATCAAACAATTACTCCATATATTATTTTTTTATTCTCTCTACTATTCTGATTAACATTGGGTTTTGCTTTGTTTCTATTTTGAATCTATTTAGAGGAAGAACGTCCATTTCTACCCAGTGTATTATTTTATCTTCAGTATTTTCTTGTTTATCTTCTGTTTCATTCTTGAACTGTAATCTTGATAAAGCATCTACTTGAGGGATAGTGTTCCCTTTTATGTATACTATGTCAAAATCGAATGCCATGATTTTCATTGCCCATCTTAAAATTCTTGACAATGTGAGTTTTGGCAATTCTTTTTTTGGGTTAAATATGAATTCTAATGGTTTGTGGTCCAATTTTAATATTAAAAAGTTTTGTGCCCTTTCCATGCTTCATGCAAATGCTAGTATTGCTTTTTCAATGCTCAAATAGTTAATCTCAGCTGGCGTTAACCATCTTGATATGTTCATGACGGGTGTTCCTCTTATGATATAATAGCAGCAATCACTTTTTCACTCACATCTGTGGTTAACGTTACTTCTTTTTTGTGGATCAAAAACTTTTAGTATTGTTTTGTTTCTCAGTATTTTCTTTAATGTTTCAAAAATGATAGTTTGCTTTTGCATCCAGTTAAATTCATTGTTTTTTTTTTGTTTTTTTTTGTGATTTTGTAAATGGCTCTATTATGTCACTATATTTTGGTATGTACTTATTATAAAAATTTATTAACCTCAAAAAGTATTCTAATTCTTTTTTATTTGTTGGAGGAGCTATTTCTGTTATTTTCTTTGTTAATCTATTGTCGAGTGATATGCCTTCTTTTGATATTTGATATCCTAAATATGATATCTTCTTACAGTCAAAATTACATTTGTCTTTGTTTACAGTCATGCCTGCATTTTTCAATTTCACTAAAATTTGCTCTGTTTTATATTTTAATTCTTCTTTAGTTCTTGCCCCTACACATACATTGTCCTGATATATTATAATATTTTTTATTTTTCCAAATAAGACTCTTTCAATTGCTCTACCCCAAACAATAGATGGGTCCATCTTAGTAAGCCTATAGGGGTGTTTATCATGGTGATTTCCTTGAATTTCTCATCAATTTCTATTTGGTTGTATGCTGTCTTGAGATCAATTTTTTTAAAGTGTTCCATTTTTACTAACTCATAGCTTGCAGTTTCAATATTTGGCAAAAGAAAAGAGTCTGAAAACATCAGGTGATTTACCCCTATCTTGTAATTGCCACATATCCTTAAATCTCTGTCAGATTTCTTTATCGCTACTATCGGTGACACCCAATTGCTACAACCTTGAGTCACTCTTTCTAGTATGCCTTGTTGTATCATTTTGTTTAATTTGGCCACTACCAAAAGTAGGATATGGATTGGAACTCTTCTTGATTCAATATATTTTAGGTGATAATTCTCTTTTAGTCAAATGGTTGCTTTATAACCCTTCAATAATCCTATTTCATTTTATTCTCCTTCCATGGAATTGATTAAGATCTACTTTTAATACATCAATTCCTAGGAATCCATGATCTTTTTTGCATTCTACAACTGTAATGGGAATTATTTCAAAACACTTGTTGGTTTCAAAATTGCCTTGAAATATACCCATTATTTTTATAGTTGTTCCATCAAATTGCTCTAATTGGATGCTACTTTTTTTTTAACTTAGGTCATCCTAATTTTATCCAGAAATGTTTTGGTATCAATGAGTCTTCATTGCCTGTATCAACTTTGCATGTTAAATATTTGGCCATTTATCCTTACTTTTTCTCTACTTTTTTTTTGTCTAGTCATTGTAAATATTTCAGCTTCTTCTATGGAGGCTGTTTGTACTGTTCTCTTTCTATTTTCTTTTTGTATTTGCATACGTTCTGAAAATGATTTCTTTTTTTGCAATTTGAGCATATTTTTCCTAGAGCTAGACATTTGTACTTGTCACTCTGGTGATTTTTTCCATAATATTTACATTTAATTATGGATTTGGTCATGCTCATCCCGTATGTCTCAAATTCTTCTTTTGGTTGATTAAATTCTCTAATCAACCCTAATTGTTGTAAAAACTCAATGCTAGCTTCCAAATTCGTGCTACCACTCTGTAAACATTCTAGTATTTTTTTGTTCATGGTTTTGGTCTTGCAAGACTTCAATTGTTCTGAGAAGGATTAATCTTCTATAGACATTTTCCCATGCTCCCAATTTTTCAAATTCAAAATACTTGTCTCATTCTTTCAATCTATGTAAGTATTGTATAATGGACTCTTTGGGTGCTTGTCTTGTCTCTAAAAACTTGGTTCTTTCAGCGATAGCCAATCTTTTCTTTGATCTTATCTTCTTTTTCATAATTTTAATAATTTCTTCAAATGTCATTTCTTTGAATTCACTTGGGTAACACATTGTTGAAATTTTCTTCACAGCTTTACACCCAGTAGTAGCAAGAAATAAGTCCATTATCTCATTCTCTCCTCCATTGGTCTTTGTGTCTCTTCATTTTTTCATTTTTGCAAATATGGCAAAAATTCTTTCTATGTGTTCTGGGTCATCAAGCGAATTTAACTATCCTATCAGCGATGCCATTGTTATGTTTTTCTTATCTCTCTGTGTAGTAATAGTCGTAATACAGTTCTCCATGTCCTGAATAGCAACCGGGTTTGCTAGGCATAACCCCTATGTTCACCAATTGTTCTCTATTTATACTTGTCTAATTTGCAAACAATACTACACAAGCATTTATGATATGCACATATTTGTGACATGCATGGGTTTATGATATGCATGTGTTTATGATATGACATGTATTGAAAGATTCTTTTCCATTTTTTGTTTAAAAAACAGTATTCAATTATTTTTCTATCATTTCCACAAATATTGCATTCCATTCTTTGATAAACATATTTTTTTTTTTAAATCATTTTTTTGTTATTGTTACTACACAAGTTGACCATGTAGGGACACAGAAGGTGCTTATCTCCCTTTGGTGGGAATAAGTCATATGGGTCATATGACAGATGCTTAGTGATATCACTCCATACAATGAAGAAAATGGCAGTCAAACTTGAGTTTGTTTTCAGCCACTAAGCCATAAGGTTGTTTTCATTATCCTGGTTTCCACATGGCTTGAGCAGAAGCTAAATCTGCCTCCCTTGCAGATTACAAGAATATGGTGCATTTCTCTTTTGGAATATATCTTTCCTAGATATAGAAGGAATCACCAGCTTGCATGTCTCAATTTGGGAAAATCCAAGACATGCTGTTTTCTGTTTGTAGAATATACTCCTTGCCTGGAACACAGATAAATCCAGCCTGTTTAGATCTAGAATTCTAAACATGGCTTCTCCAGACACAGGAGTATCTCCATATTATACATATCCTTTTTGTTTCTCCTTACACTCTGCTTTGCTGTGTGGATATATGTGATATATTATTCTCCACATGGGACATGTGTATATATAGTTTTATTTTTCTGTATGTCTTAGTAGTATAAAAGTCTCTCTGAGAACAAAGCATGTTTGTCATTCTTTTTCCTTTCATCTATTCCATTTCATCCGTGAAGTACAGTGTTATCATATCACAGATATAACAATGCCCATAACCAGGGAAATACAAATAGGAGAATAAACCTTTTCTTCATGGCTCCTCCCATTACAACCATAACATTCTGCAGCATCAGCAAACTCCAAAAATTGAGATAGATTTCCATGACAAATAAGTGATGCATTGGGATATAGTGTGTCAGGAATTGTTTTCTTGACTTCTTTTTTACATATACTCAGGAGTTAGAAAGAAATGTGACATCAAGCAGTGGTGAAGGTATTGTGCAAGAATCCACTGGTAGAAAAAATGCTTTAAAATATAAACACTTACTTGCAACTTCTCAGAAGATGATGGTGCACAAATTTACTTTCAATTTTTATCTGAATTATGCAAATCAGTATTTAATTTATGCAACCTTTTTCACATATTAATTAAGTTGTGCCATGGCTTCTTCACATGCTACTATCTTATCAGAAAGAGCAAGAAGCCCTGGGGATGAGGTTAGGTGTTGCAGTAGTAATTCTTAAAAAACATTTTTTGGCCCATTCAAGTGATTGCTTTCACAATTGAATACATGGTAGATGATATGCAGCTTTTGCGCATATACATGTTTATATAGACATGATTACTAGAGACAGTGGTATGTGTTTTTATGTTGTAGTTTTGTTGAAGTTATATTTTGGAATACAGTTTGATTTAAAAAATTGTAGGATATTATATGGATTAATGTCATAAAAATTATTTCATGTGAATTGATGTATTGTTGGTAATTTTACAATAAATAGGTATTGTTGGTCTATTTTTAATAAAAATGGATTACTTGTATTTTTATTATAAAAATGTATTTTTATACTTTCATAGAGTTTTGTTTTTGTTTGGGGATTCATGATTTGCCTATAGCTGGGATCCTGGTTGTCCTGATGTTATATGGACTGCAGATCCTTTGTATTTTCTCTGATAACCCCTTCACATAAGGCACGCAGGCTGTTTTCTGAGTGTTGTTGTCCTCCTCTTGTACCCACCTATCCCAGTTTTTTTGGGTTTTTTTGTTGGGAAGTAAATAATTATAAACCCCCTAACATGTATATATACAAAAATACATGAAAAAAATGCGAAACAGACATTCATGGAAACAACAAAAACAAGAATTATTTATTATCTGGTAGTTATGTGGTTTTGGAGATATGAGAGACAGTAATACTGAATAAAATTGTGAGTTTGGGGTCAAATGTAAATTAGATATTGATTGGAATCTGATAGAATGATAACATAAAGAAAAAGTAAAGAATGTACAGTCTTTTCCATATGTTTTTTTATAGATATGCGTAATGAGTGTCCAGATAATTTAGTTATAAAATACAAATGTTTGGGATTTTCTCATCTCAAATGTTTATTGAATGCTAAAAATGTTATTCCTATAGACTGAAAAAGAAAAGGAGATGAAATTTTCTTTGATGCACATGTTAATGACCTGTCTGTGTGAACTACTTGTCCAGAAGTGACATGTTTGTCTGTGTAGAAGAGAAAAGTGGGGTCAATTCTCATTGGTTTGCAATGAGGTAATTAATGATAATTATAATTGTTATATTAGTTTATTATAATTTTTTTTTTTTTTGACACTATAATTAATTTTTATTTATTTACTTTTTTATGGACTTGACAAATTATTCTCATGTAATTTCCAAACTCAAAAATGTCCATTGCCAAAACTCTGTCACTAAAATATCTGGCATATAAACAGCTGCAGCTCATTCAAAATTTTATTTTATTTCTTTATCCTATATTTAACATTCAGAGAAAAGCAGACTGCAAATAAACCTAACAAAAACTTGTTTGGGAAGCCAACTGATGACAGCAAAACATTACCAATGATTATTCAAATGCAAGTATCTAATCAATTTCATAAATTTTCCAGAAATACTTGGAAGATAAATATTGTGCTATTTTCTCCATTCTCTGGCTATTTCGAGTTAACTGACTACAACATGTTACAAAGTCTTGTATATATTTGATTTCAGGGAATAAATTTTTTTTTGATTTATCTACATGCTAACAATTTTAATTATTGTACGTTGAATATTCTTAAACACATACTGATATATTTGTATTATCAGGGCTGTTTAATATCTGTTTCTGTTAATACTGACTCAGCCACTTTTTAAGAGCAATTAATGCTGAATTTTACATGGTACATTCATAAATTCAGGAAAGAAAAACAGTTCCTTGCACTACCTCTAAAGATTTGCTAAAAGGTGAGCATATCATAATGAAAAAATGCCCTAAACTTTATAAAGACAAAGTTTTATTGACAAAATAGTTATGTCATTATTATGAGGAAAGGCCATAGAATTTTTTGACTATTAAATTATATTTCTTAATCCCTTTTATAACATTCAAAATTTCAGTTTAAAACAGGTGTCAACAGGTGAGCATAAATTAGTATGGGAAATTTGAGCATCTTTTTTTGCAGTGAAAAACACGTCAATTTTGAAATTCTTGCAAAAATCAGATAATAGTTGAATTTTAATGAAACTTTCAAGACTTATTCAGAAATTAATGAAATTATTTGGGAAATGTTTCTATTTTAGAAAATCTTGGTAAAAGTATTTTTTACATCTCTTACCCACCACTTATTTAATTTTTAAAAATTCTAACAAATTCACTTTTGTAGAACTTAATGTTTATATTTGTTATAAGAAAAAGTTCTTGTAGAATTTAAATCATCAATTTTTAAGACTGCTCTGAATTGTGAAACAATAAAATAAAACTAAGCAATAAAACTAAGATATTATTTAATTAGAAAAGCTTTTAATTGCTTTTATGAATAAGATATATTATAGACTCTATTTTCTTGAAAAAATCTTTTTTTCAATGAATTATTAATTTTTGGAGGAACTGTTTTTAAATTTTAGTAATAATAATTTATAAAGTTTAAAATCTTTCAAAATTCTGTATTAATTTGTAACAGTTAGATGATATTGCTATTAAGTAAAAACTATATTTACTAATCATAAATGAAAAAGCTCACTACAATTCAGCAACCCCAGTAATTTAAAAAGAATTTTTTTGTGTGTATATATAAATGTGCTAATTTTTGTAACATCCATACATGATATTAAAAATTTTCTGTAATTTTCTAACATCTACTCAAGAAGCATTTTCGCAAGTAAGACAATAAAATCAAAGTACCTAAAATTCAATAAAATATTAAATTGCTTTGAATATTTTCCTAATTTTTTAAGATTACTGGGTAGTTAAAAAATAACATAAAAAAGGCATTCAAGTTATATTCATCAAGTAATTGTTACAGTAAGTATCTCCTTCCAGAAATTCTCAAACATAAGTCTATTGAGAGAGCTGACAACACCTCTTAAAAACACTCATTGTATAAAAAATGCTTTTCTACAGTATTTTAAATATTTTAAATTAAAATTAACTAATATTTGTTTCAAATCAGATTAGTTAAACAAATCAGATCAGATTAGTTAAACTTTAAAACAGTTAATCTTCTTCAAATAATGTTTCAGAAAAGTGTAATTTATTTTTCAAATATTTTTTTAATAAAGATTATCAAGTTGTGCTGACAGATTTGTAAATATGGACGATTTTAGTCATTTTAACAATTTAAAAAAATATCATTCCAGTCAATTTAAATTAATTTCGAAATACAGCAAAGTATTATTTGAAATATCAAATTTAATTTATTAGTTTGAAATCAAAACTAAAATAAAAGCTTAAATAGTTTTTTTTTTTCAAATAAAAAATTCATTTTTTAAACCTTAAGTATTACTTTTCTTTGGAGATACACAGGGGTTGCCAACTGTCCTATAAAATGTGGGCTTTCTCCAAATTTACATGTTGAAGAGTGTGTCATGCATTAACTGATCTGTTGCTGGGCACGTTTTTGCCTTGCAATTTGAGAAATGATGATTCTTTTTAAAAAATTATATATTGTAAAATTTTTACTCGTTTTTAAAGACGTAACAAACACAAAACAAGCAAAATCTTGGCAGCCTGTCCCCCACCGCTCTTTCTTTCTCCCCATTACTCTCTCTCTCTCGCTTTCACTTTCACAATTCCTATTGCTAAAAAAAAAACAAAAAAACAAACTGATTTATTTCAACTTTGTGAGTTTGTTCATATGGTCCACGGCCTCCTAGTTGGGAATTCCTCTCTAGTTCCTGCTTATATACACATCTCACCATAGTTTTTGTAACTGTTTCTATTCCCGCCAAGTAAAAGATTTGTTCTCCAATATGAATTTTTTTCATTATTCTTTTTTATAATTATTTACTAAGCTTGATTAGTTCAGCACAAGATAAATGAAAGAAACTAATGCACTAATCATTAAAGAGAGAAGAGATTGCTTTCTTGATAAGCATTTAAAAATGTTTTTTACTTTTACCTAGACTCAACGTCAACGAACAAACCCTGGCGCCAGTACATGTCTGAGATCCCTGTCTAATATTTTTTAAAGTAGCATTTTTTTAAAACCTTTTATAATTTAGAATTATCATTTCATCTATTGCTGCTATATTTGTAGGTTATAAAAAAAGAATTTCTAATTTTATGCAAAAAATGGGAAAAGTAACAGTAACTATTTTCAAAGTGATTACAATTCGATTTGATTGAATAAGAACTTAAGAAGCCTTAAGGTGTCCCCACTGAGGAGATAAAACAAAAAACGTAAAGAATATTGGTTTAAAACTAAAAGGTAATATAATTTTCCCTTTTTATTTTTAATAAAGTATTCGCAATGGCATTTTTAAGATAGAAATCAACTTTAATCATAAATGGAAAACCCTAAAAGTCAAATTGAAACCTTTTTTTACGAGTCGTTTACATTTTCTTTCTTTTTTCAAGTCGTATTAAGCAACAACGGTGAATCGGGCAAGGGAAATAACTCTGTTATGCATCACCTTGATTTGGGGTCGTTAGTGCCATCAGCCATACAGCACATCTTTACCGTCGTATTTGGTCGGTTCGCCAGTGCCCAGCTGAGTCAGCTGGACGAGCAGAACCCTAAAAACATCGCCATCCTGTTTTGACCCGACACACAAACACTACTAACTCAACGAAGAAACCAGCCGAAACAAACAAATATTACATATAAATATTTATAATAATTTAAAAAAAATAACAACAACCTTGGTGCTTCATTTTTTTCAGTTCATAAAAAAAAAGGAAAAATTTAGAAAAAAAAAAAAAGAAAAAAATAACGAGCCACCCTAAGTTTTCTCCCAACATAATATGCAACCTTACAGGATTATAAAGAAAATGATGTCAACAGGAAAAGTTATAAAAGACTATTTGGTAATTACTTTTTAAATTAATTATTTATTCTCTATCATTTTTATTTGTTGTCTAAAACTTCTTTTGTTGTTAGTGATTTATAACAATTAACTTTTATGAAAGTGGGATAATTTCCTTAAAATATCAAACAAGATTTTTTTCTATTTTACGAATACTGCTATTTGTTTTTTCTTTAGTCTTGAATAAAAATAAACAAAATTAAATCTCGCAAAATATAAGTTTATTTAGAGAACTAAGCACCAAAAATGTCTGTTTCCTAAGGTCCTATTTTGGTACAGCAAATATGTGAAGTTAAAAATTCACTATTGGATTTTTATTTTTTTTTTTAAATGAGTATTGTTTTTTGTTTTCAACTATCTCTCACTCGAGGTTTTTTTTTTTTTTTTTTTTTTTTTTAACTATTTTAACTTTAGCGTAACCTTTCCTTCTCTTTAAAACCTTTTTCGTAAACTTTAAGTTTTAATATTAAAAAATAATCAATATACAAGTTTGAAATAATAGAGCTATAATTTTTTTTCCGTAAACATAAAATAATCTTGAAATATTAAAAAAAAATATTTCACAAAAAAAAACTTTCAAATTCATCAGTCAAAAAATATTTTTTAAAGATGCAAAAAGTTTTTTATTTATTTTCAAATATTTAGCTTCATTTTGTTTTATTTGCAAAAAAAAAAAAATGTTTAAATTAAAAATTGCTTTACTTCTTTATTTTCTGAATTAAAAAAAGTAGGAAGAAATCCAATGACTAGCAAAAAAAAAAGTTAATTTTTAAAACGTTTAAAAAGAAGTCATTGTTTTTTTCTCATTGCCTTGAAAAACTTTTTGTTTTTTTATTAAACCATTCTTGAGATTATTGATGATTAAAAATATAAAACATCTGGCATTTTAACTTAAAATCCCTTACAAGTGGTGATGCAACTTGAAATAATGATCATTTTATCGTAAATTTTACTAAAGTCAAACAGAAATCAATTTCTTCGGGTGATTTCTACTTTCCATTTATTAAATTTTTAGTTTGTTTTTTATTTTATTACAACCTGAAAAAATGCTTTCTAAAGTCGAGTAATATTTTCCACGACTTCAAAAGCCACTTCAAGTTTTTAAATAAAAAATTATGAATAACTTGCATAATTAACAAAATTGCTTTTAAATGCATTTTTGGAATTCAGGAAATTTTTAAAGTTTTTTCTTCAGAAAAAAAGAATAAATGTTTAGTTTATAATTTTAAGAAATATCTTTCTAAAAAGAAAGTACTCTATATATTTAACGTCAAATTGATTTTGTTTTTTTTAGAAAATATTTGTAATTTAGTGGATTTTTTGTTTCCTTTTTGTTATAAAAACTTTAAAGTCTTGGTGCTTGCAACTTGCTTTTCACAAAAACAAATTCAAGATCTGTTACAACCTAAAGATGGAAGAAGTATTTGCAAAAACAATAAAAGTTAACGAATCACTGAATTAAAAAAAAAAAAATGTCCATGTTTATTTTTTCTTTCTTTTTAATTATTTTTAAAACATATCCTAACTTTTTGCGGTAATTTTTACATTTTACAGTTTTTTATTTTCGTATAATTTGTGAACCGGACTTGTTAAAAGTCTTAACGTGGGTAAAATTAGGGAAAAAATATTCTGTTTCTGCGAAAAACAAAACAAAAAAACAACTTTAAATCAGTAAATTAATCTGATTTGTAAAAATTACAATGAACAATTCGAAATTTGTGTTTGTTGAAGTTTAAATTAAACTGTCTAATTCTTTCAAAACTTCATATTGCGATTATGATGTGGGTGGGGGTAATAAAAAAAAATAACCTTACAAGCAAGACTATATTCATCGTCTCAATTCTTGAAAAATTGGCTCTAAATAAGTTCCAAAACATTGTAGTAGTACTTAAGTAAATAATTTATTTTGTTTAAAATAAATTAAGGAAAAAAAAAAGTAAACCATTGACTGTTTTTAAAACCAGAAAATTCGCTTGATTTTATTTTTAAAAGTTAAAATTGTAAAGTTGTTTAAATTGCATCCAGTGAATTCGAATTGAAAATTTTGTAATCTTATTTAGGTAAATAAAATTGAATAAAAAATAAATATTTAATTACATTGTATTTTTTAAACATTTTTTTTTTGTTTTCCTTGGTGCTCAATTTCAATTATTCTTTTGTTGATTTTTAAAAATTTTATTTATTTTTACATATTTCATAAATTGCATTTTCACCGTTTCTTTTTAGTTTCTGTTGATAAATGCAAGACATTTTTTTTAATATCGTACATTTATTATTTTTCAAAAACTTTCTCAAAGTGCTAAAAAAAAAGTCATATTCGCAATATGAGTGGTGGGTAAGAAAAATATGTAAACTAAACACAAACACTTCAATAATTTGGCTCTTTAAAGGTTTCAGTATTTTTCGCATTGAGGTCAGCTGGTCAGATTTTCCGTTTCATCATTTTCTAAATAAAAAAACCCCCAAAAACTCCCTTTTATTTTTTTATGATCGTTGTCACATTTGCTCCCTCGCAATAATGTAATAAAATTTGATTGTAAGTGGCTATTGAAATAATAAACTATTTTTTTTTAACTAATCTAAAAAAATCTCAAGTTGTATCCAATAATAAAATTTTTATCTGATACAACTTGAGAGATTTTTTTTGTCAATCAACATTCAACTTCTGCGAGGTTGTTTTGTTTTCCTAGATAGATTGTATTCACAATGAAGTATTTTGTTTTTTTAATATAAAAAAACAAGACATTTTAAAAATTGAATCTTAGCAACATTTCTTTTTGTATGCAAATCCAAATTTATTAGTTTCTTTTAGTTTAAAGTTTTATAACATTTTTTTGTTGTTTAAAACTGCCGTGGCGTAAGTGTAATGTGTGTACTACTGCTTCTACTTTTATTTTCATCTTTTGAAACAGCTGTTTGATGACATTGCATAAAAAAAACTTTACTGAATTAAATTCTTTTTTCCTCTTTTTCTTTTTATTTGTTACTCTCGAGTTTTCAGTTTTTTTGAAGTTGTTTTCCTTTCTTGCGTTTGATA
>OZ010589.1:32610759-32669176 GCA_963932145.1 Acanthosepion lycidas
ATCGGAAATTACATGATCGCCTAAGCGTGTATCACGCATGGCACATAACTGACTGACTATCCATTACACCATCCACATATCCAACCTTACAGCAACTGGTATTCACTCATCAATGTACTAACCAGGCTCGACGTTGCTTAACATCGGTGAACAAGGATTACTGGGTAGTTAAAAAATGATCTGAAAAAAAAAAAAAAAAAAAAAAAAAAAAAAAAGAAAGAAAAGTTGTGTTTGTCAATTTATCGACCCTGTACTTAAAAATGCCAACCATTAAGCTATCAACAAATCTGTCAACATTTCCACCTCCGGGTTAAAAATATATTTAGTTTAAAATACTGTAGAAAATAAATAACATTTGTTTTAATTCAGATTAATTAAACTTTAAATCAGTTAATCTTCCGCATACAGAGTTTCAGAAAATTATTTTATTTTTGAAATATTTTTATAAAGAGAATAATGTGTTGACAGATTTACCAATAAATTCGGTTAGAAATACAGCAAAATATTTTTCTTAATGGAAATATTAAATTTAGTATAGAATTAAAACTAAAATAAAAGCTTCAAGAAAGATATTTCATTTTTAAATGCATTTAAACCTTAGATATCGCTTTTTTGGAGGTACCTATGTATATATTGCACACCAGGATGCTTCCTCAAAATGTCTATTACATTAGTAAGCAATGCCTACATTCTAGTGACAAACTAATTACAGACGAGTATAAGAATTTTAAGCTGCTTGAGCGTGTATCGTCTGTTTCTCTGAGAGAAAACAGGCTCTCGCTTAAACTTCTGAATTTTAAAATTATTTTTGGACCATTCCGATTTGTGGGAGAATAAATGCGTTTGGTTTTCATTCGGGAAAAAAAATCAAAAGGTTTCCCTCTAAATTCCGAGAAGCCTATTTTGTTTAATAAAAGCAGAAGCAGAATTGAATTCGATGAATCGATGAACAAACTGCTGCATGAACCCAGGTCGGCCCGGTCAAGGAAAAAAAAAAAAAAAAAAAAAGACAACAATACAAAAACAAAAACAAAAAAAATTGGCGACCACCAGACGAAAATTTAAAATGATCATCAGAGTCGCTCCCACATCAGAATGAAAATCAACAATGAACTTTGCTTCGAACATTGTACCAGATACTTTGAAAAAAAAAATTCAGAGAACTACTGTTTTCCTTTTCTTTAAAAAATTATTTTTATGTTGTTTTTTACCTTTTCTGGGGGACCTTATGCAGCATAGTGATTTTTATAGTAAAAGACAATAGAGACACATTTTATTTGCAGTGTCTATTTTGTACATACATGTTGTTGGACATCATTTGGCACACAAAGCACTTAATTTTAATTTTTTTTCAATTTTGTGTGTTAATAAATTTATCGTCTGCCTTTTTTAAACTCGGCTCATATCGTCTGTCTTTGTTGTGCGCCATTAGGGCCTTAAATGTTACCTCAAACATTTGTTTGAACTAAATTTTTGTTTATAGGGTTTTTTCTTTCTTTAAATAATTTATGATTTTTTTCTATGTTTCAAACTTTCTATTCTTTCCAAGAAATTATCGTCTGTATTTTGAGAATTGTTACTGTCTGCCTCGATTCTTTTTCGTATTTTAAGTCGATTCTTTTTCAATTTTTTTTCGTTAAAGCCCTCAAGAATTATTTTGACTTTCAGAAAGAAATCATTTTAAAACTTAAAATTGAATACAATAGGAACTTTAACGATTTTCCTTCCTTTCTCGCTTTCTAATTTACCTCTGTTGGCCAGTGTTCGAATCCAGAGAAAAAGTAATATTTCAAATTACTAACTTTAAAGCAGAAAAGCCGTTGTTACTAGAATATTGGTTCAATTCAGTTACGTTTCGGCTTTTTCTTTACGTTTTTAACAAAACGCAAATCGCGTGGAAGCATTGTATTTTAACAGCATATAGAACGGACATATCAGCCTATCACCCTCCTCCAGAAATTTTACAATGTGTTTTTTTCCTTATTTGCTAATTTATGGTTAACAAATCTGATTTGTTCTTGTCTGTCATATTCAACGAAACATTTAAAAGAAAGGTTGATGCCCAAATATACATTAATATAATAAAATATAGTTTTGAGGTATGCGGGATTTATGGTGGGTAAAAGTGGTCGATATTAGAAAGAGCATATGTGAATATAAAAGTTGACCTCAGTGTGTGTGTGTATATATATATATATATATATATATATATATATATATATATGGGTGATTGATTACAGGATCTGCAGGTTATCTGAAAATTCTTCCAGCGAAACCATCTTCAACGAAGTCAAGAAAGATTATGAAACAGCTCTGAAAGAGTGTGGATTTTCGGTAACACTCGCATTCACATCACAAAAAAAGCAACAGGAAAAGAAACATCATCTAGTTCAACCTACCGTACAACAAAAATATAAAAACAAACGTAGGAAAAATATTCATTAAACTCGTACACAAACATTTCCCCGCATCAAGAACTGTCCTCAAAATATTCAGCAAAAACAATAAAATCAGTTACAGTTGCACAGAGAACATGACACGAATAAGAAAATCAAAGAACAGAAAAACGATCAATAAACCGTCTGAAAAAAAATAAAGACCCACGTGTAACTGCAGAACGAAGAACAAATGCCCCTTAAACGGCAAATGCTTGCAAAACAATGTAATATACCAAGCCTCTGAAAAATTAGCAGATAACGAAGAAATTATATACATAGGAGTAACTGGCGGGCCCTGGAAACAGACTACGCATACAAAACATCCTTTATGAGTAGTAAATACGCGAAGATAATGCTTTCTAAACAGATATGGGAAATTAAAAGCGAAAACAAAATCACACTAAAATATCATGGAAAATAAGGAAAACGGCATCAGCCTACAACAATAAATAAAAAAAACTTTAAACTCGGTCTGGAGGTGAAAATAGCGATAATTACCTTCCCCGACAAACTACTAAACGATCAGAACTAATCTCAAAATGCAGATACGAAAACAAATTTTTGTGACGCTAGATAAAAATCGAAAACTAAATAAGTAGAAAATAAATAAAATAAACAAAAAAACTACATCAATAAATATGTATGCATATACATTTAAATAATAAACAAATTAACAACCTATGATCGCACAGGTAAACACAGGTAAATGTAATAATAATAATAATAATAATAAACAAAAATAAAATAATCACTAAGTAAAAAAGTTAAATTCTGGAATAGCTACAAACAATTGCATTCGGACCTACAATTATTCCTACTGAATAGCCTCTAGAATAATTTGAAACATACCCGCTACCCACCAGGAACAATTAGGATAATAGACTGTCTATCCATAATGTACCATTGATCAGCATATATAAATAGTCGAGCCAAAACACCAAAAATAGCCAGAAGATCGCATTTTAGCATGAAACAGACAGTCGCTGCTGAGTATTGACTTCAATATCCACTACAGTGAATATTTAATTATTATGCATCTGTGTACAGTTAATATATGAAAAGTATGTTTATGCATTAGTTGAAAATACAATAAATTAAAAAGTTGTATGTGTACGAATATCTGTTTCTTCCGCTGTATATGATAGATATAGATATTATTTCAAATGTTATTTTTAGTGGATGTCCGTATTTGAGCAGACGCTCCGTTTTTTTTATGTTTATTTCGTCTACCGGCCTGCGCCCATACGAAAACTTTATGGAGAAAATGTATCCTTAGGGAGGATACGAATCTGCATCACCCTTTGCAAGAGGAATCGTCGTCTGATGCGGGGTGCTTTAACCACTCGGGTAAGGAGGAGAGCTTCATCAGTCAAGCAATGTTCTATTTACCTTAAACTAAAGCACATTCACTAGTTAAGATTTTGTCTAAAGCCATATCTGCTCGGTTTTGTATGAGAAATGTAGACAAACCAATTTCGAAAGAATTAATGGATTTTTATTACTTCAAACATTATTTTAAGTGTATACAACTCGTATTTAAGCCAAACAGACCCTTGGTCTGAGTGTGTTTGTATATATGACAGCTGTCTAGAATGCCGTTATAAAAAAATATATTTTTAGTTTACCATGATTTTCAAAAAAGAGAATTTCAAAAATAATTTAATTCATTTTTGAATAAGTTCTAAAACTTTCATTAAAATCCGACAATTATTTGATTTTTGCAAGAATTTACAAATCAATGTGTTTTTCACCGGAGAAAGGCGCTAACGGGAAAAAAAAAAAAAAAAAAAAAAAAAAAAAAAGATTTTTAACCAAAATTTTGAACGTGTTAGCCAGGATTAAAAGAAAACATTTAATAAAATAATCAAAAAATACTTTGGTCTTCCTTTAAAAATTAAACATTTTTGACAATAAAACTTTGTTTTTAAGTTTGGGACCTTTATTCATCATGCTGCTGATTTTCAACGAAAAATTTATATACTTGGCTGCTAATCAAATAATGAAATGTGAAAGTACAACAACCTTATTAAAACGATTAAAGACATTAATAAGAAGAACAATCGTTTATGTTTATTTTTCGTCTAAAAATAATGTTTTTACTTTTTTTATTTCTTAACTAACGAATATCAGTGAGAAGACATTGAAGTTCCGACCTTGTGAAATCCAAAAAGTCTCAATACAATATTTGGCAAACAAGAATGGTCAGCAGCATGGTGGTGCGTTCGATCCTCACTGGGTGCTGGAAACTTGTGGCCTTGAACCAAAATACCGTAAGCTTAGTTTCTTAAAAAAAATCTAGAATCGGAATTAAAAGCTGTGCATAATTTTAAAGTACGGAAGCCTAAACAGAAAAAAAAAAAAATAATAAATTGCATTTTGTTTTTCTATTCGAAAAATAGAAAAAAAATCCAAGGAAATTGTTAGGGAACCCTAAGCATGACGGCTATTAGAATTTAACTTGAAACTAATATTACGAATTGAGTTTCTGGTCGGTGAAAAGAAAATGCACTTTAATCTTCCCTTTAAAGCTTCCGTACTTTATAGCATGGACTGACGAAAAAACCCTTAGTATTTTTTTTTATTACAACTACTTACTATGAACAACAAAGTTTCAAATATTCAGTAAGCTTCCAGAATTCACGTTATCCTGTACTACGAAAATTTTATTACTGATTCTCGAAATAAGTTAGTCATTTGTTCATTTTATTTGTTTTCAAGAATGAGTAAGTGCCCACCCCCGGTCATATACCCAGTCTTAAACAAAAAAACCAAAAAAAAAAAAAAGACAAAGAAAGAAAAAAAGAAAAGAAAAGAAAGTCAAAAAGAAATGAAACAAATAGAATAGGAAAATAAAGATCTACAAACCAGTTTAACAAATTGAAAACAGTTTTTTTCTCGAATAATTAAAAGATATATTGTAAATTAAAAAGTAAAACAGGAATGAAAAGCAATTTTTTAGAGAGAAAATGAGATAATAAATAATAATTGTTGGTTGCTAAGAAGCCACGTAGAAAGAAAGAACGGCCACGTTGGCAGGTAATGTCAGTGATGGGAAAAATAAAGGCGATATCGTTTTTTCATTCGTGCAAAATTAGCGTGAAAAAAAGTTTTCCACCTAGTGGAAATCAGAAATATAAATAATTATAAAATCCTATCACCTTTTAAATCCTTTAATTCGCATTTAAAACCATCAGCTAAAAAAAAAAAAAAAAAGATTAAGACGGGTTATAGCAAAATCCGTAACTATATAAAACTAAGGATGAAAATCGCTGATCAGTTTTTCATGTAAAAAAAAAAATTAAAATGAAGAAATTGCGTGATAAACACCTGTTACTTCTAATATTCCCCACCATAATTGTTAGTACTATTAGGCCCTAGGGCGAGTCAATTAGGGATATTAAATAATAATAAAAAAGAAATAACTGTTATGGTTTCAAGAAGATAGCATATATGCATTTTACGACGAGTTCAGGTGAAATTTTCACCTTAATAAATTTACAAGGATAGGACATTTACTGCTTTTTCTAATAAACTTATGTTTTTTTTTTGTTAAGGGGATATAATGACCAGCGGAACGAAATACTGATAAGAAGAAATTGTAAAAAAAACGTTCAAAAGGTAAATTGTGAGAGTTTTTTTTATACAAACAAAAATGACAACTGCTTTACAAATCAAGCAAGATTTACTCTCCTGGTCTTAGTAAAACCCGATAAAATAAATAAAATAACAAGCTTAGTTGATTAATTTAGAGAGAAAATCGATAATCACGAGGTCGGTTCGAAGCAGGTTTACGATATTGTTTCTTACCTCTCAATTTAACGTAGACTGTTGTCCAGTTTTCGAGTGAATAATGAAAGAAAGAAAAAAATCGTCAACAAAAAAAGGCTGTTCCCATTTTAAATGTTTGTCACTTTTTTGAGTTAAGTAAGTACGTGAATTTCCTCATCGGGTAGATAATTTTTGTATTGCGTTTTATGTCGTCATAACCAAATTTACTTGACACATACAAATTTGTAAACTTAATTGTAATTCGAATCCACTACACAGCGAAAAATAAAACGTGGATATCATCCGGAGAAAGCGTTAGTCAAGTGGCACAGTGATTGTTAATTCAGTATCAGGACAGTGGGGTTGAGAGAAAATGTGGGGTAGGCTCATTCAATAAAAACATTTGTCAATAAAGGAAATATACCGAAGGGAAAAGAAAAGACCATCTAATTATTTAGTTTAATTGTGATTGATTGGTGTTAGTAATCGGCTGGACAATTTGGGTGGGGTTAACGATCAAATATTTAAATTAAATCAAGTTTCAAAAAGTCACCAATAATATTTTAAAGTAAAAACGTATAACTTATTTGTGGTTCGGTCACGGCTCAGTTAATAAACATGTTTACTGTCAAATTTATGCTACCTTGATTGACTTCTTCCATAAACTACGGATGTAAAATGCGACGCGATGACCTTTTTATTTTATGTTTGAGTAAGGCACACATGGGTGTGTTCTTTTTATTTTATTTCTATTTATTATAATGGAGGTGTGGTTGCTAAATTGTGAGGTGGATACACGATTCCTTTTTCTTTTTTTTTACAGTAAGGTTCACCCTGTTCAAGGCTCTGGGGCCACACGAGGTAGAGGGTTACGTTAAGAGGTAATTTGTGTGGATAGAGGGGGAAGATAACGTTAACTCTATACTTAAAGAGATTAAGATTGTAGTGATCGAGGAAACATACTCTTGGGTGACGATTCTACAGAGCAGTGGTTAGTGGGAAGAAGCTGTTCGAGTGGAACTTACTTCTCACAGATAGAGAGGGAATATGGGTGGTTTTCTGCTATGTTAAGTGACTAGTGTGTCCTTGCCGTGAAGGTTTGAATTGGCGGGACCAGAGAATATAGTTTGTCCGAGCACTTTCCGTGGAAGTAGCGATGGAGCAGCAACAGGCTTGCCACATCCCGTCTATGAGAGAAAGGTTAAAGGTTGAAGAATAATTCGTCACCTACAAGGGCTCCGAGACGCTTTTGGTCTCTATCACAGCTAGAGAATGAGGTTTGGGTATCTCCCGCCCAAATGCAACAACAGTACTTCATTTTTGGATTGATCTGGCTCTTGTAAAGATAGGGGATAGCATGTGGAGTCAGGTATTTACTGAAGTGGTGTAGGGAGACGATCATTTTACCTGCATCTTTGGCAATGGATCGTATGTGCAAGTTCCACTTGGGGTTGGGGGTGAGTTTGAGGCTCAATAGCCTTTCAAAGCACGGTGCCACTCCGAGGGGGACATCCGTTAATCGTGACTGGTGATAGTTCGGGATCAGATTAGCGATGATGAAATGTAACTAGTTTGGTTTTCAAGGCATCGAATGTAACCAGCCAGTTTTTACGGTACTGGGTAGCTAGTGCTAGATCGGAAGAGAGATTACTTGCTAATCTCTGACCATCAAGAGTTTTAGAGGTGCGCTCGCATATAGTTGTATCATCGGCATAGAAGTTTACAAATGATGGGAGTATATTCTTAGGCAGTTCATTTAGGGTTGGCCTGTGTAGCATTAGAAGGGATTTTATGATGGAGAAGATTCTTCCGGTGATTCTATAGCTGGAGAGTTTGCGTAGTAAATCCTTGTGCCACACCTTGTCAACAGCTTTCGAGATATCTATTGCTATGGTGCTCGAGGTGTGTTTGTTGTCAAGAGCCTCACTAATCCAATGAGTGATGGTTGTTAGGACGTCGTCGGCAGTGGATCGGGCTGATTAAAATCCATACTGCTCGTAGATGAAGAGGTTGTTCTTTTCTAGTTGCTCGACGACCTCATTGATTGTGGCTTCAAAACGCTTACTGAAAAGACTGATGGGTTTGTACTTAGAGTGGGAAGATCGCACGCCCGCGTTCTTGAAAACCGGGCATATGCTTGACGCCTTCCACAGGCCTTGGAAGGATTTCTCAATCAAGTAGCGGTTGAATAACTTCGCTAGGATTGGGGATAATTCCAGTTTGATATTATTAAGGGCAACCACTGGAATTTTCTCTGGGCTAGTAGTGACATTCTTAGGATCAAGGCTTTTGATAAGTCTAGAGATTTCACGTGCTGTAATGAGATTGTGCTTAGTGAGACGTAGGAAGTTGGGGGTGGTCTTTGTCGTCTAATGTTGAAATTGAGGTAAATATTGAAGCGAAGAGCTTCGCCTTGTCTCTCAAGAAAGATATAACCTCGGGGAAATTTCTAATTGTGGGCACAGCCGCTTTATCTCTATGATTTGGTTGGTGATCTTTCAGAATTCGCGGGATCCAATTTGTTTCTTTTCAACCTTGGCCTGGACTGATTGTGCATAGCTGCACTTAGCGTTTTCTAGAACATTTCTTCAGCGATTATGGATGGCTGGGAATGCAGTTAAGTTTAAAATCTATCGCTCCTTGCGATAATGAAGTAGAGGTTCCAGTAAGTTATGGCTGCAGTGTATTCAGGAGTGAACCAGGTCCGGTTGTTTTTTGTTGGAATTCTTTTTGGTATAAAAGTCTCTATTCCAGAAAGGGCCCATTCTGAGACAAGAGCAGCAGTTTTGGAGGGTAGCATGCTTGAAGAAGATTGAGAGGGGATCTTCCGTGTAGGATCGAAATCTGTCCCATTTGAGTTAGTTCATAGGCGACGGAGAAGTCTCTGCAGTATCTGTCTTCATCATCGTTTTTTTTTGGAATGAACTAACCGCTCTTTATGGTGGATATTGAATTCACCGCAGATATGAAGGTTAGCTGAGAGAAATTGAGTGAGGATATTATCAATCATCTCAGATATTCAATCAAAGATTACTGTCACTTCGTCCTAAGGGCAATAGAGAGCAAAGACGAATGTGGCACCATAGATAAATGCCACGCAGAAGCACACATACGAGAGCTCAGTGTCCTTGTTTTTTGCGTTCCTGCCACAGGGAAACTCGTCTTTGATGTAGGCTCAGAGACCGTGGCCGTGGAGTTGTGATTTAGGTGGTCGTGTTTTGTTAGATGTGAGTAGCTAGTGAGCTTGAGGTATTGATATCCCCTTTAGGCAGTAACAGGAGGTCAGGTTTGGACTATTTCTGGAAAGTTTAAACGTAGGCATCACACGTTGGCCTGGGGTCAACTTTTTTTGAGGTTGGGTTTGCTAGTTTTGTTCATTTTCATTTTAATTGGTTTAATTGGAGTCTACTGCACGGTCCAGAAATCATTCGCAAAATGGCAGTACAGTAGCCCCGATATTATACACCTGTTGATAGGATAGCCTCCTTCGGAGTTACTCGAAGGTTCGGATCCCTGATTATCAGGCAGCTAACGCCAAAACTCAGAAAACGTCTACCTCCAGCACATGAAGAGACAATCAACTTAGGAAATATACAGGCGTGATGATCCGAGTGTAAAGTTCTCGACTGACTAGAAATGAAGGCATCCGAACTCCATGGGTCAGAAACATTGTATTGGTTTGAGACTTAAAATTACCAAGACAAGCTCGCTCATGTACGTGAGAACTAACGAAGGTTGCTTGGGGATGTATGGACATTCCTTACTCCCATTTGATTTAGTATAGTAGATACATGGTTTCTGATGCGGGGGCATACAATATATCAAGTTATCTACACAGCTAAAAAAAAAAATAAGGCTTAAGAAAGAGAAGCATTAAAGATCGGATTTAAGACTATGGGTGAGTTGTAGACTGGTAGTGTGAAACAGCTATAAAGTTTTAACTTTTAACCTATAAGTCACAATATCCACTCTCTGCAAAGCTATCAAGAAAAACACACGCTGAGTTTACTACGCAGGAAATGCTTCCATTAAATGCAGCGACGTCGAGAATTAACAATAAATAAATGTGCAAGTAATTAATGCAGACGTGTTTGTGTGCGCATATATATATATATATATATATATATATATATATATATATATATATATATATATATATATTTATATATATATACACACACACACACACACATATAGGTGCAGGTGCTATAGCAAATATTAAGAGACAAAATTTAAAAGATATAAAGAAAAAAAAATAAAAGTAGAAAATAAAATAGAAAAATTAGATAAATTACTTGTATGAAGATAAAAAAAAATGATTTCAGCAGATATACAAAAATAGAAAGGGACTTATTCAGCCTATACAGCGAGGCAATTTTGAGATAACTGGAAAGTCTATCAGGATTCATCATTGGTAGTCACAATCTTAACAACATAAGATACGCAGATGACATTGTGCTGATAGCAGACGCGGAAATGAAACTACAAAACCTCCCACAGAAGGCAGCAAAGGAGAGCGAGAAGAAGGGACTAAGCATAAACTACAAGAAGACAGAATGCATGGCGATCAGTAGAAAGAAGAGCCCGAAATATGATTAACAGGTGGAGGACACTAAAATCAAGCAGGTGTGGAAATTTAAACATCTGATAGAGAACGGTAAGTGCGACGCTGAGATCCGAAGAATTATTCGGACAAATTTTTCTAGACTCGTTTCGAGAAGAAAATTGCACTTTCGATGGCGGGAAAGCAACTTTTTTGACCAATCGTATTATTCTTTTCATCATAATACCCCACCGTCCAGCGAATACTTCACTTCTTTTAATGACCATCACGATAACGTTGAGTGAAATCTTATATCTAGGTAGTGTGGCAGGCCTTTTCTTTTATGTACTGTGTTCCTTTAGTAGAAATGGCTCTCCACGTCTTTCTATCCTTTATAACTCTAAGCAATGTTTCATTTCCTACTATCCCTTTCAGTTCTTGTTATGTCATCCATTTACATAAGCTTGTTACACACTTTTTCACTTTACCCCTCTTAACTTCAATGCCCTGTGAGTGTCAAATTCTTTAAGTGACCTTTCAATCGTCTCTTTTTGATTCTAGGTGTTTGAAAAAATACTTAAACACATGTCCAACACGGTTCAGCAAATGATAAAATAGTTTTTTTTTCTGCGAGGGAATGGGAGAAAAGAAAACATCACCTCTTTTACCACGAATATTAAAAAAAGCGCATACAAAAACAGACAAAACTTCCAAAAGTCCAACGTGAAATTTAAAAGGAACAAACATTTTATTGCATTGATATGAAACAATATAACAAATACAATTTTTACAAAATAAGCTTGCACAAAAAGTTTCCTTTGTGCGCCTTATTATAAACAAGGCAAGATAACAGATCGTTATATAGAAATTCTCTTAAAAAGGTTTATAATACAACCTTCAAATAATGGAAAAAACTTTGAGAAAGTAACAAAAAAACTTTAAATAAAGTTGAAAATACTCTTTTCAAAAAGGATGCACCGACCAGTTGAAAGACGACAATCCCAGAAAGCCACTTTGGTAAAATTCATGTGTTACTCGGATTTCTATTCTCAAGAACACAGTTCTTTTCACAGGTTTTACTTCTTTTTTTCCGTATGTTTCACAGGTTTTACTTCTTTTTTCTGTATGTTTCACAGGTTTTACTTCTTTTTTCTGTATGTTTCACAGGTTTTACTTCTTTTTTTCCGTATGTTTCACAGGTTTTACTTCTTTTTTCCGTATGTTTCACAGGTTTTACTTCTTTTTTCTGTATGTTTCACAGGTTTTACTTCTTTTTTTCCGTATGTTTCACAGGTTTTACTTCTTTTTTTCTGTATGTTTCACAGGTTTTACTTCTTTTTTTCCGTATGTTTCACAGGTTTTACTTCTTTTTTTCCGTATGTTTCACAGGTTTTACTTCTTTTTTTCCGTATGTTTCACAGGTTTTACTTCTTTTTTTCCGTATGTTTCACAGGTTTTACTTCTTTTTTTCCGTATGTTTCACAGGTTTTACTTCTTTTTTTCCGTATGTTTCACAGGTTTTACTTCTTTTTTTACGTATGTTTCACAGGTTTTACTTCTTTTTTCTGTATGTTTCACAGGTTTTACTTCTTTTTTTCTGTATGTTTCACAGGTTTTACTTCTTTTTTTACGTATGTTTCACAGGTTTTACTTCTTTTTTTCCGTATGTTTCACAGGTTTTACTTCTTTTTTCTGTATGTTTCACAGGTTTTACTTCTTTTTTCTGTATGTTTCACAGGTTTTACTTCTTTTTTTCCGTATGTTTCACAGGTTTTACTTCTTTTTTTCTGTATGTTTCACAGGTTTTACTTCTTTTTTTACGTATGTTTCACAGGTTTTACTTCTTTTTTCTGTATGTTTCACAGGTTTTACTTCTTTTTTTCCGTATGTTTCACAGGTTTTACTTCTTTTTTTCCGTATGTTTCACAGGTTTTACTTCTTTTTTTCCGTATGTTTCACAGGTTTTACTTCTTTTTTTCCGTATGTTTCACAGGTTTTACTTCTTTTTTTACGTATGTTTCACAGGTTTTACTTCTTTTTTTCTGTATGTTTCACAGGTTTTACTTCTTTTTTTACGTATGTTTCACAGGTTTTACTTCTTTTTTTACGTATGTTTCACAGGTTTTACTTCTTTTTTTCTGTATGTTTCACAGGTTTTACTTCTTTTTTTACGTATGTTTCACAGGTTTTACTTCTTTTTTTCTGTATGTTTCACAGGTTTTACTTCTTCTTTTACGTATGTTTCACAGGTTTTACTTCTTTTTTTCCGTATGTTTCACAGGTTTTACTTCTTTTTTTACGTATGTTTCACAGGTTTTACTTCTTTTTTCTGTATGTTTCACAGGTTTTACTTCTTTTTTTCTGTATGTTTCACAGGTTTTACTTCTTTTTTTACGTATGTTTCACAGGTTTTACTTCTTTTTTTCTGTATGTTTCACAGGTTTTACTTCTTTTTTTACGTATGTTTCACAGGTTTTACTTCTTTTTTTCCGTATGTTTCACAGGTTTTACTTCTTTTTTTCCGTATGTTTCACAGGTTTTACTTCTTTTTTTCTGTATGTTTCACAGGTTTTACTTCTTTTTTCTGTATGTTTCACAGGTTTTACTTCTTTTTTTACGTATGTTTCACAGGTTTTACTTCTTTTTTTCCGTATGTTTCACAGGTTTTACTTCTTTTTTTCCGTATGTTTCACAGGTTTTACTTCTTTTTTTCTGTATGTTTCACAGGTTTTACTTCTTTTTTCTGTATGTTTCACGGGTTTTACTTCTTTTTTTCTGTATGTTTCACGGGTTTTACTTCTTTTTTTCTGTATGTTTCACAGGTTTTACTTCTTTTTTCTGTATGTTTCACGGGTTTTACTTCTTTTTTTCTGTATGTTTCACAGGTTTTACTTCTTTTTTTCCGTATGTTTCACAGGTTTTACTTCTTTTTTTCTGTATGTTTCACAGGTTTTACTTCTTTTTTCTGTATGTTTCACGGGTTTTACTTCTTTTTTTCCGTATGTTTCACAGGTTTTACTTCTTTTTTTCCGTATGTTTCACAGGTTTTACTTCTTTTTTCTGTATGTTTCACAGGTTTTACTTCTTTTTTTCCGTATGTTTCACAGGTTTTACTTCTTTTTTTCCGTATGTTTCAAAGGTTTTACTTCTTTTTTTCCGTATGTTTCACAGGTTTTACTTCTTTTTTCTGTATGTTTCACGGGTTTTACTTCTTTTTTTCTGTATGTTTCACAGGTTTTACTTCTTTTTTTACGTATGTTTCACAGGTTTTACTTCTTTTTTTACGTATGTTTCACAGGTTTTACTTCTTTTTTTACGTATGTTTTCTCTTTTCTTATAAATGCTCCCTTTAAAAAGCTTTCCAAGCTAACCAGGCGGTCCATTGTACGCCTGTTTTTGCGAAAGCCACATTGTAAGTCAGTCATTAATTTGTTGAACTTTAAGTAACTAACGATTATTAATTAATTTGTTGGACTTTAAGTAACTTAACGATTATTCACCATTCTCTCCAAGGTTTTACATAGACAGCTTGTGAGAGAAAATCAGTCTGTAATCTATTGTCTTTTCCCGGTTTAAGAATTGGTAGGACAGTTGTTTGTCGTCATTGTTCGAGGACCTTGCCCTTTGTCCAAATATTATATATTTTTAATATATTTTTTTTTTTTATATATTTTTTTATTTTTAATAAGAATTTTAATAAATCTCTTAAGAGAACGCACAGTGGACATCATCTGGTCTTTCAGTTGAATTATGCAAACTTTTATTAGTCTTCTTGTTCTGTCCAAGAGAATGGTTTCTTCCAGGTTCTTTGTCTTAAAGTTTAATTTGTATTTTTCTGCATTTGTTTTATAGTTTGGGATTTTTTTTTACAGTTTTTGTTAAATAATATTTTTGAAAATGTTTCGCTCAATATGTTTGTTATGACATTTTTGTCCGTTATCGTTGCTATTATTTATTGAGAAATGTTTTACTGACATACTTTGATGTTTTCCAGCCATTTTTCTCATCATTTCACAAACTGTTTTTGGTTTTGTAGCTAAATTTACTTTGTTTTTGCCAACAGGCTTTTGGTGTCTTTTCTTACTTTACTCTATTTATTTTATAATTGATGAGGTTGGCCGGTTGTTGGCTCCAAGTTAAATTTTAGAAGCACTGCCTTAAGTAATCTTATTAATTTTTTACATCCATGATCGAACCAGGTACTGTTTCTTCTGCGCGGTGTTGAGTTGGGGATGCATTCCTTTGCTATGGCTATTAAGGACCCCGTGAAACTTTCCGCCGTTGTTATTTTCAGTTTATTTGCTGGGTGGGTGCTCATCGATCACTTCACCATTCCTCAGGTTAAATGGGAAAATGATCGCTACCGCATATGTCATCTTAAACACATAGTACAGGTAAATTGCTGGATCAAACATGGCTAGGTCAATTATTGACAGGCTTCCAGTTGCTGGATCGATGTGTGTAGCTGTTTCCTGGTTGAGCAGACATAGCCCATTATTCACAGTTAATTTTTCCACATTTTCCCTTGTTCGTTTATCCCCTTGGATCCGCAGAGGACATTGTAGTTATTAAAACCGCCTGGAAGAAACAAGGGTTTGGGTAAATGGTGATGATTGGTGGCACTTCTACATCCTGTAGACATTCGTCTTTTTCAGGCTGATAATCCGAAGTCCCTTCAGGCCTCAGAGAAACGATTCATCAGAATCTAAAGCTCCCCCTGTTTGTGGGTTGCGACTGCAGTAGCATCTGATCCTCCCGTACTTTTGTTTTGGACTTGAGGCGTGCGAGATTAAATAGCCTGACGTCCGATCTGGTAAGAAGATAGACCACCTCTGCAGATCCCAAAGATTGTTGCAGAAAAGGATGCAGCCTTGTTTAATGTCGCTGTGTATATCAAATGGCTCCGATCTGCTTCCATCATAATCTACTGTCCCCTTCATGTTGATGTGGAAAAATCCAATGGGGATCTGTAGTTTTTGTGGGGATCCTATCTTAAGCAGGATCTTGAATAGACCCTCTTTGTTAACTATATCGAACGCCTTTGTGAGATCAATAAAGATGATGTCCAGGGATATGTTCTATTCCCTGCAATTTTCTGCAGCTGGTGGAGAGAGAATATCATGTCTACTGACGATCTGTTGGCGCGAAAGCTGCATTGTGATTCGAGGTAGACATTTTCTGCGAGTTTCTGTAATTGAACAAGAATAACTCGTGCGTATATTTTGCCAACATTCCTCTATAGTTGTTGCAGTCGCTTCTCTCGTTCTCGTTTTTGTAGAAGGTGATGATCTTGGCGTTTTTCATGACTTGTGGTACAGTACCCTCTTGCTAGCATTGGCAGAGGACTTCATGCAATGGGAGCAGTAGGGCTGTCTTGCAATGTTTGGTCAGGTCGGGTAGTATTTCATCACTACCTGGTACCTTTCCCGCAGCCAAACTGTCAATGGCTTTGCTGAGCTTACCCAACGTTGGTTCATTGGTTCACTATCCAGTTCATCCATGGTTGGCAAACATTTGATGGCACCGAGGGCTAACGCAAAAACGGCGTTTCTGTTGAAAATTGCTCCTTGCAGCTCTAAGCTCTTTACGTTAGGAGTCTTGTACTCAGCGAGAGCGGCGCGCTTGGCTGCACTGATGGGTGTCATCTCAAAGGACTTTGCTTCAAACCAGTCATGAAATTTAGAAATTTTCTTCCCAAAAGTGGCCAGGGCTGTGCAATAGATGGTGTTTCGCAGCTCTTCCCATTTCAGCGTTGCCGACACTCTGCACTGCAAGATGTCAAGTTCCTTTTCGAAGTTGGTAGCAAACTGCTCCACGAGTTCTGTTTTGGGCAACTTGCTCGTGTCAATGCGGCCCTTTCTTTGCTGTCTGGCACGGTGGAATTTCTTCAGATGCATCCTAGTCCTGCAACACACCAGAGAAGGGTCTGTATTGCAGTCCGCACTCTGGTAAGAACGAGTGAGTAGTACATTCTTGAGTAAGGTGAGCCTGTTCAGGATTAGGTCCAGCTGGTGCGAATGCGTCGAGCGTGGATGCCTTGTTTTGGGGTTTTGTTTGGAAGTATGAGTTTGTGATGTACAGGTTGTGGAAAGGGCAGCCGCTGACCATTTTCATTCATTTTTTCCCACACCAAATGGTCCAAGGCAGGATGGCCAGGATTCATGATCAGTGGCAATTCTGGCATTGAAGTTACCCAGGAGGATTAATTGATTCGTACTGGGGATATTTCCAATTGTGGTTGCGAACTCCTCCTTTGCTTCATATGTGGCGGTTAGGTTGGGTGTATACACACTGACGAGAGTTAGGAGGCTTTTAGTGACGTTGAGGCGAAAAGTAATAATTTCGTGCGGAGATGTTGCTGCCTGGTTCCACCTTCTTCAGAAAGGTGTTCTTCACGGCGTAGCCCATTCCATGTTCCCTGGGCTCATATGAGCTCTTCCCCTGCCAGTAGAATATGTAGTCTTTTACTTTCAGTATGTTCGCTTCAGCCAGATGAATTTCTTGAACGGTGGTTATATGCACGTTAAATCTCTTGAGCTCATCATTTATAATGGCTGTCTTCCTGGCATCGCCAATATCTCTGAGGTTCCTGTAAGGCCCGCTATCATGGTCCAGACATTTCAAGTTTCAGAGCTGGTCTTTTATTGTTTTGCTTTCCTTTTGTTTGGTGCAGAAATCTCAGTCATGTCTGTCAGATTTCTCCTGATCCCTATACATCCAATGAGGAAAGTAGACTGTGGTGGGACAGCATCTTTCTGGCTGGAGGCTGCCCAGCTTGAGACGGGCGACAGCTGTTCAGTGGGATCAACCCCTGGCACCAAGCTCTACACCAATTGATCCATGACTTATAACCGGTAGACTGCTAATCCCCGTTTTGTGTAAACGCCGATGGCGAATCTGGAGTGTTCTCTTCAGTTTAACTACCTCATTAGTGTTAGGCGTAATGTAGGATCAACCCTGGTCAGGATGGCATGGAGGACATGCAGCATGTTCCCCACCCCGCACCACGATGCTGATGGATCCAAAGGAATAGCAGGGCCATTACAGTTTGGTACCAGCGCCGTTGCAGGAGCTGCCAGAACGAGGCTGAAATCAGCTACGAACAAGCTTAGGGGTTCCAACTCCTAATTTACCCTCAGGGTTAACTCCCGAAGCCTTTCCTATGACTAGGTATCCCACAAGACAGTAGAGATTTAGGACCAGGGTTTTCATTATCTAAGATGGGTTGGCTTCCCATGCCAAAGAACTCCGTCTGCTCTCATACAGCATGTTGTACTGGGTTACCCGCGCGCGCGCGTGTGTGGACACTGAGGTCAAAGCCGAGCTGCGATAGTCTGTTCCGTGCTTGAACACAATCGCTCGGTGTTGACCTCACTGTCCACTTTTTTATTTACATAGGGCCTATCCTTGATATCAAGCACTTTAACTCATAGCATACCTTAAAACTATATTTTTTATCATAATATACTGTAAAACTATACCTTATATATATATATATATATATATATATATATATATATATATATATATATATATTGTGTGTATTTGGGCAGCATTTTTTGATTGATGCATGTTTCATTAAATAATATAGACAAGTGTTGTCTATTTATTTTCTGTAAATTCCTTTCATATCGTCTGATAAGCTTAATAACATTATCATTAAATGAAGAAAGAAAATCACAATATTGATACATATTTTTTAATCCTATCTAAGCTTTCGGCTTACATAAGCCATTATCAAAGTTGACAATTACATTACTATATATTAAACAATACACGGACAAAACAGTGATGATGGTCTGTTTCTGTTTACATGGAAGATTTAAAAGCAACGACAAACTCATGCATATAAGACTCTGGAAGCGAAAATCGCACCGCAGCTCATGACGTCACATATGACCACGCTAGAGTGAAAACGAGAAGTATTAAGTATGGGAATATATATATAAGTGAATATACACATATGTATAAGTGGTGAAAAATTAAAAATTAGCATGAAACCACTTATTAAATTATATTAAGAATACAAAATACGGCACACACCTGAAAACTGGATGAAAGGAGAGGTGTATGGTTTTAATTAACTTGCCATAAACTTAGCATTTATTGACCAGAAAAAAATCTTTAATATTCTCTCATCAGTCCCTACGGAAATTCTAATAACCATATTTGTAATTTTCATTTGGAGAGGGGCATGAGACAAATAATACAAAATATTTTCAGAAAAATAAACATCTGTAAGTTTGCTATCAACAGGAACAAAAAGTTAACAAAGCAAATACAAAAACAAAAAATAGTAAGCAAGAACGTTGGAATGTGTAATAAATACATTAGATAAAAAAAGCGAACAAAACAAAAATGAAGCGAAACATTCCCACGTTGGCCGAGAACGTTACTGTGTATCGTTTAACTGGAAACAGTGTGTAAAGCAGAAATGCGGCGACCTAAAAAACAGAGCAGAGAGCTACATTAATTTTAACAAAAGAAAAATACATACTAAATTAGATGGATTGGGTACACAAGATCTTTACAGAAGACTAAAATCCCAAACTACGTCAAGACTGCCCTCCAATTTAGTTCCATTCACAGAATATAAACGTGCAACATTTACACACCTTTCACTAAAGTCCGACGAGAACAGTTTCTCTCTCTCCTTTCTGCTGCTAACCCTAAGCTGGTGCTTAAATTGAAAGAAAGTCTTATATTGCTGTGAACCTCCACTGTTTCGCATTACGGCTAATATAAAATCACATCGTTTATTCTTTTCTTGTTTCAAGCAAAACTGGTTTTCAAAGAAAATAACATTCTGCAAAGCATGTGGATCGTGTAGCCTTCAGTAAGCTTACACAACAGGCATTCAACCATATGATGAAAGAAGGTGTTGTGGGTTATCCAACTTGACTTTACTAAAAATCCGTCGCTAAGGGACGCTCCTCAAGCCTATAAATAGGAAATGATACCTTCAATCATTCATTCTCCTTTTTCATAACTCCGGCTATAAGATGTAGTCGCACGTGGAAAAAAAAAAAGTTCCTCACTGGTGTACGTTTACTTTAGTTTCAATTTATTACTTTTCTCTCGGACCTTTTGATAGACACATACGTGTCTATCAAGTAGACCTACACACATATTCCACAAACACATATTCTCTAATGTTTTCTTAAATGTTTTCTATGTAATTAGTCTTTAAATGTTTTTTTCATTTATTGTCATTGTATACGTTTATTAATGCATGCATTGTTGTTTGTTTTATATACTATTTTCATTTTACTGTTTTACTGTTGTATTCATTTATTATTCAGGCACACATTCGAGTTGACAGTTATTGTAACGGGAAAAATATACCAGGAGGCACTTGTTTTTTACATTCCTGCAACAGTGTTCTGAATGGACTCCTCCATATAATTGAAACGGACACATTCTGGCGAAACAAGCAGTCTCGCCACGAAAGACTTTTGCCAACCCCGAGCGCACCTCTAATGCCCGGGGAAGGTGAGCGATGCTTCGTCATGTTGAGATATTTCATCTTGGGCACCAAAAAACCATAGAGAGGCCAGTCTTCAGTCGAAAGAAGACCTCGCAGCATATTGACATTCGGGATTGAACAAGCACTACCTGCAGGGTAAATGGTAGGCCTCCCCTTCATTCGAGTGCACGGTTTTCAAACCCAGAAAGGTTTTCTTAACAACATCTCTCCAGAATCAGCCGTTATTATCGTCTTGTGTACGCATACGGCCTAGTATATAAATCTATTCGGAAGGATAGTGGCAACAGATCTCACGACGTAACTTCAGAGTTCTATGACCTCAATGGAATCAATATAGGAGCCTCTCTCTGTGGCTCATCTAGATGAGGCTACTGTCGGAAAACTTATAACAGTCGGTAGGAGATAACCAAGTAAAAGTGAAAAATGTACACTTCGATCCCTCCTCGCTTAAAGAACTATTCCTTCAAAACGAAAGATTAAATATGGTCGCAACCTTTTTCAGTCTCATCGAACCATACGCCGAATATCTTACATGGTCCGTCCATTTAGCTGAAGGTGTCAGAGAAAGGCCAAACTCTCAACAAACTTAGCTTCAAGTAAACAGACATTGCTGTAAATTTAGGTAAATTTAGTTAATTTACCGTAGCATACTAACAGATTTCTTTACCGATCTCATCGATCTCGGTATTGTCGTTTCAATCGTGGATATATGGGAGAAAGCAGACAACCTTGACGAAAAGACCTGGGCAACATAAAAGACTTCGATCTTACCTCGTTCATTTCTATTCGGGGTCGCATGCAACAGTCGAATCCAGGTTAGAAAATTCGACATGGATCCAACCGCGAACAAGACAGCCTCTATTAAATAATGGTCGGCCCTACTGAAGGCCTTGGATTCATCAAAATTTATCAGTGCAGCCTCACCGTCGACTTTATGATCATGCGTACCAAATATGGGTTAATTTAGATCATCCTATTTTTTTTTACATAACAAAATCTGTTTAAGAGCTCTCAAACAAACCAGCACACGTTGCAATCTGTTTGGCTAAAATCCGGACCCAAATCTAACTCTTTGAACGCAGTTAAGGGCCGAAAATGATTAAACTCATCCCCACCATGTTTGTGGTTGCGCAATCATTTCAGTACTCCTCTAGTAAAGCGGTAAATGACGCTCTTCTACTTTATTCAGTTGTTCTATATCAACGCCAGCAAAGAGGAAAACGTATTAGAGACAGCCTGGCGTATATTTCCTACGGTATGTTATTGATTCCAAATGTTTTCTCCGTTCCGTCATTTTTTAATGCCCAGTCGCCTCGAAGCGAGGAAAGTTCAGTTAAATAGGCATCGAATTGAGACGAACTCAAATAGGTGAAAAACTTCTGATCTTAGCCACAAAATTGCTTTAGAGATTTCTTAGTTTATAATGAAAATTTTGTCCACCCGGTGATATGACACTGATGATATGTCTATCAGTAGCATTCTGGAGTTTTTTGCATGCAATTCTATGACCATGTTCTTCGGCTCGATAGACATTGCTTTTAATCTAGCGCTAACTACCAGAGACTAGTCCTTCTTGATAAGCCATGTCTACTTTAGATGTACGACTAACCTATTTGTGTATAATCACCAGCAAAATATCTCACTATTTATTGCCAAACATTGCCCTCAATTTATGATCGGTAATCCCAGAAACCCTTCACATCTAACAAGGATGTGTTACACATCTTTAATCAAACTTCGTAGACCTATTATTTTATTCGAATCTGGACTAGCCTTAATTCGAATAAACTATAGTATGGGAATTTGGACAACCTTGTTGCTCTAAGTCTTTGCTTAAACTCGATCGATGTATCTAGACTCGCCACTAACCAGAGTCGCCACTATTTGTCCAAGTCTACTCTTCGGATGTTCATTTTGTAATTTATTGTCCAAATCAAGTTTGATGAGACAATTTCTAAAAACATTTACACCAGAGGGAATGTTAGTACTTATCTTAACGACCCCCCACCCCTGCCCTGCGGTCTGTATCGAAAATCAGAGAATGTCATTCCAATTACTTACTAAACTACCTATCTTAGGTAGTTCTAGTAGTCAAAAGAAAACTTCCTGCTCACTACTGAGACGAAATGCTTTCTTCTTTATGGTGACATCCATCATACAGTCTGTTTGTCAAGTCCGTGAAGACAAGCGGACATGTCGCTCTCAAATGGCGGCTTACTAACTTTTCGAATGGCTATCAAAATATGCTGAGAAAAGGCGAAACCTCCTCGACAGACCATCTTCGTAGTTACTTGGAGTAAGATTAATCTTTTACACACGGCATCCATGACGTGGCGATGAATATTGAGGATGAGTTTAGCCCTTTTAGACTCCAGCAGAGTCTTTAACCATTCAAGGAAACGAATATAAGAGTCGTGATAAGTTCACTGGTTTTGCCACACTAGGAAAAACATACCGAGAGTGAGGACACCAATGACCTGTCCAATGGATTCTTGGCGTATTTCATTATTGACAGTGTCAACCTATGACAGCATTTTGATACCCCTTAAGAGAGAAGGAAAGGTATTTAAGATGCTTATTTTGTGAAATCCACTCTTGACATTTCAAAAGATATGTTTGCCGCCACCAATATTTTCCCAAATCTTCTATATGCCCGGATGAATCCACACACAGGTTAGGATGCGTTTCGTCTGCTTAAAATGTATGGGACATCCCATATTTTTCTTCCCTGTTCTCCCATGCGAAAGTTTTGGAGAGACTTGAAGTCCTTTACGTACTGTGCATAAATTTGTCCGTGTGGTCATTTCTTCTGTGCGACTTTGCTTTTTTTTTTAACCCCCTTAAAATAACAGTTGCTTCTCCTTTCGATGGAGGAGCTTCTTTGTTTCTTTATATTTGGAAGAAGTTGTGGCAGGAGCATCGAAGGACAAGAAATTGTGCAGGAGAGAAGAAATATTAAGACAGAAGATACCCGTGAGACGGGGCGAAGGGAGCTATGAAGACAAACAGGAAATATATTTGGGTGCCTTGATGGTGACTGAAATTTTAATAGCGGTATTAATAGAAGTATTGTCACTAATGTTGATCGTCACAATAGTTGCGTTGCTGGTTGCTTTCGGAGAAAGCTGGTGGACGAGATAGCCTTCCACCATTGACTGTCCATTTTTGTGGGTCCAATGGTTTTTTTTTATTAACAGAATGATCTCTTTTTTTATTTCCTCTAACGTATTTTTATGGTCAATATATACAACCACGTGACCGCTCTTCTGAGATTGTTTGCGGGCTCCAAAAGGGATTGAAATCGCACAGCTTGGACCTTTTAGTCTCATTTACCCGCCCATTTACAATGAGATTTCTCCGATCGACCTACTACTATTTTTAGGTGATGCGGTCGATGTATCTCAATGTCTCCTTACCCTTACATGTCAAATGTAACAAAATGATTTCTCACACATCTTTAGAAGATAAGATGAATTCCTTCTATGTAAGTTCACTCAGCTGAGTTTCATAGGAATTTCGTCTCCAGTCCATCTTTGAGTAAACTTAAGTGTCAGTGGTTTTCAGGATTAATGTTTCCAGTCCGCCTTAGAAAACATGAAATTTTATCAATGATTTTACATAGTCATAAAAGTAATCTTTTGAATATTTGACCATCCATGTGGCATTGAAATGGTCTCAAACCTTCCGGAACATGGAATGGATGGAGGGGTTGGGACCCCATCAATTATCCATATAAGCAGATAGAGGCCTGAAGTCAAAAGAAAATGGGTCCAGCCGTGAGAGAATAGGTAGGTGACCAGAGGAGTTAGTAGCTGCCCAGCGGTCAGTGACAGAAAGACCGGTAGTGAGGAATCAGGAGTCGCTGAGCCCAGAGACCTGTCAGAAAGGGACCAGCCGAAGTTAGAGAGAGATAGAAGTTTAGCTGAAGGAAAAGATAGCTGACTAACAGAGAAATCGTATTGTTGTGAACTTCCAACCGGTAGCTTTAAAAACATTTGTCATCATTATTATTATTTATTGAAAGTGATCACAGCCAGAGGAGACGAACCTGTGTACATAACGAGTTGGGTGTATATGCAAATACAATCAAACTTGGATGTCATCACAGAACAATCGGAGGACATCGCCACAAAACTTGTCACAAATTTGTCACGAATGGCGTCACACAATCAATCACGTCGGTTTTCACGGCTACTATTTCCCTGTATTGGAGGAAAAAAACGCTGCCAAAATGAGTCCCTAAAAAGAAGCAATGGACACCAAAAGCTGTTACCCAGGCTCTACATTGGCGCCTGTATTTAACTCGAATTTTGTTTCTTTTAGTGGACAACAAAATGATGTCTTTTTAAAAGGCAGTTTGTAAGGCAGTAAAGCCATTACAACAGAAGTTGTGGAAGAATTAGGAAGAAAAACGTTAATAATGATGAGCAGAAAAAGAAAAGAGTAATTAGGAGGACAGTCAATAGCGATTGACATTGCATTTAAATTTTTGCGAATTAAAGTTGGCTGGAAAGCATGGGACCGAAAGGGAGTTCCACAAGCGAGAAGTACGAGAAAAGAAACTGTTAGCATAGAATTTACGCCTACATCTAGCTATTTCAACTCTAAAGTGATGAGATCTCGACCCCAGTCTAGTACTGCACTTAAATTCAAACAGTCTAGTTACCATAGCGAAGCGCTCAGCGTACCAATTACCATGAAAGTATTTCTAGAAAAGACATAGAGAGGAAACCTTACGGTGGTAGGAAAGTGACTGAAACCGAGCTGCCATATCAGGACCAGTAATATCGCTGATTCTTCTTTGGATCTTATCAAGGAGCTTTAGGTAAATGTCAGGGTCACCGGACTATATGTGGCAGCAATATTCTAAGCATGGGCGAATGGTAGGCATAGATATGTAAGAGAGATTCTGGAAAGAAAAATTGTCTCGGCCGACATAGTAAACCAACTCTCTTAGCAGCTGAACTAGCAATGGATTTAATATAGTCTTTTCACTTCATGTCAATTGAGAACGTGAGGGTAGCATCAGCATGATAGCGTTCATGCCAGCTTTGACCCAAGAAAAAACCTCATTGGTGCAATTTTCAAGAGGTGTCAAGAAGTAAATCGTAGAGTGAGTCCCAATCAGCGTGTTGGTATTGGAAAGAGGTCTTATGGATAGTGGGGTTAATTTTTAATAGATGAGTGGAACAAAATATCAAAAGCTACCACAGAGTGGTCCGAGTTACCAAGAGTGCAGTGTTACGAAGCTCAGCTAGTAGAGAAACCGATTGCTTCCAGAATCATGGCTCGATAGAGATTTTATCATAGAGTCCTTCGGAGATTTGACATTTGTCTTTTTTCAACCACGAAGACAGGCACAAGTTTATTTTCGATGACCCTAATTCGAATAGATAGACTAGCAAATTAAATGGGCGTAAAGTCTAGATTTTTGCACAGATTTCGTCATATCAATTAAAATGATAGACAATAGACGATGTCCAACTCATTATTTACATTGGATATTTTTTCCTTTTCATATTTCTTGTCTTTTGCGTTTTCTTTACTCCTTTTTTAATTCTCTTTTTATTTATTTTAAGACGTTTGTTTATATCCACTTTTGTTATTTACATTTTTATGGAGTCTTAAACGAAGCCCTTACGACTTTTGCCCACTTACTCGTCGTTGGCCAGGTTTTCTTTTCTTTTTTTCAGCAATGCAAAAATAAAAATGTCCAACTTTTAACTAAAATAATTAAAAAATGTGCGAACTGACGAGTCGCGGTGTTGCCTGAAGCCTTTTAAATATTGAAAAAAAAAATGTCTTTTTTAGTTTAAATAAAAAAGATCCGACCAACTACGAAAATGGTGGTTAAACACAGCAATACTATGTGACACAAAATGGCTGAGTCGCTCGCTAAGTACGAGTTCCTGACCTTCTGAAAAGAACGAGAATCCCACGCTACCAATGAGAAAAAAAAAACAAAAACAAATTATGCGCATGCGCGCAATCATTCCCGCCCTCAAATCATAAAGTTAAATTTCTTTTCTCAGTAATTCGAATATCACAGTCGTTTCAATATTTCAAACTAATAAGATACGTCTAGGAGTTGCTTACATATACTGTGACAAGCGCAATTATTATATTATCATTGAAAGGCATGTTGCCATTGTTAGACAGGAGTGAAGCACGTCGATATTTTACATTTTAAAGACTCGAGTAGTGACAGCCTGAAAGAAAACAAGATTTGTTGTAACCACATCCAGTACATTAATACTTCTATAATACTGACTTGAAACTGATTTCCTATTAAAAACAAAACAAAACAATCCCCTAAAACGTTATTTCATACTTCATATGTATGTTGGAATTCAACTCTGAGAAAACCGGTCAACGTCACTGAAAAGAACAGAATTGTTTAAATGTCATGTCCTTTCAGGTCGTAGACAACCATTGCTCTCCACAAGTTTCATTTTTTTTATTATTATTATCTATGAATTGTCCTGTCTTTTTGGGAAAGACAGAAGACTGGTTTATTTACTCCACGGTTTTTGAATTCAAAAGTGTCCTCCTCTTAAACTGACTATCACTGAAATCTATAGCACACAGTCTACCCTGTTATTTAACCCATAGCTTGGTCTTGAGAAGAGATGAAACTTGCTTTTTCCAATGGCGTTGGTACAAAAATAGATGCAGTAAATTAGGCCAGAAATTGTGAACTCGGCTCGACGATTCTACTTTTTGCGTTGATAACTTGTGTTTATTAAGTTTATTTGTATAATGGTCAGCTTCATATTTCGGTTAAATGTTTTATTGCTAGCTGCTATTTTGAGAATATCAAACTAGATTTGATAGAATTTGGTTCATAACATTTTGGGGAGACATAAATTGTGGTAACATTCAAAATTTTGTGGGATTACCCCCACCTTGACCGTGAGGGAATTTTTCCCTAGCCGAACTACGTGAAGCATATAATATATTACACTATCTCCTATTTAAAAAATCATCCGACACAATAATATCTCCCCAACAACATTATATATATATATATATATATATATATATACATATATCAGGAATTCGCCAACCCCCCATTAGAGCATATATGGACGATCTAACCGTAACATGCACATCCGTAACAGGAGGAAGATGGCTCTTGAAGGGCTTAGAGAAAAACATTACATGGGCCCAAATGAATTTTAAGCCAGCTAAGTCCCGATCATTAGTCATTAAAAAAGGAAAAATAACGGAGAAATATAATTTCAAAATATCCGGTGTAACTATCCCAACCCTAAACGAAAAACCTGTTAAGAGCCTGGGTAAGTTTTTTGACAGCAGTCTAAGAGACACTGTGGCTATTGAACAGACAACTAAAGACCTTACACAGTGGCTCAATAAGATTGATAAATCAGGCTTACCAGGTCGATTTAAAGACTGGTTATTCCAGTATGCCGTTTTACCCAGAATATTATGGCCACTTCTGATGTACGAATTCCCAATGACCAGTGTAGAATCACTGGAGAAATTAATAACTAGGCACCTGAGAAGATGGTTGGGAGTTCCGAAGTGTCTGAGCACAGCAGCACTCTACGGCAGGAATAATGCTCTTCAACTCCCTTTCAATAGTCTTGTTGAGGAGTTTAAAGTCACAAGAGTAAGAGAACAGCTGCAATATAAAGAATCAACAGACCCAAAAGTGGTAGCAGCATGTATTCAATCTCGAACGGGGAGAAAATGGAGTGCAGAAAAGGAGTTGGAGATGGCAGAGGATAGATTACGGCATAAAGCAATTCTTGGCACTATCGCTAAAGGTAGAGCGGGTCTCGGTTATTTTCCTTGTCCCCAAATAAACAGAGCCAAAGGGAAAGAAAAACGGCAATTAATCCAAGAAGAAGTGCGAGCAGGGATTGAAGAAACGAGATACTGCAAGATGGTGGGACTTAGTTCACAGGGAGCATGGACAAAATGGCAGGGTGTCGAACAGGAAAAGATCAGCTGGTCAGACTACTGGCGGTCAAACTTTGGTGAAATAAGTTTCCTAAGAAAATCGGTATACGATGTGCTACCTAGCCCATCCAATTTATATTTATGGGGCAAAAGGGATACTCCAAATTGCCAATTATGTGGGAAACGCGCTTCACTGCAACATATCCTAAGTAGCTGCGCTAAAGCCTTGAGTGACGGTAGATACCGCTGGCGCCACGACCAAGTCCAAAAGGCAATAGCACATGGAGTCAGTGAAGCAGTGAGAACTTCTACACCCCGAATAAGAAGTTCATATTAATTCCCTTCGTTAAAGAGGGAACGAGGAAAAAAAAAAACAAACGATCCCCAAAACAAACTTGTTATCGTCAGCAAACGATTGGCATTTGGATACAGACCTGAAGACACAACTAAAGTTCCCCAGACATATAGCGGAAACATCACTAAGACCAGACTTGATTATCTATTCCAACTCCACCAAACAGTGTATAATATGGGAGCTCACAGTCCCCTGGGAAGAATACCCGACATTAGCAAATGAAAGGAAACGATGAAAATATCAAGAATTGATCGAAAAGTGTCAACAAAATTCCTGGAAGGTCACATATGACTGTGGAAGTAGGATGTCGTGGCTTTGCAGGCCAGTCATTATGCAAAGCTTTTAGGAAAATAGGCATCGTAGGATCAGCTAAAGCCAAAGCCGTTAAGAAAATTTCAAATGAAGCTCTGACGGCTTCTAAATGGATATGGCTTAAAGGATCCGAGCAGTGGGGGAATAATTCAATGGAAAACAATCCCTAATCTGGATTTAAATTGCTTGCGAATAAATAAGTTTTTATAGGTTTTATTAGTTAAATTTAGCTCACAAACTCTTGGTAGTTTTTTTTTTAATCCTTTTTTTTTTTTTTTTTTATAAAACATAAATATTGTAACATAATGTAGAATTTATTCTTCTCATACGATAATGTTATTTTTTAATGTAACATAATTTAAAATCAATCCACACAAATTAACATTAATAAAATTCATTTCTACCATACGCCACAATATCATCAATTTTAACCGTTATAATTTAGAATTAATTCGTTTTTACCATATAAATTGTTAATTTATTCCAATCAATATTTCATCCGTCCCTATATAGTTTAATTTAATATTCCATCCGTCCCTACCGGTACCACTGATATGTATATTTTAACTGTAAATACATAAAATCAATCCTTTCCATTCGATAATAAGAATTTTTAATGAAGTAGTATAAATTATTTTTGAAAAAGATTACATTTTTTTTTTTTTTAATTGGTGCGAAGCAAGCAATTTATATAAACCAGTTTGGAAGGGGGGGGGAAACAAAACAAAAGACGCCCCCATTTTAGTGAACAGCTAAATGTATCGTCAATATTTTGATTGGGACAGAGCAAGCAATTTTGGACGCTTCCGTTGGTTGTTATTTTATTTATTTATTATTTTATTTTATTTCATTTTTTATCTTATATAATTTTTTTTTTTTTTTAAAGAGCAGAAAGTATAAATTCTGTCATGAGTACTAGCACAATCCTTTACACGGTGGCGACCTGTTGAATAAGATAACAGGTCGGGGGTGGCTGTCGGAGCTGATATGATGAATAAGAACCCCGAAATCAGCGATGAAGACAGCTTTCATCACTGAGGACCACCTTCAAGCATTCAAATGTATTTTGTGATATATATATATATATATATATATATATATATATATACATCCATGCATGTGTTGAATTAATTTACTGGTTAAGATTAACAACCGAGTAACGTTACAAGCGGTAAATTTCCACCACGATTTGAATACACAGCTATACAACAAAATGTCATCCTGTTATCATTTGATAATTAAAATAGTGGACGCGTAAAGTTTTCAAAGGGAAGTATAACCGCCAAACCAAAATAAGATTAAAGAAACAGGGAAAAAGCTACCAAAAATAAAAGATTAGAAATTTGCGGACGTAGTAGAAAACAGATCACTAGGTATACACTCAAAGAACATTTTGAAACAATCACTGTTGGCTTGACTAAATTCAAAATTCTTCGAGTTTGTATCTCCAGAAACGGTTAAATACGGCGGGATTTTGTCGTAGTCTGTCAACAAAAAATGTCTGCTTGTCGACGTAAATCTTTGCCAAGCGACCCCCTTTCCTCAATGTGATAAGCAAAACGACACGATATCAAGTACTTACTAACAACTGCGTGTCAATTTATTGATATTTAAAAATATTTTCAATATTTATGAATCTGCGGAGGGTTTATAGGATATAAACTCCTATATTTTACGGCCAATAAGCGAAGCACAAAAAAGTAAGAGATGTCTTCAAATAAATCTCACTAAATTCAGTAGATACGAAAAACTTTTACAATTCTACACAAGCATGGTTTCAAAATTCAGAGTTTTGTGCGGGAATGTACTCAGTTATCCAAGCCCTGACCTATTTCCAGGTCATTTGGAGTTCAACTGCGCGGACGTCGTAGAGCGCACGTCACGTGACTTGTTATATCCAACAGGTTCCAGAAACCACTTTAATTAACAGAACTTTGTAAAAATAAAATAATCAAAACAACGTTTGTTTTTGCACGGTAGACCGTGAGCTGCCATCAAGTTGATCGGTCAAAAATAGTAATCTTCTACATTTACTCTCAACTTTTAGAAAGCGCGCGTGAATTTTAAATGATTCATTTAAAAGGTCATTACTACTACACTCTAGAAATTGTTTTTGTTTATGTTTAAGAATACATTATCAAATTTATGTTGTAGAGAATGAACTGATAACTCTCAGTATACTGATACACATCTATGAAATGGACTGTTCCAGTAGGAATATAAGCATCTATGGTGTTGGTGTTAGAAGTTGCCTTCCAGCAAGCATCAAGACGTCGAACTCTGTCTTTGGACAGAGTCTATGTCGAAGGGCAGAGTCTCGTCTGGGATGGTAGACAAACCTGATTTCGTGTATGTGAGTTCTACGAGCTCGGATCGACCACATAAAAATCGACCTTATGCCACACCCTGCCTCGTAGGGAGGTCGGGTAAATACCGGCTTTTTCAGCTTCAGACGAACTTGCAAATATCTACTTGTATTGTTCTTGTTTTAAAATAAACCCTTATATTTTGTTCTAGTAATTATTTCAATAACCACATCAGATAACATTACAAAACTTTATATAACCAATAGTTTAAATATATAATTTTTTTATTCTATAGTCTTTCATGAAACCTAGAATAAATAATTTTATTTTTTATAGCGCATAAGGTGTATAAAAAGGAAATTAATTAAAAAACTAGTTAAATGATGCTGCTGTCATTGTATTTATTTTTTGATTATTGAAATAAAGAAAGACTCGGTGTTATTGAAGAACTATAACTTTATTAGGCCGAAAACGAGGCTTTAACAAACTTATTTGTCCGCTGTCCTGTCTGTGTCATTCTGGCTATGTTTACCAGTTGCCTATTATACCGAGCTAGCAGTTTTTGCTGTAGAGAGATATCAAGTGATACGAAACTAACAGTTCGTATACTGACATGAAAGATTAGCACTTTACGACAATTATTTACTTACTTTTTGATGTCATAAAATATTTATTTGCACTCAATGAGGTCGTTTTAAATTATTCTGAGTTTAAAATTGATTGAACAAAGAATCAAAAGGGAAAAATTGACAAGACTTATTGAATATTTCCGAATGTGGTGGGGGAGGTGAAATTGACCCCCACCCAAATATTTCCACAAAGTTTTCTAAAATAATGATCTATCCAATATAAAATTAATTCATTAGTGAATAAGTAATGAAAATTTAATTTTTAATCAGATAAATATCTGAGGTTTGTTATTTTTTTAAAAACTGCAGTTAGCACTTTTTTGCTTTCATTAATGAAAATGACCCCGTATATAGGTGATGCCTTGTCTTAACACATGCGGTAAATACAACCCACTTTAGGAAAAAACTAAAAAGTATACAATGGGGCACAAACTCTTTGGTGCTTGGTAAAATTTCCTTTAAATCCAAAGTTTTTGTTAACAGAAAAACGGTTACTCTTTTTCTTATACTTAGTAGAGAGAATCGTTTCACAAATTTATGCAATAATGAAATTATTGAAGCACGAGTAACTTCAAACAATACAAAAAGAGCAGAGAATGTGAAAACCTAAACATTATGTGAAAAAGAAAAAATATGAAAGTAAAAATTCGTAAATATAGGAAATAGCATCGCAACGCCAATGTATGTATGTGTTTCTTCCCAGAAAAGAAAATCGCTAATTTCAACGTAACATTACGGAAGTTGAGTTTCCAGAAATTTGATAAATATTTTTCTTTGTTTTGTCATAGGATATTATTTTGCCAAGTGTTTATTAGTAGACGAACATTTTATCTTTAATGACTCTCTTCCTTGCATAAAGGTCATTTTTGAAACACATAAAAAAAAGCAAATAAAAATACGATAAAAAAGAACCAATCGAAAAGAGGAATTTTAAAAAAGTAAAACCAGTCGCATTATCACTGAAAAGTGCTTTCACTACAAAGGAGATGTTGAAAATTTCTCGGCGCGACCAAAAGTCTGCCCAAATGAACAACTATTCTTTTCTGAATTTGTTTCTTGCGGAAACAAAAATTTTTCAGCACCTCCTCGTTCGAAAAAATAAATACATAGATTTAAAAAAAAGGATAAAGACTGATGTACATGAAAAAAAAATGAAGACGGATGTTGGTACATTTCCTCTTTGTGAAGAAAGAAATATCTACATCTTAAATCAAGAACAGAGTTGAAATTTCTTTGTGTATAATTATCCCACTTGTCTGCTAGGGAACTTCCTCTAGCGATCGCAAGATGGCATTGCCAAAATGCAGTATAAAAGAAAACGGTACAAAGCCCTCCCACCTCTTTCTCTGTAGCCACATAATATCGTCGGGACTTCTTAATCTCCAGCGAACCACGTATCGCATGGATCACAATGCTGTGTACAAATACACTAAGCTGATAATGCTACCAAACCAACAAGAAACATTTCTCCAATGTAAGTCTCTGAACAAATTCAATAAGACTTTACGTACGAATAAGAACATCTCAATGAGCGCACTTTTATTTATCTCCTTTTATATTCTTCCTATTTAGTTTTGTTAAAGAAATAATATATTATTGCTAAATATACAATATATATTGCTTGTAATTTCCTTCGTATATTCTATACGAGAAAACATTATATGTGCTGACATGTATTTACATTTTATCTTTAAATATCTAATCAACAATTGGTAATAATCACAAACTGGTCATACCGCTTCATTTGCAACAAACACTTCTTTTGACAATCACAATATTGAAGTTTGTCCCAAAGTGAGTCCTAGTGGCACGGAAGATAAATCCAAACCACTTACTTCTTGTGACTAACTTTCTCTTCAGACCTACCGGAATTTTAACTGTTCATAATAACAAGAAAGTCTTTTCAGCATAAGAAATAACATTAATTCCTACAACGAGTGTCTATTGAAAAAATATTTTACCGCAATAAAATAGTTAAATAAGCGATAAAATAAAAAAGTTAAAACACTTAAAAGAATGACAAACAAAAGTGGAGAATACTTACTTGCCTTTCATTTAATTGTAATTTAAAGCCGTGTAGAGTTTGAATGAACTGTGAACACAGTGCACTATGCTTCTATTGTTCGTTTATTGTCATTTGACAAAGAGGTCGTTGGTTTCATGTTGTGTTAAAATGACATTGCCAGTGACTTTTACACTAACATTCGTACGTATGAACAATATAGTGGCTGAAGTAGTTGCGTATTTCCCATGGGATTCGATCCTGAAAGAAAAATAATATCTAATACCGATTTTCAAGGTAAATAGTTCTTCTTTCCTTGTCTATTTTTAATCTTATGCAAGAGTTAGCTAAATTTATACTCCAAAATTGTGTCGTATGCTAGACTAAGCTATAAATCTATTCCACTAATTTACTTTATGCCTTATTAAACTATGTTTCTACTGCGTTATTTTGCCTTATGCCAGACAAATCCAAGATTCTATTGCACAATTTTGCTAACATTTTACTCGGCCATTTGCTTTATGCCAGACTAATGTAACAGTACAATCGTACCCTGCTTTATTTGGTAGTGAGTTGATAAAAGTAACCCGAGTAAATAGTTGGGGTTTAATTGCTGGCTAAGATAGTTGTACACTTATGAAGTTGATCTTGACAATAGATAAACAATATTCACTTTGAATTTTGTGGTAACACAGCCATTCTATTTTTTTTTATTTCATCCCATTTATTCATGTATAAGCGAAACTGAGTATAAATTCATTTGCAAGTACAAACACAATAAAGAAGAAATATTTTAATCTCCTTAGTGTCTGAGGCATTTCTATTCTTCCTATTCGCTGAGTTGGTCGGTGTTCGAAGGCATGTAAAAACGAAGATCTTGAAAGAAAAGTGCGACAGATAATTACATACCACACCTATGACTGATATGTCATTCTCTGTTGCTTTCTTTCTTTCTTTCATAAAAATCTGTTTGAGAATTGAATTATCTTTCACTAGAGTAGCTATTCGAAGAAAACAAACAGTCACTTCCTACCCACTTGGATGACTTGCGCTATACAATCTTCCTCTCCGCATTTCTAGCTATTTACAATATGAGCTTTATTTTTATTTTGAAGCTTACTTATCAAGGCTAAATATTTCCTTTTGTAAAGTGCTTTGTTCTTTTCCCCTAAAAATGCCTCCCGGATTTTATATGCTGATCTTTAGGTATATGTTAAGCTAATGTTTACCCTGACATCGCAGATTATCAGCATTTGTACACAGTATAACATCATAATATATTGATATTAAATCTAAAAAAGACAGTCTTATATGACATCGAATACGATAAACAACATGAACCGGTATACCGCGACTCTCGATTCGTCGTTCTGTCGTTCCTTGTAACAGCGCGCCACCGAAAATGTAGTCTTCTTATGACGTCACTTGGTGATGTTTATCTTTACGGCCATCGCATATTGAGTAACCTGGGCGGTAACCAGATTTTAAGGGGATTTCGCCCAGTCGTCGTTGTCAGGTGTGAAAAATCCCAGGGGGTTATAATAACTTCTTTGTTTTGCACTGAAACCCGATTTCACAGAACAAACTCTGCTGATAACTAACATCAAGTTTAATGAAAACAAATTGGAGAATTTAAAAAGAAGCAAACAATTATTAATCTTTCCATGTAACCTGATTGACGAGTTTTCAACAGGAAAATTATTTTAGCAGTAACTGACAATAAATTGAGATACCTTAGTCCTGGCTGTATGTGAATTTGTGTCTGTGGGTTCGTTAGTTCGCTCGGCTTATTTATATAAGCATGTTATAGCTTTGATTTAGTAATAGGCGGTCATTTTTGCAATGCGGTCAAGTCAAACTCCTGGTAACAATATGAGCTGTTGAAGATTAATAGTACTTTGTATAAACAGCAGGAATTCTTCCCTAGAAGACCATAAATGTTTTTCATATTGCTCCGGAGGCAACTGAGTAGGTTGGGGAAGATCTAGTCTTACTGTAACACTATTTGGGTTGCTGGTAATTAATAATAATAATGGCGACTTGGAATATCAATGAAAACGAGATAATGATGAATAACTTAGCATAAAAAGGGTTAAACAATATAAGAAAAGATAGACTGATAATAAAATTGTTCCTAGAGAATCGACCAGATGACCATCTAAAAGCAATTGTCAGTTTGTGCGAACAAGTCAAGTGATGACAACTTTCGGTAAAAAAAACAAACAACAACAAAAAACTAAATGAATTCATTTTTCCGGGATGAAAAACAATAGATTGAACACCTGTGGAATGGCGACCTTTGGCTGAACAAATTGTCACCATAATGGGAGTTGCAAAAAAAAATTCCCTGGGAAAGTGTCTCATGGGTCAAAGGCGAGAAAGCCAATTGTGGTGTCAATTCACTTATGAGATAAGAGCATTTGAAACCATATTTTTTAAAATTAATCTCTGTCCGAATGCTGAAGTGACAGACGCAGAAGAGCGATCAAGGAAGGATGAGAGACTGCCTGCACCCACTGAAAGGTAGCAGGCACAGAATAGACATTAAGGAGGTTGAAGGAGCTGCTCTCGCCCATTGGAAGGTAATGGTGGGAGATGGTAATAAGAGGGAGTAGAAGCAGCCAGGCGGAGCGATGCCTGCAACCATCTCCCACGAGAGACCATGACGAGAGGTTACGCCTGTTGCCGTTTGTTGGGAATCAGGATCGAGCCTGAAGTGTTACATTACGAAATCTGAATGAATTCTGCTTGGTTTGTTTCTGGTTCGAATCTTTCTAGAGTCTCGTCCGAACTCATTTTATGGCTTCTAATTATAATTTTTATTTCCTTCTTTCTGACCTTGTTCTCATCGGCACGTAATTAGTTTCGCTGATCTTCTTCTCATACAGTAAAATGTTGAGCCGGGATTACCACCATATTATATCAAGTCATACAGTAGACAGTTGCACATGCTATACCCAGTCATGCAGTAAAACGTACGGTTACCACCCTCTTATACAGGAAATAAAATGATTTCACTAGATTTCACTTCGCCTAACTGGTTGGTCACTGGGATAATGTCAGAAAGGCTTGTTGCGGTTGTGCGGTTGGAGATAAGAAACAAAATTGTTCAAAAGATAACAAATTGACAAACAAACCTAGTTTAAACAACAAGTCAAACGTTCTTGATTTAAAATAAAGTCAATTTTTATTTTTGGCAACTAACCTAAAACATAACACAACAGTCTATTTATAAGAAAGGATAGATGATTTCACGAATGTGCTGAAAAGAATATCAACCAATGCTTAGAAGTCCTCCAAGGTTTGAAGAGTGTACATGCAAATGAATAAATTAATAGTCCTTGTAATAAGAAGGAGTATGAATAAATGCAGTGGTAAAAACGTTCCTAGGAAGTGTTCGTGTATTAAATATAGTTCCTTGAAACAAGGGAGATGAAATTGTTTGGCTGAAACTCTGTGATGTTAGTACCGAAGTAAGGTCGATAAAAGTTCGAGTTTGGTATTATCCCTGACGAAAGAAGTTTTGAGTACCAGTTGAAAACTCGTAGACATTGATGACCGAGTTACGTCGTTGAAGTACAAAAAATTATAATCCTGAAAAATAAAGGGAATAGAGTTCATAGTAAAAACTCGTTGACGTTAGTATCAATAAAAATAGATTAAATAATTAGTCCTTGGAGAGGAACAGTAAATCCATTGTGTAGTCTTGAGATAATATATCGTCGAAGAAGGATAAACCAAAGTTCGTTCGAAAGAAATCACTTAAAATCCTTGAGTTGTAGACGGTAAGGTATAATCCATAACAAAATGCATTCAAAATATGGCCGTATGTAGATTAAACCAAAATGTTGGCTGGAAATTAGTTGCACATACCGGAAGTAGCAAAGTGCAACAGGCAACAGGTTGATGCTGTAGAAGATATTTTGGTGCGCATGGGCAGTTAGTGTTTACAGGAAAACTGACATGCGCAGAAATACTCAAACGCTGTGTTTAACCGCCAAGTAAGAATTGTCTGGAAAAGAAATTGAACATGCCTGTAATAGCGAAATCCAAAATTGGTTATGAGCCAAAACTATACTAGAACGTGGTGTGTTAAAAATTAAAAAAACAATGTTAGTAAATGAACAAGTATTGCTCGACAGTAAGGCAGGAATTTAATCAACCGCAACCGGAGCGAAAGAAAGGAAAAGCTTAGAAAGAGAATTCTCGTTGAGAAAGTTGGAAAAGCATTTTTCCAAGAATGAGATATGAAATGGGAAAGAAAAAAGCAAAACAAACAGGAAGGAGTGTCTTCGTTGCTAATGAAGACGGAAGTCAACTGCTACTTCCTTTCAGGCAACTTGCGACAGAGCCGGTATTTATCCGACCTCTCCCCGAGGTAGTATGTGGCACAAGGTCGATTCTTATGTGGTGGTGATCCGAGCCCGTAGGATCGGGCAAAATTCCCCGTAGACCCCGCATACACGGGGTCGAGTTTGTCTACCTCCCCAGCCTCGACTGGGTTCCTCTCCGCCCGGAGGCAGAGAATCGACAAGCAGATTTCCGGATGAAGTCCCCGGTATTTACCTTGACGCCCCATTGAATCAGCTTGTGACACAAGGTCGGTTTTCAACGTGTCTCCACTCGGCCCACTTGTTCAAGCTGGTCATAGCTTGTCTAAGCTAATCATAGCCGGGCATAAGCAACGGGGTACGCAAGGGAGGAGAGAAAGTCTCTAGCATGGAACAGATACTACAACCACGGCATCTACTCCGACGGGGAAAATTTTTCTAGACAAAGGAGCTAATGCTAAGAAAGGAAAGATCAACCTTGAAATAGGAGTTTTCCTTGTACAAGCCATAATTATGAAGCTGATTTTCTAGGTAGCAGAACTATGTAGTAGGTTGGTGCAAAAATAATGACGTAATAATGTCGTTTTTTGACGTTAAAAAATACGTAAAAAAAACCGACATTATTACGTCATTATTTTTGCACCAACCTAATACAATTGAAAGATTTTTACTACACAATATCACTCACACTCTCAATATCTGTAACATAAGTTGCCATGAAAAAAATGAAATATTTTACTGAAACAAACCATCTCTTGATAAATTAGAAATTATATATATATATATATATATATATATATATATATATATATATATATATATATATATATATATTAAAATTGTTTCGTTTAATGCGTGGTAAAAAGGCTAGAAATTATCGAATGAAAAGTGAGAGCTGTAACAAGGGAAAAATAGTTAAACGATTTACCAGGATGCGAATTTTTTATTGTCTAATAAAATCTAATGGTGTAAAATTAAAAAGGTAGCTTTTCTGAGACTTGTATCTTCATTTCGCTTCCAATTGAATATGGTTACCGGAGGAAAGCTCTACAACTGGATGCAAATTAACAATTAGTAAACACTGTTAAGGGCCATGGTAATAGAGTGGCAGTTGCAATTTTGAGAACACTGCCTATAGCAAAATTGATTACGAGATTGAAGAAAGTAAATGCTTACATGTAAATAGACTAATGTTTCATTCTTCCTATTCTCTGCTGAAATGCGGTGATTTTATCCACCCGTGGGTCTTTTATGCCATCAAACACGGTATACAGACCACACATTTGAGTCAAAGATACACAATTCTCTTTATACTGCCCCTGTTATATATTTAGAGATCCTTGATAAAAATCCAAAGAAGTATCTGAAATGTTATTGGTCTTAACCTGGAATCTCGGCTTCAGTCCCTTTCCCATAACTGTAATGTAGCTTCCTTGTGCCTTTTAGATAAATACTTTAATGATAATTGTTCTGATTAACTTTCTTCTATGGTATCTAGAACTTTATGAATCTAAACGCAGTACTAGATTGGCAATTAGGTTTCATTATTTTACAGTTGAAATGGCTAGATTTAACCTTAAATTCTGTACAAATAGTGTCTTCTATCTCATTTTTCGCTTGTGGCACTCTCTCTTCCAGCTTCTTGCTTCCCTGTCAACTTTGATCTTCAAAAATTTAAATGCAATGTAAATTGTTATTTTCTGACATTTATTGTTCTCTCTCCTTAATAGTATTTTCCTTATCTTCTTTAACACTCTGTAACCCCTTGCGTGTGGCGTTATTGCCTTGCTTGGAGTGAAATGATAAAAAAAGAGAGTTTGTTTACATAGCGTCATTTAAATTCAGCCACCAGATGTTATTTTTCTTCACTAGAAGTATTCGTATTTTTCTTTGCTTTATCTCAACAAATTAAGTCAAGAGAAATTAAAATTAAAATCAAAGGACGTTCTTATCATAACAAAACAACTATTCATCACGTATGATGATGTATACATTATAATAACGGGTCATGTCACTTAGATTTCAGGGCTGAGTCAAAAAATATTTAGAGGACAGATTAAAAAAAAATAAACATGCCATTCCGGATACCACATTATTTGCTGACACTCATTTCCCTGACATATCTGCTGGGAAATCAATCTTTTACACACATATCGCCACGCAGGAAACAACGCTTGCGGTCTCTATTTGTAAATTTCAAAACCAGTTTCACTGAATCCGTACCGCCCGGGTGGAATACAGAACCGGACCAAGTGAACCATTCCATATTCTTGTTCAAAGAGGGAAACCAAAGCCAAGTCGTCAGCTCAAAGGTCAATAGACACACTCGGTTCAAGAGGATTCCGCTTTGGCTACCAGTGTATGATCAACAACAGGACTGACCTCATTGACTTGGGGTACACTGCCGCTGTCGTGTTACAATTACCAGTATCAAGCCTCACTGATTCTTGGGGAAATAATGATTTGTGGATGTTACCACGTCAGCCATAATCGGTTCCCGTTATATTGTAACAAGCCACGGCGAGATCTCCTCTCTACTATGTTGCAACTGGTATTTTGTTTACCTGCAGGATTGGATTTCAGACAGGCCCATTGTAAATCTGTAGGACGTTCTAATAGTAAGAAACAACTACTTATTATCGGAATTTGCTACGCAATTTCGTTTTCTTTCTTTTTTTTTTTAGCTGGAGCGAACCTAGCGTTCGCTCCAGTCTCTACACAAAGACTTCTTTAATTTCAGGCCTTTTACTATGAACGGTCAAATCTAGCAATAGTAGCAACTTCTTTTTTCGTTTCCGTTCTTTGTTTTAAGTCAATTTCTTCCTTTTTAACGCAACTCTGTTCTTTTAACTCCGGCAAAAAGTAACTCCGTATGTCTAACGGCTAGTGGAGGAAAAAGGGATTTTATTGACTGCTTGCGAGTGTGAACGTTTCCTTTTATAAATTCTTTCAAGATTAGAATTGTCACGTAGGCATTTTCTTCAGACAAAGAAGATTCTATTGACAGAAACTAGACGGGGACATTAGATAAACCCATAATTATATTTCCTTATCGTTATCTTCCGAAATATGGTTGAACCATTAGAAAAAAATGTATTTTGGGTGAATAGGAAAATATTCGGATAATTTTTACTTGTATGATCATTCAAAGATTCTGTTACGTACACATTCTTTTAAATTGAGAATGCAGGTTTCAATTCCAATCACAAATCCTTATTTGTCTATACGTTCAATTAAATCGTGTTTGTAAACATCTCTCAAAAAATAGTCTTATGTATTAAGTCCTACAAAAGATAAAGATAAAGAGCTTGAAAAGTTATGGAATGAACAGACATTATAACTTCATGCAATATCAGAAAGGTCAAAGAATATAATCAGTCTAAAAAAAAAAAAAAATTAAACTGGTGACAACAATAATGAAATGATGAAAATAATTATCTCAAAACTTTAGATAATAGAACAAACCAGAAATCATTGTTCTTAACATTGAATAAAGATGTCAATAAGTATCGCCAACTTTTAATACAACATTTGATAAGCTTTTTCAGAGGTTAAAATGACTTTTGAATAATTCACTTCAATCTTTGTTAAAAAAAAAGGCAAGAAGGAAATGAAGTGATAGACATATATCTTTCATGCCCAAGGAGAGGCGAGAAATTTGATGAGTCATCCACAAAACATACCAAACAAATTATGTAACTGGTCAGGTTCGAAATAATTATTCTATAGTAGCGTTTCAAGGTTGGAAGTGTTAGGCTTTTATGGGCGGGACGATGTGAAAAATAAAAATACACAAGTGAAACAACGCAATTAAATATTAAGAAGTAGAAAAAGACTTCCTGGTAACTCGATCAACATCCTTATTCTAAAATTTAATAAAAATGAATAAATAATTAGAATCGCGTCGGATTTTATTGCTTATCTATCTATCTATCTATCTATCTATCTATCTATGTCAGCTTGTTCATATCTATCTATCTATCTATCTATCTATCTATCTTAGATAAGGCTAAAAAGGTGAAGACAAAGATAGTCTGTCTCTGGCGGAGGCTAGTGGGGACTCCCTAGAGATAGGTTTAGCTAAGCAGGCCGTACAGAAGGCACTTGATCAGTACGAAAAGGGAACAGGGGCCAAGATTAACCGTAACAAATCTTCCGGCTTGCGGATAGATGCCTGGAAAGGAGTCTCTCTTCCGGGGCCCTTCAGTTGGACGGCCGGTCCTGATGGCATTCTCGGAGTGTGGTTTGGACCCCATCTCCATCTGGAGAAAAATTGGCCAGAAGTACAGGCAAAGGTCGTATCGGTCCGGACTTTGCTCCGAAGGAGGTTGTCCTTGAAGGGTAGAGCTGAGGCGTGTGCCACTTACGTCTTTTTTCTCATCCTTTACCGCTTGGCTGTATTTCCTCTTTGCAAGGACCATAGGAAAGCGAGCGAGCGCTTGTTGTTCACCCTATTGTGGGGTGAGTGGAAGCAGAAGGTCCGTAAAGAAGTTTGTGTCCAACGTCTGTGTCATAGGGGGACTGGGGTTGTCGCACTTGGTGAGCCATCGACACGCCTCGAGGTTGGCTTTCCTACGGCGCGTTTTGACAGAGGATTCGATTTTGGTGGGGAGTGTTACGGATGCCTTCCCTAGCCTTACTATCACTCTTCCCATTTCCTGAGCTAAGAGCCGTCGTAGGTCCGGAAAATTATCGACTTTTCTCAACGAGCAGCCTTGAGGGCTTTTCCTCGGTCCGGTGACCTTTCACGGCCCCGAAAAATCTTGTATCGTAAATTAGTGGAGCCTATCTATGTCAGCTTGTTCATATCTATCTATCTATCTATCTATCTATCTATCTATCTATCTATCTATCTATCTATCTATCTATGCTCATATATTTTGCAACCATCATTTACATATCTCAAGTAATGTTATTTTCGCTTTCCAAGTCAAGTGGTGTAAATTTACATACGTTTTGGAAAAGAAGTGGCTCTGCAAGCAAAAGTGAAAGACGACAATAACAAATTGTGAAATCCACCCTCCCACTTCTGAAAAAAATTACTTTATGTATCTGTGGTAATAAAATTAGCACATCCTATCTCGTTTGTAACTATCTATTACAATAAGTTTAACATTTTCCAGTTCAAGTAAGTCTAACACAGCTTCATATGCATCTACTTGGTGTTGTTATTCTATTACAGCATCAATCATGATGGCCGGCGTATTTGATATACGCCGGCCATCTGATTAAAAGGTTAACAATATTTTCAAAATAAAATTCAACATTTATTGTAAACATAAAGCATTTTAACCTTTCATGTCAGCCCGTCTTGGGCACATTTTGAAAATAACTCCATTTATTCCTTGAATTACGAGGGTCAGCAACGATGCTCTGTTCCCGATGTGATTATAATAATCCATTTGAATATTCTTTAATTAATTTCACACACGCTTCATTAGATTTGCCTATGAGGTTGGGTGCTGAAAAAAAACATTTCCTTGATATTGAAACGAAAAAGAAAAGAGGCTTAATTAAAAATTAAACGCTGTCGTTGTTCTCATTAGTGACATTGTAATTTAGTAAATCAAGAATCTTTAATCTGAAGTCAAAAGCTCAATTATTTCAAGCATTTGTCTTGGAATCTAGAATTAAAAAAAAATGAAAATACTCTATCAAATGTTCTAAGATATTTTGGTTTTTATAATTTTATCAGTAAATATCAATTATTGATTCTTGTGAATTCTGTGGAATTATCTGACGGGGGACCTTCTAATGACCACAAGGTGGCGTCGTACAGAGCAGTATATAAGAGAAAATGCCACAATCTTCTTTTCCCGTCATTTACTTTTGTGTTGAATTAAACTAAGCGTAGTAAATATCAAACATTTGACTCCTTTTTCTTGGAAGACTAACGCAATAAAATCTCCCTCTATCCTTTTCCCCATTTGATTTCATAACGGAAAAATTCAAGCATAGTAAGTACTTTCGACTCTGCGAAAGTTTTTAGTTCTCCAGCGAAGCACGTATCGCATACAACACTATACTATCACTACATTAACTCCTGATCGAAAAAAAACAAACTCTCATACGACTACAATTATATTTCCAGTATAATCTATCGATCAAATATAGATCTCCCTCTAGCACAAGAATATCTCCCTTTTTGAGCAAAATATGTATCTCTCTCTAGCACAAGAATATCTCCCTTTTTGAGCAAAACCTCCCCTTTTTGTTACAAACTCGTAACCTAATGCCTTATAATTCTAGAGGCTAAATTTACAGCCATTTAAACCTAATATGGCGCTTTTTTCTTCTTTAAAGAGATATTGAATATAAGGCTGGAGATCACAAGTTTATCAAGAAAAATCTTTGATAACCGCGATCAATATTTTTGAACATATTTTGTGAGAATTTAATTGATTCGTTTTGTAATTATTGTTCAGGTGTTGATTCTTTTAACAGGAAGTCTAACGGTTGTAAACAAGAAATCAGCAAATCACTAAAATGGGAAAAGAAATCGTGATTATTCAGTGAGATCATTGGATCAGCAAACTCTTTTATAAAGCTGATTAAATTTACCTTGTTGCCGCTACATAATTTTACTGATTTATCTGCTGCACACAAATCTTATCATATTCCCACGGCTTGTTGGTTGTGGTTGTTCCATGTTTGAGCCAAGGCAAAATTTCAAATGATAATTTTCAAGGTAATAATAACTTCCTCATCTTGGCACACCCCTATCTTCTGATCTACCATTTTCCCATTTTCTTATATTTGCTTATTAAAATAAGCTTAGTAAATATATAGTCTTATATTTATTTTAATTAACTTGCAGCAAACTAAGTCTGATGCAAGAAACACTCATTAACGACTCAATGTGGCTTGTTAGTATCATTCATGTCAGTTGGGGAGCAACTATTTATATATTTAAAGATAGATAGATAGAGAGAGAGAGACAGAGAGAGACAGAGACAGAGAGATCCCAAGTTAAAATATTTAGTTTTGTTTTGGGAGAAAATATTTTACAGGCCAATAAAAACTTAACCAGGTATCTCGACTTCAGTCCCGTAACGTGGCTTCCCTTTGTCTTTTCTACAAATATTTTTATACCAACTGTTCTGACAAGTTCTGAACTGTTCTTCTAGTGCCTCGACTACATGAATTTAAGCGTGCTACTAGATTGGCAACTAGGTTCCGCCTTTTGAACTACATAGATGCAACCTCTACTTTTACTCTAACAGTTTCTTTTCACCTGTGGAACTCCCTTCTAATTTCTTGCTTCCCTGATAATTACCAATCTTTAAAAATTTAAATGAAACGTCAATCATCATCTGTTTTCTTGAACGTTGTTCCTTTTTTGTTCTTTCCCCAATCCTTCTCCACTAGTTTGATAAATTCTCTTTCACTCTTTGTTATCCACTAGGTTCCGATGATTTATCACCTTGTTTGGCATGAAACAATTAGAAAAAATACGAAAGGAAAACCCAAATATTCCTCATTTATTTATTTAGTTCCATATTAAAAGAAATATAATCTTACGGTACCGTGTATTATTTTGCACCCTATCAACATTCGTTTCCCCTCCGTGATATGGTCTATCTCAGTCTCACCATCATGTATGTCTTCGTCGTTCGAAACATCCGTGCAGCTGACGATTTAAAATATCAAAAAACAATGCATTAATTCAGTTAGGGTTAAAATTTCAATATTAACCATTTGCCTCTTTCTGTGGCGCTATAGTTTTCCTAGTTTCCTTTACCTGGTCCCTGTTGGTCAGTTGTGTGGTCAAACATCACTGGATGTCTGGAAAATTTCTTCTCAAGTCCTTTCACTTTTAAGTATCGCAAGAATGATTGAAGAAAGGATTCAGTGATTTATTGGTTGATCATGACTCTCGGCTGCTTCTAGAAACGATTGCTCAAGGACCCAAAATGAAATGGCTTATATTGAAGATCTCTAGGGTTGGTTGGGGCTTGGGATAACGGATTAACGATCGCTAAATCTTAATCGGTGGGGTAATGGATAGTGGCTAGGATTGAGGAATCGGAGAGTAGAGTTCGAATTCTAGTCGAATCCATTACATTCACTTACATGCTAATACCCTTGGGGAAAGTTATGAATCCTATTCTTCTCCCCGACAGTTATGGGTAAATACCAGGATAGACCGGGTTCTATAGCCTTGGATGGCAACTGGTCTATCGCAGAAAGAAATGGCAACCTACTGCGGGAAAATCTGCCTCGTAAGTCATGTATCGAAAAATACATGATCGCTTAAGCGTGTATCACACATGGCACATAACTGACTGAAATCTTAATCAATTACTTTCTACACTCATCTAAATTTGCTTTGTTCAGTTGTCTGTGCAAGTTCAGCTTTGATACTCTGCAATTTCCTTAACCCAAGTTCTTTTTTTTTAAGAGAAGGAAAACTCTGATTTTAAACCTCCGCTTGCCTTGCGACCACGCCCAATCATGGGAAAGATTTCAGGAGTAAACCCTGAGGACAATTCCGGAGCCATAGTCCCTGAGATGTTCAAAAACACCAATGCCAAGCTGTAATGGCCTCTACCTTTCCCTTCGACAACATCGCTGGTGTGGTGATGAGAGACGGACTGCATGGACAACAGCCGACCTCTTATAAACTCTGCCCAGGCTTGCATTAGTATGCTACACATGGCAGCGAAACTTGGAGCATCTACTTCAGACAAGGGCGACGCCTTAGCGCCTTTCATCTTTGCTACCTGAGACGCATTATGGGTATCAAATGTTCCGATCGGGTCACCAATGTCGTCGTTCTTATTCCTTCTGCGCAGGGAATTGGCCACCGGCAAGAGGGCACGAGGGTACGAGGGCACGAGGGCGACATCATCTTTCTTCAAGGATGTCTGCAAAAGGGACATGATGGCGATGGACATCGAGAGGTGTGAAGACATCGCCAACAATCGCTCACGCTGTTAACCATGTCAAGGTGAATGTCCTTGGGGGCTAAAGCATTTTTTTTCTGCAGATACTTGGTAACATCACAATGCCAAATTTTGTTCATTTTCTAGAGAAGTCGCTACTAATTACTTTCGAAGTATTTTTTTGAATAGTCAGATGTCAGCTTATATAGAAAGAATAAATGCAGTTATTAATAAGAAGAGTTGAAATTAATACATGCAAGTTTTCACATTTCTAGCATCACTCCTTTATAGCCTATGAACTTTTCAACTCACATTCCTAGATTTTCATTTTCTTATAAAGTAGTAATAGTGATGTACACTGCAGTCTGCCTCAACACAAGATAATCTTCACAATTAATTACGTTAAGTCGCTGCCCATTTCTCAAGGTGATTTTATTTATTTTATTAGGTATTTATGATTTAATTGCCATGTTTAATCTTCCTGCAGTTGGTCCAAATTTTGCGGTGGGTGGCATCTGCGGTCATCATATGTTGCTGGGTACTTGTTGTGATGCCTTCTAGTCTGTGACGTAGAAGTTCTCCTGTGCCGTGTGACGATTAAGTCGTTAGTAATCGCTCGACTCTGTGCAAAATACACAAGACTATTACTACTAGTAGTTAGACAAAAGCAGTGACAACAATATTTTTCACATGTAAATGATGAATGTAAGGAAATGGAAGACAAATTCAACAAGGTGATATTTTATATTTTTGTTTTTATGCAACTGAGTAAAAAGAGAGAAAATACACTAGTATGCATACTAGATATCTATCCTCATGTGCGGAACACAGTCCCGGATGATTTTGTCACTGTAGAATACTCATAAGAGAGAGAGAGAGAGAGAGAGAGAGGGAGGAGGAGGAAGTGTCTCTTTTTTACATCTGCTTAACAGCGCCCTCTAATGATTGTTGTCGAAACTGGCAGAGCTATGTGGAGATAACACACAGTCTAAACATCGGTCTTAGTTCGGTAGACCTGGGTACGACGATAAACTACACCCGGCAGCAAATCCTCTGATCGGCAGAGTGGAGGTTTTGAGGAGCGTCGAACAGTCTCTTAATTGCTGTTGTTCCCAAATTCACCCTGATTTTGAGCACCTGTTTGAGTCTCAGCCAGAGGAAAAAAAGTGAAACCAGCAATAGAAAATTTGGAAAGTATCAAAATACATTTTTATACCAAAAATATCAACAATTAATTTTTATATAAACAATAAATATTTATATTAAAATTAACAACACAATTCTAAATCAAAAGAACCAAATGATTTCAGATAACGGTACAGACACTGCGACCTCGTGCGTCCATCGAAATGATTTCAGTTAACCTAACAGGCAGTGCGACCACGTCCGTCCGTCCAAATAATTTCAAATAACGGAACAGACAATGTGAACTTTACCATGCGTCCAAATGATTTCAGATAGCGGAGCAGATATAGTGACCTTTACTGTCCGCCCAAATGATTTCAGATAACGGTACAGACACTGCGACCTCGGTCGTCTACCAAAATGATTTCAGATAATAGAACAGACACTGTGACCACACCCATCCGTCCAAATGATTTCAGATAAATGGAACAGACACTGCGACCGTTACTGTCCGTAGAAATGATTTCAGATAACAGGACAGACACTGCGATCAGGATTGCCCATCCGTCCAAATGATTTCAGATAACGGAGCAGATACTGTGACCTTTACTGTCCTCCCAAATGATTTCAGATGACGGTAAAAACACTGCCATCTCGTTCGTCCATCCAAATTATTTCAGATAACCTAACAGAGAGTGTGACCACGTCCATTCGTCCAAATAATTTCAGGTAACGGAACAGAAAATAAGAACTTTGCCCTCCGTCCAAATGATTTCAGATAACGGAGCAGATACAGTGACCTTTACTGTCCGCCCAAATGATTTCAGATAACGGTATAGACACTGCGACCTCGTTCGTCCGTCCAAAGGATTTCAGATAACAGAACAGACACTGTGACCACATCCATCTGTCCAAATGATTTCAGATAAATGGAACAGACACTGCGCCCTATACTGTCCGTACAAATGATTTCGGATAACAGAACACACTGATAGCACGACCGTTAATCCGTCCTAATGGTTTCAGATAACAGAACAGACACTGTGACCACATCCATCCGTCCAAATGATTTAAGATAAATGGAACTGAGACTGCGACCTCGTTCGTCCATCACAATTATTTCAGATAACGGAACAGACACTGTAACCTTTACTATCCGCCGAAATGATACCAGATAACGGAACAGACATTGTGAACTCGTTCGTCTATCCAAATGTTTGCAGACAACCTAAGAGTGTGACCACGTTCATCCGTCCAAATGATTTCAGATAGCGGAACAGACACAGCGACCTTTACTGTCCGTACAAATAATTTCAGATAACGTAATAGACTCTGCGACCCCGTTCGTGTATTCAAATGATTTCAGATAACAGAAAAGACACTGTGACCACATCCATCTGTTCAAATGATTTCAGATAAATGGAACAGACACTGTGACCTTTACTGTCCGTACAAACGATTTCTGATAACAGGACACACACTGATATCACGACCGTCCATCCGTCCAAATGATTTTAGATAACGGAACAGATACTGTGACCATTACATCCCTCCAAATGATTTCTGATAACGGAACAGACACTGCGACCATTACCGTCAGTCAAAAATGATTTCAGATAACGGAACAGACATAGTGACCACGTCCATCCGTCCAAATGATTTCAGATAGCGGAACAGACACTACGATCACATCCATCTGTCCAAATGATTTCACATAACGGAACAGAAACTGTGACGTTTACCGTCCGCCCAAATGGTTTCAGATAACTGGACAGACACTGCGACCTGGTTCGTCCGTCCAAATGATTTCAGATAACCTAACAGACAGTGTTACCACGTCCATCGGTCGAAATATTTTCAGATAATGGAAGGGACACTGTGACCTTTAATGTCCGTCCAAATGATTTCATATAACGGAACTGACACTGTGACCATGTTCATCTGTCCGTCCACTCAAATGATTTCAGATAACGAAACTGACACTGTGACCACGTTCATCTGTCCGTCCACTCAAATGATTTCAGATAACGAAACTGACACTGTGACCACGTTCATCTGTCCGTCCACTCAAATGATTTCAGATAACGGAACTGACACTGTGACCACGTTCATCTGTCCGTCCACTCAAATGATTTCAGATAACGGAACTGACACTGTGACCACGTTCATCTGTCCGTCCACTCAAATGATTTCAGATAACGAAACTGACACTGTGACCACGTTCATCTGTCCGTCCACTCAAATGATTTCAGATAACGGAACTGACACTGTGACCACGTTCATCTGTCCGTCCACTCAAATGATTTCAGATAACGGAACTGACACTGTGACCACGTTCATCTGTCCGTCCACTCAAATGATTTCAGATAACGAAACTGACACTGTGAACACGTTCACCTGTCCGCCCACTCAAATGATTTCAGATAACGAAACTGACACTGTGACCACGTTCATCTGTCCGTCCACTCAAATGATTTCAGATAACGGAACTGACACTGTGACCAGGTTCATCTGTCCGTCCACTCAAATGATTTCAGATAACGAAACTGACACTGTGACCACGTTCATCTGTCCGTCCACTCAAATGATTTAAGATAACGGAACTGACACTGTGACCACGTTCATCTGTCCGTCCACTCAAATGATTTCAGATAACGAAACTGACACTGTGACCACGTTCATCTGTCCGTCCACTCAAATGATTACAGATAACGAAACTGACACTGTGACCACGTTCATCTGTCCGTCCACTCAAATGATTTCAGATAACGGAACCGACACTGTGACCACGTTCATCTGTCCGTCCACTCAAATGATTTCATATAACGGAACTGACACTGTGACCACGTTCATCTGTCCGTCCACTCAAATGATTTCAGATAACGAAACTGACACTGTGACCACGTTCATCTGTCCGTCCACTCAAATGATTTCAGATAACGAAACTGACACTGTGACCACGTTCATCTGTCCGTCCACTCAAATGATTTCAGATAACGGAACTGACACTGTGACCACGTTCATCTGTCCGTCCAGTCAAATGATTTCAGATAACGGAACTGACACTGTGACCACGTTCATATGTCCGTCCACTCAAATGATTTCAGATAACGGAACTGACACTGTGACCACGTTCATCTGTCCGTCCACTCAAATGATTTCAGATAACGGAACTGACACTGTGAACACGTTCATCTGTCCGTCCACTCAAATGATTTCAGATAACGGAACTGACACTGTGACCACGTTCATCTGTCCGTCCACTCAAATGATTTCAGATAACGAAACTGACACTGTGACCACGTTCATCTGTCCGTCCACTCAAATGATTTCAGATAACGGAACTGACACTGTGACCACGTTCATCTGTCCGTCCACTCAAATGATTTCAGATAACGGAACTGACACTGTGACCACGTTCATCTGTCCGTCCACTCAAATGATTTCAGATAACGAAACTGACACTGTGACCACTTTCATCTGTCCGTCCACTCAAATGATTTCAGATAACGGAACTGACACTGTGAACACGTTCATCTGTCCGTCCACTCAAATGATTTCAGATAACGGAACTGACACTGTGACCACGTTCATCTGTCCGTCCACTCAAATGATTTCAGATAACGGAACTGACACTGTGACCACGTTCATCTGTCCGTCCACTCAAATGATTTCAGATAACGAAACTGACACTGTGACCACGTTCATCTGTCCGTCCACTCAAATGATTTCAGATAACGAAACTGACACTGTGAACACGTTCATCTGTCCGCCCACTCAAATGATTTCAGATAACGAAACTGACACTGTGACCACGTTCATCTGTCCGTCCACTCAAATGATTTCAGATAACGGAACTGACACTGTGACCACGTTCATCTGTCCGTCCACTCAAATGATTTCAGATAACGAAACTGACACTGTGACCACGTTCATCTGTCCGTCCACTCAAATGTTTTAAGATAACGGAACTGACACTGTGACCACGTTCATCTGTCCGTCCACTCAAATGATTTCAGATAACGAAACTGACACTGTGACCACGTTCATCTGTCCGTCCACTCAAATGATTTCAGATAACGAAACTGACACTGTGACCACGTTCATCTGTCCGTCCACTCAAATGATTTCAGATAACGGAACTGACACTGTGACCACGTTCATCTGTCCGTCCACTCAAATGATTTCATATAACGGAACTGACACTGTGACCACGTTCATCTGTCCGTCCACTCAAATGATTTCAGATAACGAAACTGACACTGTGACCACGTTCATCTGTCCGTCCACTCAAATGATTTCAGATAACGGAACTGACACTGTGACCACGTTCATCTGTCCGTCCACTCAAATGATTTCAGATAACGGAACTGACACTGTGACCACGTTCATCTGTCCGTCCACTCAAATGATTTCAGATAACGAAACTGACACTGTGACCACTTTCATCTGTCCGTCCACTCAAATGATTTCAGATAACGGAACTGACACTGTGAACACGTTCATCTGTCCGTCCACTCAAATGATTTCAGATAACGGAACTGACACTGTGAACACGTTCATCTGTCCGTCCACTCAAATGATTTCAGATAACGGAACTGACACTGTGACCACGTTCATCTGTCCGTCCACTCAAATGATTTCAGATAACGAAACTGACACTGTGACCACGTTCATCTGTCCGTCCACTCAAATGATTTCAGATAACGAAACTGACACTGTGAACACGTTCATCTGTCCGCCCACTCAAATGATTTCAGATAACGAAACTGACACTGTGACCACGTTCATCTGTCCGTCCACTCAAATGATTTCAGATAACGGAACTGACACTGTGACCACGTTCATCTGTCCGTCCACTCAAATGATTTCAGATAACGAAACTGGCACTGTGACCACGTTCATCTGTCCGTCCACTCAAATGTTTTAAGATAACGGAACTGACACTGTGACCACGTTCATCTGTCCGTCCACTCAAATGATTTCAGATAACGAAACTGACACTGTGACCACGTTCATCTGTCCGTCCACTCAAATGATTTCAGATAACGAAACTGACACTGTGACCACGTTCATCTGTCCGTCCACTCAAATGATTTCAGATAACGGAACTGACACTGTGACCACGTTCATCTGTCCGTCCACTCAAATGATTTCATATAACGGAACTGACACTGTGACCACGTTCATCTGTCCGTCCACTCAAATGATTTCAGATAACGAAACTGACACTGTGACCACGTTCATCTGTCCGTCCACTCAAATGATTTCAGATAACGGAACTGACACTGTGACCACGTTCATCTGTCCGTCCACTCAAATGATTTCAGATAACGGAACTGACACTGTGACCACGTTCATCTCTCCGTCCAGTCAAATGATTTCAGATAACGGAACTGACACTGTGACCACGTTCATCTGTCCGTCCACTCAAATGATTTCAGATAACGGAACTGACACTGTGACCACGTTCATCTGTCCGTCCACTCAAATGATTTCAGATAACGGAACTGACACTGTGAACACGTTCATCTGTCCGTCCACTCAAATGATTTCAGATAACGGAACTGACACTGTGACCACGTTCATCTGTCCGTCCACTCAAATGATTTCAGATAACGAAACTGACACTGTGACCACGTTCATCTGTCCGTCCACTCAAATGATTTCAGATAACGGAACTGACACTGTGACCACGTTCATCTGTCCGTCCACTCAAATGATTTCAGATAACGGAACTGACACTGTGACCACGTTCATCTGTCCGTCCACTCAAATGATTTCAGATAACGGAACTGACACTGTGACCACGTTCATCTGTCCGTCCACTCAAATGATTTCAGATAACGAAACTGACACTGTGACCACGTTCATCTGTCCGTCCACTCAAATGATTTCAGATAACGAAACTGACACTGTGACCACGTTCATCTGTCCGTCCACTCAAATGATTTCAGATAACGGAACTGACACTGTGACCACGTTCATCTGTCCGTCCTGTCAAATGATTTCAGATAACGGAACTGACACTGTGACCACGTTCATCTGTCCGTCCACTCAAATGATTTCAGATAACGGAACTGACACTGTGACCACGTTCATCTGTCCGTCCACTCAAATGATTTCAGATAACGGAACTGACACTGTGAACACGTTCATCTGTCCGTCCACTCAAATCATTTCAGATAACGGAACTGACACTGTGACCACGTTCATCTGTCCGTCCACTCAAATGATTTCAGATAACGAAACTGACACTGTGACCACGTTCATCTGTCCGTCCACTCAAATGATTTCAGATAACGGAACTGACACTGTGACCACGTTCATCTGTCCGTCCACTCAAATGATTTCAGATAACGGAACTGACACTGTGACCACGTTCATCTGTCCGTCCACTCAAATGATTTCAGATAACGAAACTGACACTGTGACCACGTTCATCTGTCCGTCCACTCAAATGATTTCAGATAACGGAACTGACACTGTGACCACGTTCATCTGTCCGTCCACTCAAATGATTTCAGATAACGAAACTGACACTGTGACCACGTTCATCTGTCCGTCCACTCAAATGTTTTAAGATAACGGAACTGACACTGTGACCACGTTCATCTGTCCGTCCACTCAAATGATTTCAGATAACGAAACTGACACTGTGACCACGTTCATCTGTCCGTCCACTCAAATGATTTCAGATAACGAAACTGACACTGTGACCACGTTCATCTGTCCGTCCACTCAAATGATTTCAGATAACGGAACTGACACTGTGACCACGTTCATCTGTCCGTCCACTCAAATGATTTCATATAACGGAACTGACACTGTGACCACGTTCATCTGTCCGTCCACTCAAATGATTTCAGATAACGAAACTGACACTGTGACCACGTTCATCTGTCCGTCCACTCAAATGATTTCAGATAACGGAACTGACACTGTGACCACGTTCATCTGTCCGTCCACTCAAATGATTTCAGATAACGGAACTGACACTGTGACCACGTTCATCTGTCCGTCCACTCAAATGATTTCAGATAACGAAACTGACACTGTGACCACTTTCATCTGTCCGTCCACTCAAATGATTTCAGATAACGGAACTGACACTGTGAACACGTTCATCTGTCCGTCCACTCAAATGATTTCAGATAACGGAACTGACACTGTGAACACGTTCATCTGTCCGTCCACTCAAATGATTTCAGATAACGGAACTGACACTGTGACCACGTTCATCTGTCCGTCCACTCAAATGATTTCAGATAACGAAACTGACACTGTGACCACGTTCATCTGTCCGTCCACTCAAATGATTTCAGATAACGAAACTGACACTGTGAACACGTTCATCTGTCCGCCCACTCAAATGATTTCAGATAACGAAACTGACACTGTGACCACGTTCATCTGTCCGTCCACTCAAATGATTTCAGATAACGGAACTGACACTGTGACCACGTTCATCTGTCCGTCCACTCAAATGATTTCAGATAACGAAACTGACACTGTGACCACGTTCATCTGTCCGTCCACTCAAATGTTTTAAGATAACGGAACTGACACTGTGACCACGTTCATCTGTCCGTCCACTCAAATGATTTCAGATAACGAAACTGACACTGTGACCACGTTCATCTGTCCGTCCACTCAAATGATTTCAGATAACGAAACTGACACTGTGACCACGTTCATCTGTCCGTCCACTCAAATGATTTCAGATAACGGAACTGACACTGTGACCACGTTCATCTGTCCGTCCACTCAAATGATTTCATATAACGGAACTGACACTGTGACCACGTTCATCTGTCCGTCCACTCAAATGATTTCAGATAACGAAACTGACACTGTGACCACGTTCATCTGTCCGTCCACTCAAATGATTTCAGATAACGGAACTGACACTGTGACCACGTTCATCTGTCCGTCCACTCAAATGATTTCAGATAACGGAACTGACACTGTGACCACGTTCATCTCTCCGTCCAGTCAAATGATTTCAGATAACGGAACTGACACTGTGACCACGTTCATCTGTCCGTCCACTCAAATGATTTCAGATAACGGAACTGACACTGTGACCACGTTCATCTGTCCGTCCACTCAAATGATTTCAGATAACGGAACTGACACTGTGAACACGTTCATCTGTCCGTCCACTCAAATGATTTCAGATAACGGAACTGACACTGTGACCACGTTCATCTGTCCGTCCACTCAAATGATTTCAGATAACGAAACTGACACTGTGACCACGTTCATCTGTCCGTCCACTCAAATGATTTCAGATAACGGAACTGACACTGTGACCACGTTCATCTGTCCGTCCACTCAAATGATTTCAGATAACGGAACTGACACTGTGACCACGTTCATCTGTCCGTCCACTCAAATGATTTCAGATAACGAAACTGACACTGTGACCACGTTCATCTGTCCGTCCACTCAAATGATTTCAGATAACGGAACTGACACTGTGACCACGTTCATCTGTCCGTCCACTCAAATGATTTCAGATAACGAAACTGACACTGTGACCACGTTCATCTGTCCGTCCACTCAAATGATTTCAGATAACGAAACTGACACTGTGACCACGTTCATCTGTCCGTCCACTCAAATGATTTCAGATAACGGAACTGACACTGTGACCACGTTCATCTGTCCGTCCTGTCAAATGATTTCAGATAACGGAACTGACACTGTGACCACGTTCATCTGTCCGTCCACTCAAATGATTTCAGATAACGGAACTGACACTGTGACCACGTTCATCTGTCCGTCCACTCAAATGATTTCAGATAACGGAACTGACACTGTGAACACGTTCATCTGTCCGTCCACTCAAATCATTTCAGATAACGGAACTGACACTGTGACCACGTTCATCTGTCCGTCCACTCAAATGATTTCAGATAACGAAACTGACACTGTGACCACGTTCATCTGTCCGTCCACTCAAATGATTTCAGATAACGGAACTGACACTGTGACCACGTTCATCTGTCCGTCCACTCAAATGATTTCAGATAACGGAACTGACACTGTGACCACGTTCATCTGTCCGTCCACTCAAATGATTTCAGATAACGAAACTGACACTGTGACCACGTTCATCTGTCCGTCCACTCAAATGATTTCAGATAACGGAACTGACACTGTGACCACGTTCATCTGTCCGTCCACTCAAATGATTTCAGATAACGGAACTGACACTGTGACCACGTTCATCTGTCCGTCCACTCAAATGATTTCAGATAACGGAACTGACACTGTGACCACGTTCATCTGTCCGTCCACTCAAATGATTTCAGATAACGAAACTGACACTGTGACCACGTTCATCTGTCCGTCCACTCAAATGATTTCAGATAACGGAACTGACACTGTGACCACGTTCATCTGTCCGTCCACTCAAATGATTTCAGATAACGGAACTGACACTGTGACCACGTTCATCTGTCCGTCCACTCAAATGATTTCAGATAACGAAACTGACACTGTGACCACGTTCATCTGTCCGTCCACTCAAATGATTTCAGATAACGGAACTGACACTGTGACCACGTTCATCTGTCCGTCCACTCAAATGATTTCAGATAACGGAACTGACACTGTGACCACGTTCATCTGTCCGTCCACTCAAATGATTTCAGATAACGAAACTGACACTGTGACCACGTTCATCTGTCCGTCCACTCAAATGATTTCAGATAACGAAACTGACACTGTGACCACGTTCATCTGTCCGTCCACTCAAATGATTACAGATAACGGAACTGACACTGTGACCACGTTCATCTGTCCGTCCACTCAAATAATTTCAGATAACGGAACTGACACTGTGACCACGTTCATCTGTCCGTCCACTCAAATGATTTCAGATAACGAAACTGACACTGTGACCACGTTCATCTGTCCGTCCACTCAAATGATTTCAGATAACGAAACTGACACTGTGACCACGTTCATCTGTCCGTCCACTCAAATGATTTCAGATAACGGAACTGACACTGTGACCACGTTCATCTGTCCGTCCACTCAAATCATTTCAGATAACGGAACTGACACTGTGACCACGTTCATCTGTCCGTCCACTCAAATGATTTCAGATAACGGAAACTGACACTGTGACCACGTTCATCTGTCCGTCCACTCAAATGATTTCAGATAACGAAACTGACACTGTGACCACGTTCATCTGTCCGTCCACTCAAATGATTTCAGATAACGGAACTGACACTGTGACCACGTTCATCTGTCCGTCCACTCAAATGATTTCAGATAACGGAACTGACACTGTG
>OZ010589.1:32669376-32809376 GCA_963932145.1 Acanthosepion lycidas
GTGAGAGATATTTAAAAAATAATTGAGAAAGTGAAAAGTTGTTTTACCGCCAAACAAACAAAAAAATAATAATCATAATTTACATTAGAAATTTTGAACGAAAATAACTTCATTAATTTTTTTAAACGAAAATACATCAATTGCAAATAATTAAACGAAAATATATCTATTTAAAATAAATTGAGCGAAAATACATCAGTTAAAACAAAAATTAAGCGAAAATGCATGAATTAAAACTAAAATTAAGCGAAAATGCATCAGTTAAAAAAAAATTAAGCGAAAATGCATCAGTTGAAACAAAAATTAAGAGAAAATGCATCAGTTAAGAAAAAATTAAGCGAAAATGCATCAGTTGAAACAAAAATTAAGAGAAAATGCATCAGTTAAAACAAAATTTAAGCGAAAATACGTCAGTTAAAACCAAAATTAAGCGAAAATGCATCAGTTGAAACAAAAATTAAGCGAAAATGCATCACTTAAAACAAAAATTAAGCGAAAATGCATCAGTTAAAACACAATTAAACGAAAATGCATCAGTTAAAACAAAATTTAATTGAAAATGCATCAGTTAAAACAAAAATAAAGCGAAAATGCATCAGTTAAAACAAAAATTAAGCGAAAATGCACCAGTTAAAACAAAATTTAAGCGAAAATGCATAAGTTAAAACAAAATTAAACGAAAATGCATCAGTTAAAACAAAATTTAATTGAAAATGCATCAGTTAAAACAAAAATAAAGCGAAAATGCATCAGTTAAAACAAAAATAAAGCGAAAATGCATCAGTTAAAACAAAATTTAAGCGAAAATGCATAAGTTAAAACAAAATTAAACTAAAATGCATCAGTTAAAACAAAATTTAATTGAAAATGCATCAGTTAAAACAAAAATAAAGCGAAAATGCATCAGTTAAAACAAAAATTAAGCGAAAATGCATCAGTTAAAACAAAATTTAAGCGAAAATGCATCAGTTAAAACCAAAATTAAGCGAAAATGCATCAGTTAAAACAAAAATTAAGCGAAAATGCATCAGTTGAAACAAAAATTAAGCGAAAATGCATCACTTAAAACAAAAATTAAGCGAAAATGCATCAGTTAAAACAAAATTTAAGCGAAAATACATCAGTTAAAACCAAAATTAAGCGAAAATGCATCACTTAAAACAAAAATTAAGCGAAAATGCATCAGTTAAAACAAAATTTAAGCGAAAATGCATCAGTTAAAACAAAAATTAAGCGAAAATACATCAATTAATAAAAAAGAGCGTGCTTAATTGAGAAACAAGACAAACTACTCTCCCATAGCATAAAATAAAATATCTCAATTTAAAAAAAAAAGATGTAATAACAGGCAAAATTATTTTCAAGAAGTTTCCGATTCCAAATCTTGTAGGAAACATTTTTTCCATGTTTATCTCTCCATCATATTTTTTACTTTACTTATATTATAATCATTATATTATATTAAATCATTATATTATATTATAATCATTATATTATATTATAATCATGTATAAAATAAATGTTTAGAAAAATATTTTTTTTTTTACTTCTTTTATATTAATTGCGTTATTTTAATATTTTTGATTTTAAGTTTCATGAGTTCAGTAAATCCGTTACACCTGGCATCTATTTGACCGTAAGGTTGTCGGGTTGGGGAGGTACTGACAAATAATTGTTCTCTATTAAAGTTGACAGTGGAAATAATGGTCTATTGCTACTACTGTCTGGACAGATTAGTTTGTTATGGGAGAGTAGTTTGTCTTGTTTCTCAGTTACGCACGCTCTTCGTTTTAGTTACAATGTCTGTTGATGTGAGCGAGACAAGTATATTTGGGACTTTCTGAAAGGAATTCGTGAAAATATACGAGGGCATTTGGTGTTGAAGAAAAAGGGACGTGAACTAAAATTGAGGAATAATGTGACGTCGTCCCCTGGTCGCAGCGCCAACCGTGACGTTCTATCCTAGTCTACCACGGCACCAACTGTGACGTCCCTAAACAGCACCAATTGTGACGTCCTCGCCGCGGCGCCAGCCGTTCGCTCCCCGCTGCTCCGTTCGGGTGTCGCCGCTCCAAATGTGACGTTCTAACCTTTTGGTGATTCGGGTGGGAATCTGGTTAGATTTGATATCAGCCTCGTCGTTCCCAACTCGCTTCCAGCGCCTGGTTACCAAGGTAACTGCACTGATCTCCCAGTCCGCCTACCCACGTTGTGAATTGATCTTAGGCAGACGAGATCAAACAGTGGTTGGGGCCGTACTGCAAACCGAGTTCAACGGGGGTGATACCACACAAATATGCATAAAAGACAATAAAATGAAAACTCAAAAGTTCAAAGTATCAAAGAAAAAGGTAACAAACTTTATGTCTAGTTGTTCGATACATAGGACTGCATCTATCTCCCGACCCGTTCTATGGATTGTGACACGTCGTTTTCCGCTAGGCAAGTTTTAACACTTCAAGTTGTCTGCTCTCTAAGAAATTGGTGTTTCGGTGGGTCTTTGGACGAAAGTAAAAAAAAAAAAACTTATTTCGGTGATCTGGATCTAAGTCGCTCTTCAAAATAATTGTTCTTGGGTTGAAGAGTGGTCCGGAATGTGCGTGAATCTGGGTCAGCTATCTGCGAGGCTTGCTTCAACTGAAGACTGACTCTGGGAACTGCTGGAACTCAACTCAACTCTGCTCGTTGTGGCTTCGTTTATATGGGCGCCGACCAAAACCGGGGTGAGTTTGTCGGCGCCGGGGGGTTCCTCGATAATTCTAAATACATATCCACCTCTCTGGTTAGGAATTTCCACCTTTTTCCATTTTTGGGAACCTTTCCTCACTCCCACCTTCTCATCATACTTCAGAGGGGCGTGAACTGCCCTCCCCACATCTTCGTAGCAACCTCTCTTACTCATCCTCCAGATGGGCTGCAACAGCCTCCCTCGTGCGTCACGTGATCACCACTCGACCAATGATGTCTTAGTCGGGCGTGGACGAATCCGCGGCTTTGTTTCAGGAAGAAAAAAATATCTTGCTTAACTAAAAAAAAAAATTATCTCTTCTCTTTCCCTTTTCTTCCTCTTAATCGCCGTTATCATTTCTCTGGCCGCGAACGGGACAATATGACAATGGCGGTCATAACTCTGGTTCTACACGTGGTTTACGTCAGGTATTTTATCGCTAATTATCAGAATGGGTGGTCTTCCTAACACGGTCTCAAAAAGAAACATCTCCAAAGTTTCAGTCAGTCTGTCGCCTCGAAGAAAGAAAAAAAACACTTCTAGGTTCCCATTCATTTTCCTTCGGTACATATTTCTGATAACATAATTTTATTATCGCAGGCCAAGGATGTTCCGTCGAAGGAAAATCGGTCAACGGACACTCGTAGGTGGTCCTTAATTTTTCATATCTGTCCAAAGTCCCTTTAGTTGCCTGTTTTTCGTCACTTATCGAAATAACATTTTCATTTGAATTTTTTTTTCTTTGGTCAGCCGGTCTGTAGTTGATAATAAGATGTCTTCCCGTACCAATAGTTTGTTTTCATATCCTTAGATAACACAGCCGATGCCAAAACATATCTGATTCTTTCTTTCTTTCCCTTTCTTTTTACTCAGAATTTCCCTGTCATTGTAATGACAGTCTTTCGCCATTTGTTACTTATCAAAATATCCTTTTATCCATTGTCTATTAGCCGTGTGTGTGTTCTTGCTTATCACCCACGATTCGGTCCTTAGCCTCTCCCTTTCCTCCCTTCTTTCTTTTCCCTTTCTGCCTCGTTAAATGGTACCACATAAGTCTATAAAAAAAATTCATATACTGTCATTGCTGCACAAAACAAAATCGCATTTTCCCTTTTTAAGTTCTCGCTTAATGGAGAATTAGGTCGGGTTATAACAGTAACATGCTTATATATATATATATATATATATATATATATATATATATATATATATATACCATAAATTGTCCCACACAGAAATTTAAACACATATAAGAAGATAAGTTCGAAAATAATAAAACCGTATTGAATTAGCGATATTGCTTGCAATAAAATACGATAATCATCAAGATGCTGTTTTCGAAAGAACCAAGGTTTGCGATATCATTAGTGTTGTTAGTTACGACTGATAAAAATTTGTGGTTTATGATTTAATCGGTGGTCATATAGAGTTGAGCAATTTTTTTAGTCTGACCAGGTGATGAACTAATTTCATCAGTTGTTTGCTGATATGTTATTTATGTGGCTAATGCTTGATTAAGGGTGTGAGGTGTTCCCCGGTGTTGTGTGGTATCAGAAATTGGTATGGGCTTAGAAATACTGAGCTTGTAGAGAATTGGAGAAATGCGAATACGACGTCGGAAGCAACATTGCGAAAGATTTGTTATTACTTGTTGTACAGCGAGCTGAAATGAAGTATAGCATAAATGGGAAAAAGTTCATAATCAAAAGGATAAATTCTAACTAAAATGGGCCTGAAGTCATCGTGATGTCTGCAGCAATAACTTCCGTTGACTTGTATTGCCGCTTTCTCGTGATTGAGTAGTTGTCCCACACAGAAATTTAAACACATATAAGAAGATAAGCATTATGTGAAGAGAATGTGTAAAAAAAAAAAATGTTTCACTTGAAACATCCCCTCTAGAGGGACAACACAATACAGACCTGTAGTATCTATGTAGTTCCTATTTAGAATAACTCACAACGTCCTCTGGGTAAAAGCTAAGCAATAGTGTAGTCTCCTTATGATATCACTAAATTATTTCCATCAAAAGGGGAGATAATTGCCTTTTGCATCCTTCTAGAGTCTTGAATTTTGGCTATTGAATCTGTTTAGCTTTTCTTTGTATCCTTTTTCGTACGTCACTTTTTTTTTAAAACGTTTACTCGCTATAAAATAAGATCTTTGGATCACGACAATTTTTTGATTAATCAGGTACAGAAATTTAATTATTTTGATTGTGTATTGACACGGAGATCAGGAGGCGCATTGGAATAGCGAAAATGACTTCCTGAAACTAGACGAAATTTTAGGAAATTTTCTGTAGAATCAAAGATAGATTGTTTGTTTGTTTGGGTTTTAGGGCATATCAACCACTGTGGGTTATTTAATGCCAAATCCAGTTTATATAAATTTTAAATGCCTATTTTGTATAGAATAAAAAACGTATAGCTGGCAACATTATTGTTTAAAAAAAAACGTATAGCTGGCAACATTATTGTTTCAAAAAAAAACGTAGAGCTGGCAACATTATTGTTTCAACAAAAAAAAACGTAGAGCTGGCAACATTATTGTTTAAAAAAAAACGTAGAGCTGGCAACATTATTGTTTCAAAAAAAAAAAAAGTATAGCTGGCAACATTATTGTTTAAAAAAAAACGTAGAGCTGGCAACATTATTGTTTCAACAAAAAAAAAACGTAGAGCTGGCAACATTATTGTTTCAAAAAAAAACGTAGAGCTGGCAACATTATTGTTTCAAAAAAAAAACGTAGAGCTGGCAACATTATTGTTTAAAAAAAAACGTAGAGCTGGCAACATTATTGTTTCAAAAAAAAAAACGTAGAGCTGGCAACATTGTTGTTTAAAAAAAACGTAGAGCTGGCAACATTATTGTTTAAAAAAAAACGTAGAGCTGGCAACATTATTGTTTCAAAAACTTAGAGCTGGCAACATTATTTTTCTGAAAACATTATCTGAGACCTTGCTGTTGGATGCAGTTTATCGCCATACCCAGGACGCGGATGTAGTTTACCGTCATACCCAGGACGTTCAAAGATAGAGTACTAAACTGCTATGTATTAGGTTGGTGCAAAAATAATGACGTAATAATGTCGTTTTTTGACGTATTTTTTAACATCAAAAAACGACATTATTACGTCATTATTTTTTTGAACCAACCTAATAATATCAATCCGCTTATAAGGCAGTGAATGCAGAAGAATTTCCCTCACAGATGAAGAGAAGGAAGGAGGTAACAGAAATGTGCTTCAAAAGGCGCGGGATGGACGGATCATGTGAGAAGCAACGAAGTTTTAAGAAAAATAGGAACGAAAAGAACACTTGTGCTTCGGAACAGAAAAAGAATTGAAATAAGCAAATATAAAAAAATAGAAAGGAGCGCTGATGGCAGACTCTAAAAGAAACAGTCAATGATAATAAGATGACATGCTATAACCTTTATGAGCACCAATTCGGAATCAACGTACTCGAATTTAGTCTGGAACAGTACTATTGTCTTGGGAACAGAAAAAAATGTTTCTTTTTGTTCCCCTGCATTATAATGAGACATTATAGAATTTATGATTATTTTCATTATTTTTCTAAATAATTATTTTCTTAGCTTAGTCTGGCACAAGGCCATAAGTCCCAGAATCACAATCAGTCATTTAAATACTGACGAAGTTTGTTGCATCTTAATTTGCATGATCAAGTAGTAACTGATAGTTTCAGAATTATTTCGCTTGCTTTTGTTTAATTCTGGGGAGATAATTAAGGATATTTATAATGGAAAATGACGATGGAAGTCCATGCGTAAAATTACACAAAGCAACAGAGAATATTTAAAAATAAAAATGAAAACGATTTGTATCATATTGTGCTTTCTCACGATAACTGATATCAGTGAAATCACTGTCAAAGAGAGAGCAAAAAAATCTTTGATGGTAATCAAATCGGCTAGTTGGACATTAAATAAGTACAAAGTTTTACTGATGATGGATGCCAATACAACTTCCCTGAGATTTACTGGCATTTATATAAACAAAGTATTTGGTTTATGACACAAGTTTAGTGTAAAGTCATGCAGAAAAGATTGCCAAATAGGAAGATCAAAGTTCACTAATTCAATATATGTAATTTCAACCTATCAGAAGTCGACCCTTAGATCCTGATACTGGGGAGGCTCAAATGACATTTCCTGCTGTGTATGTATGTAAATTTAAAAGTGGGTGCATTTTATTATATGGTGGATTATCAGTGCGGCCGTAAGTTTCGAATGATGTTTGGTAGCATGGCGAAGAAGCGAGAAGCCATAATTCTTGGGGCCGTGTATTTATGACCGGCCAACCATAGCGAAATCAAGCGAAATGTTTGACGAACAACCAGATAAAAGGAGGGATAAGTTGCAAACAAGTAAAAAGGAAAAAAAAAAGGTGTGACTGAAGTGGCTGCTGCGGGTGAAGCTATGGCGGAGGTGCATTCAAAATGACGATTGATGCATTTGCAGTCTGTCAAGATCTGACGAGAAGGTCTGTGATTCTTCAACCTGAAATTGTTAAGAATCAAAGAACACAAATTCTTTCTTTCTTTCTTTCTTAGTCCTCAGGTTCTATGTTTCTTTCTTCGTTTTTTTCTTTCTTTCTTTTAAATTAATCTCCTAAAATATTCCTTCTTTCTGTTAATCGTCTTTTTTTTGTCTTCCTTCTAAGATTTTTGCATCCTTTTACTTTTCATTTTTCTCTTTCCCTTCAGCGATTCCCCACCCCCGCCTCGCATCTACTCATTTCCCTTCTGATTGTTGGCCGCCTGTTTCCACACCGCCATAAAGTCCCATCTTCCATAGTGATCCTACGCATTCAAGATTACATTTTAATGCAAATGCTCAGCCCTTTTCACCTCAAAGACATTGCAACCCTAAAAAAAACAAAACAACCCCCCCCCCAAAAAAAAACTAGTTTTTTTTTACAATCAGACATATTTTCTACCTCATTTTTACAAATCTTTGACAACAATTTCAAGGGTTTCCAGGTTGTCTTTAACAACATTCTTGCAACGTTTATTGGGTTTGTGTCTGGGGTGCTTACCAAAAGCGAGCTCTTTGTAAAACAATCTCACAACTACCATTTTCCTGAAATGCCCTGCCGTGTCCGGAATAGTTGATTTCGAGTGAGCAGTTCCTCTATGCTGGGGAAACACCTGGATTTCAGAATACAAAACCATTTAGCCAGAGTATATCCAAGGTAGACAAAGGTATCGACAACCTCGAATATATATATATATATATATATATATATATATATATATATATATATATATATATATATATATATATATATATATATATATATATACTTTTAAAATGAGGAGATCAGTTGAAATCAGCATACCTTGGTTTCAATCTTGCGGTATTCTCAGGCAATTTTTATCTATTGACCTCCTTTTTTAAAAAAACCTTATGAACGCTATATTATTTTTACAAATAAATAAACAAAGGCATGACATTGAAGTGATAGAAAGAGGGGAGGAGGATGTGAAGAGGAAGAAGAAGAAAAGCAAGGCTATTATAACTGTATTGATGGGGGTTAACAAAAATGTACATACACTTTTTTCTATCCAGCCTCATATGAAGTTAAGATAATTTTTTTAGTATGTATCCAAGGACTCATGACATATATATATATATATATATATATATATATATATATATATATATATATATATATATATATATATATATATATATATATGTGTGTGTGTGTGTGTGTACAGAAGGAAAGATGGTAAGAAGATTTAACTTCCCGTACCCTACTTGATTCGAAGGCCTACTTTTAATAATAATAATAATAATAATAATAATAATAATAATAATAATAATAATAATAATAATAATGATAATAATAATAATAGCACATATATAATAATGATAAAATTATATATATATATATATATATATATATATATATATATATTGTGTGTGTGTGTATACTCCACAAATATTTTAGCTGTAACCCATTACTCAGCAAAATATTCAATAAGAACAATATTAAAATTAGCTACAGCTGCACCAAAAACATTGAGCAACATATAGCACAGGATAATAATAAAAAATTAAACAAATATTTAAACAACGTCAATATCAATATTAACACAGAAAAAAAGTGTAATTGTCGAAAAAACATTAAATCATGAATGTATGTATAAAAGCGTCATCTACAAAGCTAGCATTAAACATAATGGTGAGACAAAATTTTATTTCGGTTCCACAGACAAACACTGGAAAACTCATATTATCACCATTCACTTACAAGGCTTGGGTCAACCTGTGGTATGGTTTTCAGGCACTTTCCAAAGGTTTCGCACCCCCCCAGACCGATAACACCAGGAAGTCTTACACGCGCCTATATATATATATATATATATATATATATATATATATATATATATATATATAGGGCATAATGGGTAAATTGTCGGCATTTTATATTTTTAATTTCGCGCATGCGTGTTGCTTGTTTTTTATTTTGTCGACTGCACAGTATAGTAGGGTCAGTTGAGCACCGTTTGTTAGAATAAGAGCACCATGATGCAATTCATTCTACCAGAAATTTGGAAACGGCATGCGGTACTGCTTGGCATTCGTGCCGGAAGCTTCAATACAAACAGTATTTGGGTGTTTGGCAGAGGATTTGGAAATAGTCGGATGATATATCCTGTTAAAATGATGGTGTTTGAAGTGATCACTAGTGATTGCGACGTTATTCTTCCATTCATCTTTCTACAGTACTTCAAACTCAATATGGAGGCGTACATCAAGTTAATTGGGTGGCCTGCTGGAAGACACTATGTTTGGCAACAGGACTTTGCATCATGCCACACAAACAGGAGAACCGAGTCATAGCTGTCAGACAATTTCTACGACCCCATGTCCCCCTTATATCTGGCCGCCTAACTCCACAGACTTTGATTATTATGTGTGAGGCGCAGTTGAGCGAGGGACCAACAAAACTCCTTGGAACAGCAAAGATGAACTGAAGGCAAAGATTATGACAGCATTAACCAACTTAAACAAGGAGACCGTCTAGAAGAGTTGCAGGAGATTCCGAAGTCGTCTGGGGGCCGTGGTTGGAACCAATGACGGTTTTATTGAATTAATTTACTCTCTAATATTTCAATATATTTTTGCGTAATTTTTGGTAAATATATCTGTTAAAATAAGATGTGAGTGTTATTTTAATTTTTGCGTAATCCAGACGACAATTTATCCACCGCATCCTATATATATATATATATATATATATATATATATATATATATATATATATATATATATATGAAAAATCGAAGGATAGTAAATATGTAGATTGATAAATAGAAGGAAAGGAGAGAGGAAAACGGAAAATAAATAGCTTGCTATACTTTATGACTTGGCGTATAAACAATGATTAATCCTGCACTGACTGACTGATTGTCCCATATTCAGGGGATGAACATGTCGTCTGGCCTTCCTGACTCTTGGTTCAAAAACATTTGAAAAATGAAGGATACATTATATTTTCCAGAAGTGATAATTTCTGTGTCCGGTCGGTCAGTGTTTGTTCGATTGGCGGCCAATCAATTTTTGCAGCAATTGGATGATTAAGGAGAGAAAATCTAGAGAGTGATTGATAGAGAAACAAATCAATAGATCGATTTAAAAGGATGGAACAGAAATAAAGCGGGAAGAAAAATGATAAGACTAATTGGATGGATGACTCTGAAGGTTGCATCTGTGAGGATGCGGCTGTTGAGAAAGAGGAAGAGAGAGAGGGAGAGAGAGAGGGAGAGAGAGAATAAGGGAGTGAGAGAGAGAGAGGACGAGTAAGTGTGCTATTAACTATTATATTTCTTACTTGATCAACTTACGCAATTACAGATAAGTAATGTATTAGGTTGGTGCAAAAATAATATCGTTTTTTGACGTATTTTTTTAATGACAAAAACGATATTATTTTTGCACCAACCTAAGATAAAGACACATGAGAAATATATATATATATATATATATATATATATATATAAATTATTTGTATATTCTTTATGATTGAACTATTTTAGATTCTTTTAAAAGTGCTTTTTAATGTACATGAAAATAGCGGTTTTTGTTTTATTTACCTGTTTACAACGCTGTTTCACGCTTTGTGATTTCTCAAAAGAGATGGTCGTTTTTAATAGCGTTCCTGAAATCTATTGTTCTCACGTTTTTAAGAGGAATGTATCAGCATTCGGGCAGTTTGAAATAATTTAATTTCTTCTACTTATTAAGATTATCCATGTTTTTAAATTAAACCCCATTAATAGAAAAAATGATAAAAAGAAATCGAGGAAGAAATTGCAATCTAATGTAAAAGAACATTCTAATTATAGAATTAAAGAACGTGATTAATCTAATAAATAAATCATTCTGTTTCCTCCTCCTCCTTATCGAAATGGTTTTGGCCTTACAGAAGTTGGAATTCCAGAGATTTTCGCTCTTTGTATTACTGGGACACGCAAACCAAGAGAAATTAATTCAATTGGAATGTTCTTCAGATTGAAGTACAGAAAAGTTTTTTCTTTTTTTTTTGAGAAATTATTTGGCATTTTTTCGTCACGTATAAATTTTACTGTGGATCATTCTTCCTTTTTTTGTTTTCTGGAGAATTGTCGATGTTGATTTATAGCGAGAAATTTGTAAATTAATGATTTTTGAAAGGCGCGCGTTTTAGAAAGATTTTTGTCTGTCATTTTTTAAGGATGAAGGTAAGCACATTGCATACTGGGTGATAAAATATTAGTACAGGTAACAAAACATTAAATCTAGTTTAAGCAGAAGTGTTTTGAACATTCGAAAAGGGGGGCAGCACTTGGAGGTTAAGCTTAATGTGTGTGTGTGTCTGCGTATGTGAGGGGAGGCAAAACTCATAGTGAATGTGAGGAGAATTAATATTAATATTGTTATAACACTTTATCAAATAAAATAAGATACTACTAAAGCAAACAGTTTTTCGAAAGAGTAGTGATACTAATAGCATTGACAAAGTAGTTCACAAATAATTTCCACAGATTTAATCCAGTTTAATTATGTGATTATCATGGCGGATAGCAAATTTATCAACAAAATCAATTCTCTCAGCTTGAAAACTTTCATTTTTTAGAAGTGCAATTCTACTCAGTATATCATTAGTCATAAAATTTCTCAGAAATGTTTTCTCTATTTTCATTTTTGAGAAGCTTCCCTCGCATGAAGTGATGATTATTGAAAGTTGTTAGTATTAAGTTATACAAGTAGTCAAATGCTGATTTGTAGGGGGATATGAATAAGAAGAAATGGTTGTTTGTTAAGAGGCTCTGTCGGGAGTAGTTTTCTCACAAAAGGAATCTCATGTTTTCAATCAATTCCTTTGAAGTGAGTATGCAGAAGCAAACACTTTCTGGTCTTCTTCAGATCCCAAGTATGGGTCCTCCAGAACAAAGAGCTGAGCTACCATGAAAAATTAGAGGAATCCTTTGGGAAATGACAATGTATTTCATTTATAAAAAAGTCCAAGGCTAGAGAGAATATACCTGTATATACATTATTTGATTCAGATGAATGTGACCTTTAACCAGCAGAATGAATTCGTCAAGCTGTCTTAGTTTTTTGGTTCGCTTTCGCATTGTAATTAGTAAAATGTTGCATTTCTTACAGTGACCTTAATGGAGTGACGTTAAATCAACATGGAGCTTCGAATATCGGCTAGATGTTTAAAGAGTGATATTAGGAGCCTTTGCTGTTTTATTTTTTTCTAGAGCTGCTTACTTATTGTGTAGTTGCTATGATACTTCATTAACTTTTCTAAGTATATGCGAGAAAAATACTAAATACTGAACAAAATAGTGAATAACTTCAAGATTAGACGAAAATCTATGAGGTCATGGCCCTCTCTTTCTCCTCCTTGTAGAATCACCAACCGTTGCATGTCTTTGCTTGCAACTGAAAGCCAAATATTGAGATATTTGTTAAGTCGCTTGTATAGTAACTTAGGCACCCTAACACAGGCTACTGACTGTCAAAAAATACGGTAGTAACAAGCAGCAGCAATCAACTGCTAGTAGCAGCAATAGTCGATCGGCGTCTTCACAAGTTGGTGCTACCAACAGACTCCCTCCTTTTCCCTCGGCTAGAGAATTTCTCCGACAATATACGTAATACTTTTATTGTTTCAAATGTAGACACATGGACTCTGGTTAACGAAAGGTGTATCTTTCATCAATCAAACTGCTGTCATTTTATTACTGTGGAATAAATGTTTTATAAAATTTTAGCCTCTATTGAATTTTTCTTTCATTCTGTATTGTATTGTTGAAAACATATCGAGTGGTATTGATACCTACTCGCAACATAAAAATATCACGTCATTTGTTGCTTGTTGAAAATTTTAATCTGTAATATTTAAGACGTCACATCCGGCGTTCATATTTTGCTAATGGACTAGCAAATGGTTGAGTCCGTGTTCGTGTTTTCATTCGGAGAGTCACCAGAGAAGTACTTAGGAATGTGTGCGTTTGGACAATCACGTCCTGGCTTTTGCTAGTTGAATGCCATCATTCCGTTCTGAAAAAAGAGTTTTATAGATTGGTAAAATTTAAACTTATTACCAAAGATTTGTCATTTTTTTTCTTTGCTTGCCATTGTTTTAAAAATAAATTTTGTTTAGTTATTCTTGGTTGAATAGTGTATTGAGGTGTCAAGGGCGTGACAACTTGGTGCCAAATTATATTTTAGGGAAATTAACATATTCATTTCGAAGTAGAAGTGACTTGAATTATACGGCAAATTTTATAAGGTTTTTGTAAGATTTGAGACTTTGAAGCTAGAACTACTTCAGGTTGTCTTTCTAAAGGACTATTGCCTACCCAGCTTCGAAATAGACATGCACACACATTGTGTTGCTAAGGAAACGCGTTGTTTATTCGCCAAACAGCATTTAAATAACTTAATTTGAAGCGATCGCCTTTTATGGTGTTGTAGCGGCCATTATTAATATCAATCACAGCTGGTGTAATCTTTTCTTTACTACAAGGTCCACGCGATGCAACAGTCGCTGACCGAGAATATGGCTGCCAAGTTTTCCTGACTTGAATATCTGTGAATACTATATCTGGGGTGTTGCCGAAAGAAAGATCAACCAGTGCCTCATAATAATAGCAAGGAATCGTTGATTTAAAAAAAAAATTGATTCTAACATTAAAGACGGTGAAAAATAAGCAACATTTTAATATCGTTGTGACTTTTGCATAAAGAAAACTACAGACACAACTAAAAAAAATGTTCAGTTTATGAAGAAAGTTCAGTGAATGAGCGAACGAGTCAAAAATTGTTTGCAACGATTCACAGTTACATAAAATAGAAAGTTGCAATGAACTAAAAGTTGTTGGGAATAGTTAAGAGAAATGTCTCAATATTCCATTGAGAAAACAGCAGACGGCAAGTCTCTTTGCTGACCAGATAAAAAAAATGTCACTATTGAGTTTCAGTTTTTACTAATTCATCATATTTAGAAGATATTATAACTTTGAATCGTCATTTAGTCTAGTTTTTACCAACTTATCTTATTAATTCTCTGGAAGATAGCAAAAACCCCTAAAAAAGAATGACAAAGAAATTAAAAAAACATTCCCAAAACTAAAGCAACCAGAAGAGTTGTTTTCTTAAGAAGATAAAATGGAAGGATGGAATTATGAAGTTGTCGGGAAACTTGGAGAAGATTAAGTAACAATACGATAAATAAGTTAATGCGTTAGATTTTTGAGAAAATATCTTCAGCACGTCATAAACTAAAGACGACCTAACGTAATGTTATGCGGCATGCGCCAAATTATGCAAAAGAAATCCATGTTTGTGGCACAAGCCACCGACCACAGCGATTCGAGGATAGTTTTTTGAAATGTGGTCATGTGACCAGAAAAAAAAAACGACAAGTAGATCTGCAAAAATTCTGAGTAGGTATCCACTGCTGTGCCCCCCATCACAAAGTTCACGTTGCCTGTGATATGGTGTCCTCGGAGCTACGAGCAATGATAGTCACCATACTTCTTCCCGTAGAGACTGAGGGTTGATTCCACCGCTTACATCTAGACATTAAACACAATTGATTGAAGGGATATCCCATAGGGAGGCTGTACATGTTACAGTAAGGCTCATATATCTCCTCGAAAGACCACGTGACCCAAAAGTAGTTTGCCTAGAATGTGACCACCAAACTTATGATTTTGAATACCTTGGAATAATACATCTGTGGCGTCGTTGAGAGGGAGACGAAACAGCGGCCATATTTTTTTAATCATTTCACCTCAAGGAAGGCAATAAAACCAAAAACACGCGAAGAGTTATTGAGTGTCAGAAAAAGAAAACGAAAAAACTATTGAGGAGAATGAACAATAAAAGAAAAAGAATTAAGAATACAGAAGATAACGATTGACATTGCACTTTCATTTTTGAAGATCAACGTCGACTGGAAAGCAAGAACCAAGAAGAGAGATCCACGAGAGTGAAGTGTGTGTGTGTGTGTGTGTGTGTGTGTGTGTGTGAGAGAGAGAGAGAGAGAGAGAGAGAGAGAGAGATAATCATAATAATAATGGCAAGGCGTCTTTCGAAGTCACTATCGTTGTTGTGATGGTCAATATGAATGAGAACCATTATCCTCAAGTTGAGAGTAGTTTTATTAAATAAACATTTTTCTGTTTTTCTAAGTTGCAAAAATATGATTTTTTCCTCTTGAATTTTTCTTTTTTTTTTCTTTTTTTTAAATCGCCTTAATTATCTTACGCCGGCTCTATTTTAAAAATTCTTCGTTAAAAAAAGAAAGTATTTCATTGTTGGTGTACACACGCCCTTTTCGGTAACATCAAATGAACATTGTTAAATCGTAATCGTCTTTGGAGACGTTTGGGCACTTTGTGTATTATATTAATTAAATAATGATAATTTTAAGACAATTAAAACCACATATATAGGATATAATTATTAGTAATGTAATTGATAACTGAATTAATGGACAATGACCTATGTGATTACGATTCTAAACATCAATAAATAGCAAACCTTCACTACCAATTATTTTCGACTATGCAATGATAATTTTTTGGGACATTCTTTTTATAGAATTGTTGTCATCATGAAAGAAAGTTGTTTTAGTTTATGAGAAATAAATTCCCTGGATATTATGTTATCACTCGTATTGATTTTTAAACATTTCCCAATATTTAAGTTTTCCTCCATTAATATCAAATGTTTTCTTGTAAGGAAACGGTTAATATTACCACTACCATTCTTATTCTTTTCTATGTACCGAGTCCAATCAGGATATACGCAATCATGACTCTCCACAACTTCCTATCTCGTGTGGTTCTTAGCAGTTTTTATTATCCTTTTTCTAAGACTCTAGCCCCCGTTCCGCTATCTATTCAGATCAATTCGTCCAGTGTAATGAATATCAGCTCGAAATGAGAACTCGGAGAGCTGAGTTCGAATCTCAGTCGAGTTCGTTATATTCAATTACGCACAAATACCCTTCGTATGAATCCATCTCTTCTTCTTCCAAGTATGGGTTGAACAGCAGGACAGACTGGGTTCTTTAGCCAGAAAGAAATGGTAACTTATCGCGGCAAAAATCTATCTCATCAGTCATGTATCGAAAGATACATGATCGCCCCAAGCGTGTATCACGTGTGGCACTGAAGTAGCTCACTGCCTTCTCCCCCGTCTCTCTTGTCCTTAATATGCCGCCTGAGGGTTAAGTTTTCCAAATCTTTCTTTCCTCATTAGATGACCAAGGATGTTTCAGCTGTCTTTTTCGAGTATAAGAGTTCTTTCTGTAGTCATTTTCTTTAAGACTGTTTTTGCTGCTTACTGGCTCCGTACCATTACAAAACAAAAACGCGGCCCAATATAAAACAAGACATTAATTCCGTGAAAAATAATTAGCAATCACGAATTGTAAACGAAATTCCTAGATTGGAAGCTAAACAACTCTACGAACCAATCGTTGAGTTCCAAGTTCAGTAGGCATTCAAATTCTAAATTAATATTTGCCGATAATTAAATTAATATCCGCGAATTGAACTAAATAGTAATCCAATTCCCATCGACTAGATTCATTCTGACGAACTGACCTGATTTAGATCTGTAAGGAGTCGGCAGTTGCACTTCCAAACAAACATTTCCTCTAGATCTTCATGGCAGTGTCCATAAAGAAACTTTGTTTTTAAAAAAGATTTATATCCCCTTTACCTAATCGAGTAAACAGTCGACAATTTAACTTATACTCGATATATGAGAATGCAACATCACTATTTGATTAGCCTTTGCATGTTGTCTAAAGTTTTTTTTTTATTCCTTCAGGGTCTTGATTATTACAAAATGTTTTATATTCGGTTATTTCTTGTTTAATTTATGATCTCCATGTATAGAGTTGGCGTTTAATATGTAAATAATGTTTGATCAGCCATCCATTAATCTTAATCCTACAAAGACCTATTTTTCTTTCACTTTTCTGCAATTGTTTCAATTCCTTGGAGGCGCAAAAAAAATTATTCCGATACAATACACTCAAGTAAATATTAGTTTTTGCAAGCATCAATCATATTTTCTTATCTCTGGTAATCACCAGAGATAAGAAAATATGGTTAAAGGTTGCAAAAACTGTATTTCTAAGTCTACAAGCCCGAGTTATTAAAAGACAAGGCTAAAAACAAAAACAAAAATTTAAGTTATTCTTTGCGTGTTCGATGATAACTGGAATATGTGGGTGCCAATGATAAAATACAAACTAGATTTTTTTTACAAACTGAAACAAACTCATTAATTACATTATTCTGTCTGTTATTCTCATCTTCATTGCCATATTCACAACATTTCGGCCTTTGTACACTCCGACCTTCTCCAGGTGATTGGAATACGTCCACTGGGGTAGATTGTTCCACGTGCTACGCCTTTTCCGGATGTCTCAGCTATTTCCCTTTAACTCAAATTTCCAAGTTTTTGGTTCACCACTGCTGGGTCTAGTCACTGGAACTAAGCAACGTCTTTATCCACTAGGCCATGTGTCTTTGAGGACATCTGTCTATGAATTTTTGGGACTTATAAACCAAATGACTCAGCACCATTTTTTACTAGTGCTCATATTGCAATTCTTTCCGTTATTATTATTGCATTTTTTTTAGCTTATATTGCAATTTTTGTTGTTAATCATTGCTTTTCTCTAGCACTCCTTATTACTGGTTCTCATATTGTATTCATTTCTATGCTTGATCGGCTCAGGAGATTTTTGTAGCTGATATGTGCTGATTCCTTAAGTTTTCGTATTTTCAGTGAAACTCTCTGTCTATTATTTCAACGTCATCCCACAGAGGTTGGTGATCTCCTTTTTTCCTCTATATGTTGTTATTTACGCCTGATTTTCTCTTCGTGTTTTACGATGTTCTTGTAGTTTTACTTTAAGGGGCGACCTGTTTCTCCTTTGTATTTATTACGATTGCTACACGGGATGGCGAACACACAGTCCTTAGTCATGTTCTCCTCTATGGGGGGGGGTCTTACACGAAAGAGGTGTCTGCGAGGTGTTGAACCACTTTTTAAGGTTAATCTGATCTTATATGGTTGCTGAGACATTAGGTTTATAATAATTTATAATTATTTATTTTATTTTATTTATATAATTTATTATATCATGTCCTAGTAGATAACGACTTTGGTTAAATCCAGTGACAAGACCCAAAGTGTTGTGAGTTTAATACCAGGCCCACAGCAGTGGTGAACCAAAAATTTGGAGAGTTAAAGGGAAATAACTGAGACATGGCGAAGTGGCATAGAAGGTAGAACCAAAATGAGGATAACAGTTCGAGTAAAGCAATCATAATACCTCATCTCAGAGATATAGACAGAAACTCATCATATATATATATTTAATAATTGTGTATTTTATACAAGTTTCATTAAAAACTACTGACAAGGTACTACGGTTAAGTTTTTTTTATTCAATTTTTCTTGTGTTCTTATAATTTTCTTGTTTTCTGGGCGTAAATTATGTAGAAATTGTCCGAATGTTCTGTATGTCCTAGCGCTTTTAGCTATACTTTTAGTCATTATCAAGGATGATTTTATTTTTACTTTGAACTGAGTGTATGGAGCTGGCATGAAGATCTAAAGGAAATTATGTATGTATCTAGAATTATAGGAATGTTTTTTTTTTTCCAAAAACGGTCAGCACATTGTGGCTGTGTTCATAGTTGATATTACTGAGTGTTGTTTTTTTTTTTTTTTAATAATAATGCTTCCATTATATTTAATTTTATATACTTTTTTTTAATTCGGTTCGAAATTTTTGGTATTATAAAGATTATTAGAACCATAGAATATATATATATATATATATATATATATATATATATATATATATATATATATATATATGATAAAAGGCATGCAATATTTATGGCTAAAAGTGCTCAATATCAGAGATAGAGCTATTGTAGCGTGGGGTTTAGGGGGTTAAAATGAACAGTTGATTTACCCACGCCAAGAAGATTAATGAAGGATGATAACGACGAGGAAATACATGTGTAATTTTAACAAAACAAGATCAGAAATTTACTCACGAATTTACACGCTTGAAGTAGGGCGAGTAGCCCGTTTCAGGAAAATAAATCAGAATTCTTAAATTCCGTAGTTTTAACATATTTACATGAACAGGAAATGTTCATCAAACGGAATAAATGATCTGAGACAAAACAATATTAAAAATGTTTAAGGCAAAGATAAGAGAGATCGTTGTTTACAGAAGGGATATATGGTTGCATACTTTCAAAACTAAACGAAGCAAGATAGTTTGAAATACTTAGCTTTCTTGGATTATTGAGAAAAAATTCTTTGAAGTGCTGCATGCTTGGTTATTAGGCCGATAATATAATTACCGAATAATTTTACATTGGCAAGAATTCAACACTGGTTGCGATGAACAGAAATGAAACCTTTTACATGACATCACGCACTCTTCTGCCATTAATTTAATTTTCATCTTCATTATATATAAAAAAGAATTTCGCACAGGCTCGCTATTTTTTTCCTTCTTCTTAGATGACCAGCTAATTTCTGTGACGGTAAGGTTTTTATTGGTCCAAAACAATTTTACATAGGCTCGCGAATTCCTTTTCTTCTTCTTCTTCTTCTTCTTCTTCTTCTTCTTCTTCTTCTTCTTCTTCTTCTTCTTCAGTCCTCCTATTTTGAATAGAGTAGGTGAGGAGAGTTATTATTATTTCGCACTCACTACAGAGCGTACTTAAATATAAATATAAAAGTGGTCACTGAAATCAACCCCAGGCGGCGACAGTTTGTTTCATGCTTGAACGCAATCTTCAGGCCATGTGTAGTCCTTTTCATTGCAAACATACACAAGTGTTTATTTTTCCGCTGGTTCATCAACGACCGTAAAAACTTGGCTACTTGCTACGAGAAAGGGACAACCTTCTTAAATCTTCTTCTTCCTCCTTTCGTCTTCTTTATCTCATCCAAAAGAGCTTTATATTCAAGGGGGGACAACCTTCAATCAAATCACTATTGTAACAGTTACACCATGTAGAAGGGCTATTGTATTATTCCTAACGGTTATTGGGTTGGTGGTAACGGTTATATTTCAAATTATTCTAGGAGCTAGTCAGTAGAAATAATTGTGGATCTAAATGTGACTATTTGTAGCTATTTTATAGTGTGGTTTATTAACTTTAATTTTTACTGATTATTTATTATTGATTACTTATTTGTTTATTGTCGATTATTATTATTACTACATTTATTTGTGTTTATGTGTGCATTCGTAGTTTGTTAATCTGTTTATTATTTACTTAACTTGTTTATTTATTTAGATTTTTTACTTATTTTTTTCGTTTTTTTTATCCTATTTGTCTAGTTTAAAGTATTCGTTTTCTTTAGAGTATTTCATTTTACAGTGGTGGTATTTTACAAGGTATTCGTTTTCGGTTTTTGAACTTAGTATAAATAATTTTCGTGTCTGCATTTTGAGATTGGTTCTAATCGTTTATTTAGTAATTTGTGTTGGTAAGGGAAGGTAATTATAGCTATTTTCTTCTCCAGACAGAGATTACAGTTTTTGGATTTATTGCTGTAGGCTGGTGCTGTTTTCCTTATTTTCTATGATATTTTTGGTGTTTTTTTTTTGTTTTTAATTTCCCATATATTTTTTTTTAGAAAACACTGCTGTTCGTGTATTTACTATTTGTAAAGGATGTTTTGTATGCATAATTTCTCTCTTTCCAGGTTCTTTTAATGTCTCTATGTATATTTTTCTTCGTTATCTGCTGATTTTACAGTGGTTTTGCATGCAATTACCATTTAAGAAACATTCTTTTTTTTCTGCTGTTACAGTTTGGTTTAATTAGTCCATTTGATTGATTTCTGCTGTGTTTTTTTATGATTTGTATCATGTTATCGCTGAAACTGCAACTGATTTTTACTATGTTGCTGTTGAATATCTTGTGGAGAGTATTTGTTGCGGGTGTTTGTGTATGATTTTAATGAATATTTTCCCCACGTTTGTTTTTACGTTTCTGTTGTACAGTGGGTTGAACCAGATGATGTTTATGTTCCTGTTGTTTTTTTTTTGTAATGTATGGTGTGTATGCGAGTGTTGCTGAGAATCCATTATTTTTAAGGGTGTTTCATAATCTTATTTGACTTCGTAGGAAATGGCTTCATAGCAAGAATTGTCAGATAACCTGCGGTTAATTGATTGATGGACCCACTTTATTATTGTTGGCAGGTGTTTGGAAGATGTTTTTATGTAAAGTCGTTTGTCTATATTGTTGTTATGATGTGCCTTTTATTAGGTTGAATGTATTTAATTTAATCCGATATTTTTATTACTTCAGATCATTTTATAGTGGACACTTCGTATTTGAAATAGACGCACCATTTTCTATCTATCTATCTATCTATCTATCTATCTATCTATCTATCTATCTATTCTTACGACCCCCCTCCTTCCTTTCTCCAACCTTATCGATAGCGAAGGTGGAGGAGGATCGTAATCTGTGTTATTTTGTTTTTTTACATTTTACATTTTTTTGTAAAATATATTTCTTTCCCAAGGGTCTCTTTCCGATTGATCAGACACGGCCGGGCGGAATCGATTAAGGAACAAACACGATAGGTGACAAACAACAATGGCGACAGGAAATATAAATTTATTAACCAACATGGAATCGTGGAAAAGATAAAAATAAAAAAAAACAAAAAACGGTCAAAACAAAAATGACGATATGCCAAGAATAAACATTTAAACATTGTGGACAAAATAGTGGGAGGAGAGCATCCTCTAAGAAAGGTAAAATAAAAATCAGCGTATGGCCTTGTGCCATACTGCCACGAATTTATAGAACATGTGCTATACCTGCACGGATTCATAAAACATCAACATTTTAAGACAATGTGGAAAGAAACATATAATAAAAAGATTTCATGCTAAATTTGCATGAAAGTACAAATACGAAAAAGAGGTACATTTAATCAAAAACGGGGTACAAGAAAAATAAACTTAACTCAGGATAAAGTCCTTTTTCACTAATAATGTCTCTTAGTCTTATCTACTTCTTTTCTTTTTCTTTTTCCTTTTCTATTTCTTTTTATAAAGGTCTCTTTTCGAGGTCTTTTCTTACTTCCTCTCTCTCTCTTTTCGTCGTCTAGGGGCTTGGCTGATGATGAAGCAGAAAGTGCGTTCCCTCTCTCTTTCGTCTTGGTATGACAGCATTCTCGCTCGAGATGGTCTGTTCTTTCTTTCTTTCTCTTCCCTCTCGTGCTTTGTTTAAGAGCTTGGTGACAGTTGAAACTGCTTTCTCTCTCTTCGATATAGCGGCGTTTCGCGTAAGTCGTCAAAACGGGTCCATCCATTCTACTCACAATTTTGCAAACACATCTCTTCGGTCCATATACCGAAACATTTGCCAAACGTCCATCCAGCCTGCAGGCCTGGACGAAGACTAACTTTTTCGTTTCACTATTCGTTTCCGTTTTCTTCTTGTCACGTGGTCAATTTTCAAAATACTAACTTTTTCCCATTATGGGTGGAGTTGGGTCATCTCATGTGTGTGTGATATATGAGGTATTATCCAATAGTTCAAGGAACTTATGGTCCGAAATTGATTACTCAGTTAATGAACCATGGTAAAAAAAATAAATTATGTTCTTTACTTTTGTGGAATTATTCGAGAGATCTATGACATGTCCAGCGAGATTGTGGGCGGCATCTCTCTCACTCTCTCTCGCCCTCGCTCTCCCTCTCTCTCACACACACACATATATATACCCAAATATTTACGAGAGTTTGGTGAAAAGTTCTCGGTCAGACCAAAAGGAGATTATAAAATATATCTGATATTTGATCCTTTCATGATATTTTGGAAAGTGGATCGAATCGAGGACTTTTCAGTAATCCATTGTTGTAAGCGGGAGATTCAAACAATCGATTTTGAGTACAAACCAGCTTCGTTTGTGCATATAAATATGAATGTGTTGTGTGTCATCAATTATTTTTAGGTGGGAAGCCAGTTCTATGACTACTCGAACTCAGAACACAGGCATCAAAATTAGTTATCCTGGTTAATTCAGAACGTTTTTAAATGTTAAAGAGAATAGAAGATGTTAGAAAGCATTTTAATTCTTACCAGAAGGAGAACCGTTTTACATTGTAACGTGCGAGATTGATTTCTCATGTAGAAGCGAAAAAAACAAAACAAAAAACAAACGGGAAACCCATTTCAAAATACCCCATCTTGAACTAAACTTTGTGTCTTTATAACGACAACCTGAATTTCAGTTCACGTGTCAAGCTCGGGAAGTGCGTATTAAATATCCATCACGTTTATATCGATCATCATTTCCTCTTTTGCTATTTCTAATATCTTAGTATAGAGGCGGACTATTTGTTCCTATTTCATCGCTTCCTCATTGGCGCCTACTTGTGTTTATCAATAATTGGCTTCCTTCTAAACACGTTGGATTTTCGTGAATTCGTTATATTCTTGTCGTTCCTAGATTTTCTCTTTCGAGCTGCATTCTTCTCAGCGTTTCCAAAACATCTTCTTTGTATCCTTTGGTTTATTTGAAACTTAGTTCTACATTCATATTGTGTGTTGATGACAAATGAAAAAACAAATCTATATTCATCTCTCTATCTCTTCTTTCTCTATTGACACTAATGTTTGTTGCCCGTTATATCTCAGTCTTTTCATTTCTCTCTCTCTCTCTCTCTCTCTCTCTCTCTATCTATCTATCTATCTATATATATATATATATATATATATATATATATATAGCAGTCGGTTCATATCTATCTATCGTCTCAGCTTGATACTTTTTATTGGTTTTTTATTTATTCGCTATATAATGTTTGATATTTTTTATTAATATTCACCTTGAATTAATTGAATTCGCAAAAGAGAAAATTGCGATGAAAAACAAATAATCCTTCTGTAAAATAAGTATCGTTTTTAAAATCAGGTTATGAACATTGATATATCTACCTTCTTATCTATGATGTCTTAATTGGTTGTTGTGGCTGTTACTTTTTATAGTCAGTGTCAGAGCCTTTTGTAAAAGACCGGAATTTAAATGCTAAGTTTCCGGGCTAGCAGACCATTCACAGTCGGAAATTTGCGCAGTAGAAACCTTGTACCATATAAATATGCATATAAACGTTTCGGGACCTAAATTCTCAAATTCATCCGTTGGAACTTTAGAACAAAAAGGTTCCACACATATATATTATCTGTGGCCGCATTTTTTGTAACTTTTTCTCTTCTTTATTTCACTTATTTCATACATTTTATGTTTTAACATTTATTTGTAGAAATTCTATAAAAGAATCCAAAGAAGAATCTTCAATGTCATTGATCCTGAACTGGTATCTCGATTTCAGCCACTTTCCCCTCACTATAATATAGCTTCCTGTTCCTGTTCTATGAAGAATCTGTAATGTTATTGGTTCTGATCTGGCATCTAGGGGCCAGTCACTTTCGCATCGCCCTAACATAGCTTCCCTGTAATTTTTCTATAAATAATTTCATGTTAATAGTTCTAATGATCTTAACTCTTTGATACCCAGACCTTTATGAATTTAAGCGTAGTATTAGATTGGTTGCTCGATAATTTTATGGTTGCAATAGATAGATGTAAAAGTACGTTCTATGCTAACAGTTTCTTCTCTCGCACTTCTTCTGCATTCTTGCTTTCTAATCAACTTTGAAAAAATTAAACGCGAGGTCAATCATTATCTTCTGTCTTCTTAATTCCAGTTCGTTTATTGTTCTCTCGCCTTCATAGTGTTTTTCTTTTTCTCACATTCTTTCATAACCCCTTCCGTTTTAGTGGCTTTATTGCCTTGCTTGGAGTGAAATGATTAAAACAGCTAAATAAGAAACTCATGAGATTTTCATTGTCTGTCACAATCAATGAAACATGTTTAAAAGTAAGTTTACTGTTCATATACACAATATTAAAAATTTCAGCAATATATATCACGTGACAAGTTAACAAACAATATTTCCGTCACGCGTTTTTTTTTTCCAATCCTCATTTCATATACTTCTTTCCTTCATTCCATTATTCCAAGAATTTTTTTATTCCGAACATCCCTTTATTCTGAAACATTCCTTCGTTCCTCCATTCTTCATTTTCTTCTCTTCCTTCATTCTGTTCATTTTCTTCTCTTTTTATTTTTCATTTCTCTCATTCTTTTTCGTCGTTTCCATTCTTCTGGTCTTTCGTTCTGTTTATTACTTCAGCTCCATTCGCTTGTTACTTCTTTCCTTCTTTCTTCTGTCCATCGATTTTGTTAAGGATTATTCTTTGTAGATCTTATGCCAGGTGAACTAAATCAAAAGTAAAAGAATGGACTACAAAAGGCAGCCGAATACTGTGTGTGTGTGTGTGTGTGTGTGTGTACCAATAATCTTCATCTCATGGTATCGGGGAATCAAGGATAAACGAATGATCGATACGTATTCATATGTCGGAATGAATGCGGGATAAGCTGATGCTGTAATGGCTATCATTCGTCTTATTAAATATATAAATGAATGCACGAAGAAAGCAAAAACAACAACAACAACAATAACAACAACACGAAGAGCCGTATGAATGTCTTCTTCGTATCTTTATTAAAGGTTGAAGGCAGAATAAGGACATTGTAAGAAGAAAAATGTACTCATTCGCATTCACCAACGAAAGAAAAATAAAATAAAAGTAGATGACTGTTATAAGACAATGTACGTAAAAAGCCGTACACAATTTTATTGATTCCAGAAGACGGAATGTATGGAAGCATTCCTTTTCCTTAGTGACATATTTATTCCTTGCTTATATAATGCTTAGATCGAAAATGGATAAGAGAATACCATATTTTCGAAGCATAAGACGCACCCCATTATCAGAGCGATTTACAGAAAGAAAACCGCAAGGGATCTAAGGATTTATTAAGCAGATTTACTTGTTGTACAAGATACTAAATTTGGGTATAATGATCGTTCTTTTTTGCGAGAAAAATGCGTGATATACACCAAAACTGACAGTCATTATAATAGAGAGAGTGCCATGTCGATGTTGGCGACAGGGAATCAATATTTGTTGGGTTGGATGAGATTTTACACATAGTTACAGTGATGGAACATTGGCCAGGAACGACTTAAAAAAACGAACAGGTAAACAGAACAAAAAGGAACGAAAAATAATAGACAGAACTGAAGAAGAAAAGAATGAAAGCAATCAACACAATGAAGAAATTCATATCTGGCCAATGTATGTGGAGGGAACTGGTCAGGTTCTCAGCTGCACAGCGAACACCCTAGGACCGAACTCGGTCATAATACTGATGATGACTCTATGAATAGATTAAGAGACGACCGATAATGATAAAGCTACTTACTAATACAAATTAATTTTAGAAAATATTTAATCCTAAATCTTCTTGTGTGATCATGGTTCTCCACAACTTCCTGTCCATTGGAGCTCTTAGTAATTTTTGTCTTTTTGCTTTCTCTCCTAATACCTGTTCTGCCAACCATTTACACAAGCTCTAAAGGAAGGTTATTCGCGGTTTTCTTCTGTCTCTCTTCTCTTCGGCATAATCCTGTGAGCATTAACTTTTTCAAGCTGCCTTTCCTCATTATGGGCTCTAGAAATTTCAGTTGTCACTTTCTTATGCGAAATTCCAACTATATGCACTACTAATGTGGCTTACTATATATTCACCTGTCCCCTGATTAGTAGTTTAGTTAGTTTGATCCTTTATTGTGGCCTTGTGATAGACTAAGCTCAGCTACAAAAATTTAGCTCCCCATTGTGACACTCTCTGTAGCCAAGCGGTAAAGCACGCCGGATCGGACGGTGGTTTCTCATGGGGAACATAGGTTCGATCCCTGCCGGGGGAGCACATATTCGTCATTAAGATTTTCTCGAATGCGCAGGCCGATAGACATAATACAAACTGTTAAAATAACAATGGAGCGTCTATTTCGAATACGAGTATCCACTAAATAATAACATCTAAATTTATAAATTCCCTCAGAGGACGAAACACGTCCGCTAAGAATATTTTTTTCTTGTTTTTTTATTCATATATATCGTGTTTCGTCCTCTGAGGGAATTTATTCAGTCAAATGTAGGATTTAGTTTGTGTTATCTAAAAGATTTGTGGTAGCTTGTGCCCTCCACATATTTTGAATGACTGTTCAACCACCTGATGACTATTCAGGAACGTTTTCGAATATAAAAGCCTTGATAAACCTATGACTTCTTTGCTCTTGTATATAAACACGTGCAACGAAATAAATCCTCACATTTGCCCAGATAAAGTCCTTCAGAGGCACTAAGTATAGGTTTTCCCCTTGTCTTTCACAGGTACACTCTATCTGAAAATTATATATATATATATATATATATATATATAATAGAATATTTAAGTTTTCAGTTATTGTAATGTTGTTACTCGATTAACAATTGTTTGTATGGAAGATTTTAAATTTTTAAGTGTATTTAACAAGCATTTATGTAAATATATACTCTGTTTATAATACAATATTCTTATCTAACACTGAGGAGCATCAACATCGTAAAAGTTTTAGTCGGTTCAGATAAGTACTATGAACTTACTGATTCATTGATAATATTTTAAACATTTATTAAAAAATTGGATTCTTGCACACACACACTTGATCACCCCTTCTCATCTTCTTTTTGAATCCGTATGATCCATGTGGAGTATACAGCCATAGCCTCACTGCATTGTACTAGGTTTTGAATTCAGTTGCATGTCAGTTAAAAAGCTTGATTTACGCTGAAAATATCCCATAAATTTTAATGGCAACAAACAGCTTGTATATCTAGAAAAAATGAGTTTAGTAAATACACAAAAATAGAACGAGGAGATTGAAATGTGTGCATATGTTTGAGGGGGGTGTTTTCTCACCGGATTTGCACAACGAGAGAACTAGAAGAGTCATCAAGATTTATTATTGACAGATTTATTATCAACAAAGTGTTGCCAATATTGTTACGGTCACCTTAACAATATTGGCAACACTTTGTTGATAGCATATTCTGGAAGAACATTGAGATAAGATAGTCGAGAAAAGCAAGTAGAAAGACCTAACTGTTAACAGTAAAAAGACAGAATGCATGTTTATTATGCAAAACAGAGAGCCAAGTACCAAGCATGCGTATTTTGTTGCAAGCATTCACGACCAATCAAAATCATTGGCGCCGAATTCGAGTTCTAGAAATATGTCGGAAAACAATTCCTTTTTCATTTGACGTTCATTACGAGTGCAAGAACTCCAAAATTTAGCAGCACGCACCCCTAATATATGCGGAAAATCTTTAGCAACACGATATGACACAAAGAACAAGTACAGTGTTGATATACTAAGTAAATCAGGCTAATTTTACAAGCAATTTGTTCGAATATTTCTACGTATACAAGATATACATACATACAATATTTTCACTGGCATTACTCCTGAAGTGGGATGTATATCTACCGAGGAGTTGTTTATATCGACAGAAATTTTTTCAACAAAAACGATGCACAACGAAAGAAAATACGCGACATAAATAAATATAGGATAAATAAAAGTCTTACTTTTGAAAAAGGTACGCATTTCTTTAACAAGAGTCCGATTCCAAAAGTCCACTTCTAAACAAAGAAAATTATTGCTTATTGACCAGGTTAGAGATGGGGAGGGGGGAGCGTTTCTCGTTAGGGTTAATGGCACTATACATAAGCGAAATAAAAAGTGAACAGAGAGTTTCTTTTTGAAAGTATGTATTTATAAAAGTGCCAGTAAGTTGCTGCTACTCGTCAACTGTTGGCTGCTGTGTATCTCTCCTCTATAGCCGGATGCCTGTGTCATAGCATAAACTTAATACATTCTCTTTCACCATAAAATTCTTCGTTTATTTCAATGAAAAGAAAGTAAGAAAAACAAAAAATAAAACAGAAAAAACATGGTCGCATTGTTAGTTTTGTCGCTTATTTCTCTACGCCGTTGTTTGTTTTCTCTCTCTTCCCCACCACCTAGTGGCCGCTGTAACTGATTGGTGATCCTTCTTATCCACAAAGTTAATGTTGAACATAGTAATAGTTGCTTTGTCTCTATTTTAAAGTAAGGATCAGCGCTGGCTACTTCCACTAACCGCTGGTCACAACAGATAAAAAAAAAACCCCCAAAACTTCAGAATTTCTAAACAAAATTCTTTGCAATATTCTTGTTTATGACAATCAAAAGCCCAACTTTGCGGAAATAAATAAAATTTAATATTTTCGTAAAGAAAGAAGGATTTTTATGACTTTGTGTCGATCTGTATAAAAGCTCTTTCGCAGGTACTTAAGCGTTAATGGTTCAAAACAACCTGGTTTTCTCTATAATTTATTTTTAGAGTTTGACTTGATTCATTTATGGAATGCACATATAATGCTGGGCTGAGGACATCATTTTTGACATGATTATCTTCAAATGGAACCGAAATTTACATCTTGTATTCTTTATTTGCGGTCAGATTGAAGTAATCAACCTCAACGACGCGAAACTATGAAAGCGTCAATACCTTTTCACACTGTCCATATTTATATGAAAAAAAAAAAAAGAAAGGTAACCATTATTGATCGTCATTGGTCCATTTGTTCTTTCATTATTTTTTCATTATCGACGGCTAATCAAATCATATATGGACTTAAAACCTGGTAAGCAAACAAATAGAAGAATGAATTGGCAGAGGGGTAATGACAAATAAAATCCCGGACACGGATTATGACAAGGTTGAGGTGGGATTGGAATCGTACGAGAAAGGAAAGAAAAGATTAGGTGCCTTTTCACGAGATTTCTATTTGGATATGAATTTGGGATTATCTCCACTCAGTGGCATACAGATTTTGGGCTTGCAGTTTTCGGACAAGAGTAAAGCAGAACGCTTTCTTCCGTAGTGCTCGTCTGATTATTTGAGCCGCGCTGAGCCGATGACTCACTGAGTTGAGCCCAGATCCCGCATTCAGTGTATCCGCTTTGTAGGCGAGGTACAATCGATAAAGATCAATCGATCGATGAATCCATCTAGATTAGCAAGTCCGTAAAGTTGGAAAGTGGCCTTGAAATTCCATCAACATTTGCTCTTTTCCTCTTAGTTTCTTTCTTTCAAATTCTGTTTTATTTTCTCTTTCTTTACCTTTCCCGATTGTTGATTTAAATTTCAATTTGTCTTCCTTTCAATATTTTGCTTTTTTTCGTCCTCTCTTGATATCTGTCATTCGTTCATTTTTCTTTTCTTCTCCTTCATTAATCTTCTCACCTTCTCACCTTATTTCTTTCTTTCTTTCTTTCTTTCTTTCTTTCTTTCTTTCTTTCTTAATATAAGTTAAAAACCAACCTGTAAATCAGAGGAGCCACTTTTATTCATCGACTCCAACACTTTTCAGGCAACTGTTTACCAAAATCTCATCAGTCACATTTAGTCATAATTAGGTCGTTATTTATTTTGTCATTACAAACTGAGTGTGCTAAATTTCCGGTGGTTTTACTAGAATCGAGAACGAATTTGCAAGACTGATTGCTTGGAAAAAGATTCTTCAGTGCTTTGAAAATTTATGCAGCAAAGTTTCCTAAAACTGATTGCATAGAATAATGGAAATGAAGAATTTTAAATGTACTCAACTTACATTTATCAAGACTGATCGCTAGGAGCAAAGGTCATCGAATTTAATATCAAAGTCGGCAAAAATAATAATGATTAGATATAGGAAAAATATAGCTGAAATGTGTTTTTCTTTTGAAGTAAAGGTGTAGTAAGGATTATCACCGACCCAGCATAGGTAAAAGAAAATATGATATTTAAAACGTCAATCTACTGTGTTGTACATTCTCTGGTAAATTGAATGTTGGGAATTTGTATCATGACTGACCAAATCACGTTAGGGGTCTTGGAAATTTTTGCAAAAACTTCGTCATGCAGTAAAACTTCTTAAAATTCTTCCTTACCAAATAATTTTAAAACATTAGGGATAAAAATAATTCCTCAAATAATGATTTTTGATAAAGTATATTAAAACAAATTGATAAAATGGATTGGGATTTTACTAATTAATTATGACAGGTGCACTTTTCATTATTTTACGGACTATTCGTAATTCGTTTAAAATTTCTTTCTTTGAAACTTAATTGGTGATGATGTGTTTTGTTTGTTATTAATTTGAATTTTTCAGTTCTCACCCCCACCCCAGCTCTCTCTGTTTATTTATCTTTTCTACCACTATTAATTCGAGTCAAGGTATTAAGGGTTTTCTTCAAATCAGTTCAAATTTGGTGTTTTAAATTTGGTGCTCCCCTACCCCACTTTATTGGGAGTCGGGTGGGTGTTTGGCATCTCTGTAGGATGAAAAATAAGAGCTATTAAAGGGCAGAAGTCTTGATGAGTCAGATAATTAGAGATAGTGTCTCAATAAAATCACAGTGGAGATGGTAATTCCAAGACCAGTCATTACAACCAACATTTTTAATATCATAGATAACAGCGTGAATGGGGGTAAAGATAATTGGGATTAACTCATCGCTTGGTAAGGGGAGACATGCGTAACAGGTGTCACCTGGCCATCATTTAGCTACGGTTAGTAAATCATCTGCGAAGGGGGTCATCAAACTGTCAAATATTGAAGGCAACAAGGGCCGAGGAAAGGAGCAAGTAAAATTCCAGTGTAAATGGATGTCAGAAAAGGGACTTGGTGGATAGCAAAAAGACAAACCTCATTAAGAATAGGAAATTGTGGAGAGTCATGATCACCCACGTGCAGAAGAGACATGAAGAATAATCGTGATACAGAAATCCGAGAATGCATAAGAATAGAGGAAGATGCCTTTCAGAAACTAGGCAAGAGTTACATATAGCAACAAAAGATAGGAAGTTATGGAGACCCATGATCTCCCATCTGATGAAACAATAAAAGAAGAGGTATCACTTTTGTTTTTTATCATAAAGTTTCGGTTGATGCGTTTTTCGGCCTTTGCAATGTGGTTATTGTTTAATGTATTTCTATTATGCTACATTATTCAGACTTTCTTGTATTTTCTCAAATTTTTGATCGATATAATTTTCGGCCTTCCTCGGATGTGTATTGCAACTGGTTGTCTTATAAAACTTTCTTTTCTTTTCTCTTGATTAAAGACAGCAAAGAACCTATCACGATTGATGAACAATGTCTCAAAGTTACAAGCAAAAGGAAAGCCATTCGTGCGAGAACTTTTATTAAGTAAATGGCCTTCCGTTGACCATCTCCACCCGACGAAAATGAAAGCTAAATGTATTTCACTTAAATTCTATACCATTTCAAGTTCAATTTGGGACTAATCAAAGTCATTTTGGGAATAAGCAAATTCAAAATGAAATAGCCAAGTTCAGAATAGGATGTAACAAATTCAAAATGAAATAAACAAGTTTGAATTGGGACTAAGCAGATTCGTTATGGAAAAATGTTTCGAACTTATCTGCGCGTTTCAATAAACAAATATCATGGATTAAAGAAAATCAACAGGGCGGTAAACCAGATAATTAAAAATCGAAGTACAGCGTTGCGTAGATTTTACTATCAATTCCTTACAAGAGAATATTCTTGAGCGGATAAATTTGTGTCAAAATTAGAGTTTCTGGCACTTTCATTGAGAAGAAAAGAAGAAAGAAAGAAAGAAAGAAAGAAAGAAAGAAAGAAAGAGATGAATAGACTGTATATAGTGTTAAAAAAAGTGGGAATAAGAGAGAGTTATTCAAAGTGAAATGATTTGAGGTACAACAGGGCAAGGTTTAAGAAAAAGGAGCCAGGAAATATTGAATGCATATATCAAGATAGAGTTTGAAAAAAAGATAGGTATAGTGAGAGATTTTAAGCGATGAAATTTGCATCCAAAAAACATACACCTTTCATGAATTTTCTTGATTCATTGATTGCTCTTAGAAGATAAAACATTTCAGTAGTAAAGTTTATTTAAACATTATTATTTTACCATGAAAATATTTAATTTTAGTCTTTTTTAGCAAAATAATTACTCAGTCCCAAATTGAATTTGCTTAACCCATTTTGAATTTGCTAAGTCCCAAATCAAATTTGCTTATTCCATTTTGAATTTGACTATTTCATTTTGAACTTGGCTATTTCATTATGAACTTGCTTAGTCTCAAAATAACTTTGATTAGTCCCAAATTGAACTTGAAATGGTAGATATATTTCATAAAATTTTGATGAAAAATAAAAAAAGCACAAGGCAACTTCTCAATGCGACCCCATGCAACACATTAAGGAGGAAAGTCGAAAAAAATGAAAGAAAATATGGCAATAAAAACAATATATATATATATATATATATATATATATATATATATATATATATATATGAAATTCTATTGATATTTCGATATTCATTCGCATCATCATCAGAAGAATATGACAAGAGGTGCTTTGACATTTCTTCGGATATTTTATTCTTAGTTTATAATTGAATATAACGAAAATAAGAATAAAATAAAAAGAAAGAAGAATAGCAGAATGAAATATAAGTAAATGAAAAGGAATAAAAGAAGAAGAAAAATCAAATAGAATAAAGAAAAAATGAAATTGAACTCAGAAGAATAAACGAATAATAGAATAAAATAAAAGAGAACGAAGAATAATAATATAATAAAATCAAATTGAATGAAGTAGAATAAAATAATTAAAACAGAAGAGAATAAAAGAATAAAATAAAATGGGCGGTAGAATAGAAAAAATGAACAGGAATAAGAATAAGAATATGAAACAAAATCGAATGAAATAGAACACAATCTCATAATTGGAAATTGTAGCTTTTGCCTTCATATTAATCACTTGCGCCGGTGAGAAACGACACACGTCGGAATTTATTTTGAGATATTACAAAAATCTTCATGATTAACATTTTATACTGCCGCGTAGTTGTTGGGGAATCTCTCCTCTCCCCAACAACCCATTTAACTGATAAAAATTATTAATTCCTCATTAGAATCGTAAGCGATTTTGGACTTGGGTTTGTTTGGAAAGAATTTTGGCGGAATTGAGACTCTGGCCACTGGCCAGATTGCTTCATTAAGTGTTGGAAAGACAAAGGGTTACGCCCAAAATGATTACAGCCACTGTTTAAACTTGTTCAGCAGTGCTTCTCACAAGAATCTAAAAGCAGTGATTCAAACAAAATCTTCCCTATTGAGAAATCATGGCATCTTTACCACTGGTAGAACCTGGTACTCTAATTCAGGTAAAAGTCAAATTTTCAGTTAGTGATTTTCAAGGCAGACAAATATTTCCCATTTGCAATATTGAGACAACACAATTTTCCCAACTCATTCTCTCCATATATTGAAAGTAGTAATTATGTAAAAGTACTAATTACTGATGAAGATCGTATTCGGGGTACACAATTTAATTAATTCTATAAAAATAGATATTTATACAATTTATATTCGGACTAGTGTCCTCCATCTTTGTTTGTTTTTATTACGACGTTTCGGTCATTGGCCCAAAGGCCGAAACAAAGATGAGGACAATAGTGAGAAATTAATTGTGTAAATAATATATATAAATATAAATCGTGTAAATAATGAAAACTCCTCATCATAGAAATTCAGACAGAAACAGATATATTTATTAAAAAGAGAGGACATTGGGCAAGGAAAAAAATAAATCATTTGCAACCTCCATAAATGGCAAATCGAAAGAGAGAAAAAAAAGAAAGAAAAGAAAATGGTGAGAAAAAGCTGATCGCTTCTTGTTCCTCTCTCTTCAGAGATTGAATCGAAGTGATAAAATATTTTCTGCGGATGTTGTCATTTTCTTTATTTTATACTAAAGTTCACCCAATACAAGCTTCGAGATCCACTCAAGGTATAGAGTTATTGAATGACGTGTGCGATATGAATGTAAGAGAAGACACTGTAGGTAGTGGAAATGAAGAAAAGCAAGAGAGATAACAATTGACCCATGAAAACTAGCATTGGGCTATGGAAGAAATGGATGTGATTCGACTCGGTGGAGGAGGTAGCACGGAATATCTATCTATCTATCTATCTATCTATCTATCTATCTATCTATCTATCTATCTATCTGTGTCTGTTCATATCTATCTTCAATTTTGGAGTGTGTGAAGTAGTAATAATGTTTGTAATTAATTTAACTATTCAGGATAAGGAAAAAAAAATGTAACAGACAAAACTCAACGTGCCCCCATATATACAAGGGGTGACGTTAAAAGATTTGGCTTTAAACAGAATAATTCATCCCGAACCCAAATTCTATTGTTTGGTCCAATTTTGTGGTAGTTCAGAATAAATATTTTTCAGCACCCTTCTTATATACGAATCAGTATTTAAAAAAAACCGTAGCAAATTTTTACATAATTCAGGAAATTAAAGAACTTTTCAGAACCCCTCCGATATATGAAGCAGATGTTAAGAAGTTCTCAGCTCGATACAAATCTCAAAATCCAACTGGGAATTTTCATCTTTTCACTAATTACATATATATATATATATATATATATATATATATATATATATATATATATATATATATATATATATATATATATTTGTAATTTGTAATGAATTAATGGATTTGTTATTTTAATAAATGGAAACCACCAACTGATCCGGCGTTCTCTCCGTAACTGTCGCTTAAAGAAAGCTGGATCAGAGAGTGGTTTTCCCTTACATAGTTGATGAATGCCGAAAAGCATATGCTGTTGAAGTCTGTCGAATGCACAGGCCAGTTGACGGAATTCACACTGTTAAAAAAACCTGTGTCTATTTAAACACGGGTATCCACTAAGAATAATTTTAGATTAATAAGAAATACTTTCGTATTAAAAATAAAATCTATTGATTTCTTAGAAGGATGATATTGCATTGATCAGCGTCGTTGTCTTCTTGGGGTCTATCAGCAATTCTTCAGGTACCAACTTTGCATCACAGACGAAAGGAAAGACGGGCAAGTTTATTTAGATTTCTTTTTACTAGCTTTCGTTCATAAGGGACAGTAATAGTATTATTGTTTCTTGGAAAAAGCAAGGAAAAGAGAGTAATAGAGAGGACGGATATCAATATCTGAGGAATCTAAGAGCAGGGAGGCATCTTGTTTCTATTCTTGCAACCGTCATTGAGCGTTTTTCGGTCTTATATTAAAATTTAAACAAAGACAATGCCCGACTATCCGAATTCATCGGCCAATCTGTTAATGCTATTTCCTCTCATTCTAGGTCGTCAAAGTTCTAACCATGCAACAATGAGTTCAGAAATTTCGTCTCCGATTTCTTTTTTTCTGGTGATTTTGCCAGACATTGTAATGACCGCAAAGCAGTTTCAATACAAAATTATGAAAAGCTTGCGTAATCATTAAACACGTGTAGATAACACGACAGTGGGGGTGTTGCTCATCGTTAACTGCATGTGAATGGTACAATCACTGCATATACAGGACATACGTAAGCTGGTCCGAATTTTTGAGTTTTGCGATTATATCTATGTATACTATATATTTTGGTGTTTAAGTATTTTGGTGTTGAAGTATTTTCTCATCGCTGCTCATGGTTGCCGTCCGATTATCCCGTATGAAATGTTTCGGATTTTAAATTATAATTTTAAAGACAGGTAAGTTGGAGTAATGGATAGCGGCACGGATTGAAGAATCGGAGAGCCGAGTTCGAATTCCAGTCGAAAACATTACGTGCTAATACCATTGGGAAAGCTGTGAATTCTCTTCTTCTCCCCCCAGCTATGGGACGGAATGGTAACTGGTCTACCACAGGAAGTAATGGCAACCTACAGCGGAAAAAATCTGCATCGTCAGTCATATTTGGAAAATTGATGTACAGTCTTTGTTCCCCCACTGTTCGAAACTTATTTAAGAACCCTTTTCAAAAGGTCCCTATAAATTCTAAGAAGAACTTTTCTCCTTTTTTATTTCTTAATACGCCCCTTTTTCTTACAAAAACGTACACACACTCACTCGAACGCAGCAAAGGTTTGACCCCGGAGGTTATTCAACCTTTTTCTAGAGGAGACAGGGTGGTATAAATAGTTGATAGACCAGCCAAACGTAACCAGACATTTGGCATTGATCTGTATCGATTTTGCGCGTTCGAAATGTTCTTGATCTACAGTGGAAAAGACCTCGACGCTACCGATTAGACACCTTCCGACAAAAAGAAAAGCAACAAAAAACGGAACGAACTTACGCCAATGTTTCCGCCAAATGCGAAAAAAGAAAGAAGAAAACGAAAACGAGTAAAAAATCACACTACCCAGAGTAAACGACGAAAGAAAAAAAAAAAAAAAAAAGGATTAAATTATCGTCTGTCACACTGGGACATATATTTTCGTGCCATTTTTAGACTCGATTTTATTCAGATTCTTTCCTAGCGCTGATATTAACTTTTCAGTATTCAACTTTGTATCTATCTCAGTGTACGCACGTCTGTCTATCTGTCTATCTATGTTAGTCTGTTCATATGTATTTATGTATCTATTTATTTATGTTCTTATCTATCTATCTATTTACTTTTTCATTTACCAATCAAAGGTGGTCTTAATCTTTATAAGAACTTTTTGTTAATGTCTGCCACGCGGCGTCTTTACAGAAGAAACCATTTTGTTAAGAGGCATGGCAGTTCGTTTTTGAATACAGACCATTTTCCCATCTTTCTAAAATGAATTTCTAATTCATTTTCTTCAATAACGCATTCAACATTTTGCTTCTTGCTTAAAGCATTTGTTAAATTTTTAGCCTTAAAATAAATAGAAATAGTCTCCATAGAAAATGTAAATATATTACATTAAAATCTTGTCCACCAAAGGAAAAAAGAAAACGTTAAATTAAATTCATTTCGTTTAAGATTGTTTATTATATATATATATATATATATATATATATATATATATATATATATATATATATATATATATATATATATATATATATATATATATTTGTGTATTTAGGCAGCAATCCTTCTTTTATACACATTTCATTGAATACGACTGACAAGGTGCTTTGATTTAGTTTTTTTATACAATTTCTCATGGGATCTAATCATTTTTTTCTTTTCAGATGATAAATTATATAAAAACTGTCCTAATATTCTTTTATCCCGAGCGCTTTCGGACATACATTTATCCACTTTCAAGGATTAAATATTTTAGCTGTTAAATAAGAAATGCATGTATTTATGTAATGTTTTCATTTTTCAAAACACGGTTAAGATATTGTATCCATGTTCAAAGTTAATATTATTAAATGTTTTTTTTTTTTTAATTTTTTTTATTAATAAGGCTTCCATTATTTTTAGCGTTTTTTTTTGCATGTAGATGATGCTGTTATATTTGTGTTGTCAACAAGTATGTTACAAATAGTGTCCGGTAAGTCTCCATGAATATTTAAATGAGATCTAATTGAGCTATGGTCAGAAAGGTGTAGAGTGAGTCTGCGTGTCAAACATATATATATATATATTAGACACTAACGTCAAGACCGAGTGAAATCAGTTTGTTTCATGCTTGTACGCAATATATATATATATATATATATATATATATATATATTATAATTATTTTTTAAAAATATGATTCCTTCGCTACATAAAAGTTCTCATGTTTCAAAAACAAGAGCCGAAAACCTCAATATAATTATTAAAATTAAATTGAATTAAAGTATCAAGCCCTGTTTCATCCTCAAGCGAAAATTTAGGAATAACCAATTTTGAAATTTACGCATCTTTATAAGCATGTTCATTCGCAAAATTAATTACTATGGAAACGGCTGGAGTGACCATTTTGATAAGGAGCATAAGAGTTAATTTGTATCCACATATCAGTCCCCTTTTGTAAGAGGTCCAGCCAAGGCAGGGCCGCGGTATCCATTTCAAAGCGAATGATGGCATTCATGTACGCACATCGTCTGGTCAGTCACGGCGATAGATAGCTGTTGCTACCATAATACGTCGTTAAGTGTCTAAAGAATTTTATTTATTTATTTTTTTTCCTACAGGGCAGTTTCGCACATAAACGTGTCGCACTGAACTACAATTTGTTTTTTGACGACTTCATGAAGGGTTTTTCTATCTTATGTTTGGGTTAAGCTTTTAAACCTTTTATTAAACTATGAAATTTAATTTTTTTATGCTAATTATTTAATGCAAAAAATCTGTTGTTGTCGGGAAAAACCGTTAACTCATGTCTATGGTTTAATAAATTTTCATTATTTAGAAATTTAATTATGTGTATTTTTTCATGTAGGTATAAAGGGCATGGGTCATCCGAGGTTTTACAAGTTCTTGTTCTATTTATTACTTTCCATTTTACTTTTGGTGTTTTATTCATTTCTTTTAAATGCCCAAATATTTGGATAGAGATGTCTGATTTCTATTTCTAATATTTTGTCTACTTATTCTCCATAGTATCCTTTCATATTGGCGGATAAGCTCTTTTTTGTGCGGTTATTAAAAGACAAGAGAGGAAAACACCATTTTGGCTCATATTGTATTTATTCCAAGTACTTTTGACATGTCATCATCACGGTATTGTTAATTATAGAATAAGAATTTAGTATTCGTGGTTGTGAAAGACAAAAATTGTTGTGGTCATCCGAAGATTACCATTTTTATATGTGGAGTCACGAATACTGCCATGGCTGGTTGACAAACACCATTTTTAAGGGGAGGTAACTAGGTATGCTGTAAAAAAGATCCGGGCTTGAATAGTTGTTAGATAAAGGAAAAACTATTTTTGACAAGCGCTAACATTTAAAGACTATCTATTGTACACATTTTAAAATGTGAAGTATTGGTAATTAATTTTATTTATGTTTACTCTATAATTAACAATACCCTGATGATGACATTATGCTATGTCGAAAGTACTCATAACAACATCTCTAACCGTGATCTTTTCGTCAACTGTGATGTCGGTGGTAATGAATCCTTTCTGATGCAATCACAGTTCAGATGGGCTGGTCATGTCATCAGAATTAGCGATGATCGGATGCCGAAAATCCTCATGTAAAGCCAACTTTTTCATGGTAAGTATAATGTAAGCCGTCCTTGGTTACGCTTCAAGGACAAAATTAAATACAATTTAATTGCTGCAAACATCTCTATAGAGGAATTCGAACTTGGTGTTGAAAACCGAGCAAACTGGAGAAATACCTGCTACCGAGGTGTAACTATTAGGTTGGTGCAAAAATAATGACGTAATAATGTCGTTTTTTGACGTTACAAAATACGTCAAAAAACGACATTATTACGTCATTATTTTTGCACCAACCTAATAACTTTGAAAAGAATTGTCCAGAACAGATGCATTATCAGAAAGCTGAAAGTTTGCATGTTGTGCAGCAAACAACTGGCGTCTGTCGACTGATGCTGAAGTGTCACTTATATCCCCCAACAATTTAGCTATGTCATCCAACTTCGTTTTTACAACGTGAACAGCATCGCGCCTAGCACTCCATCTTGCATCAGGGGACCGCTTTACAACCATCCCTACTGTTTCCTTCAATTTTTTCCACTGCATTGTTTAGCTGGAGAATAAATTGTACAATGAATCAAGACTCTGCCCCCCCCCCAAAAAAAATGATATAGCAAACACGTGTTCTGATGCTGCATGAGGTTCAAAGAATGTCACAATTCATGAAGATTGCTTTCGGGTTTTTCTATGATATACGTTTCTGGACACCGGACACCTCCCCAGCCATTGTTCCAGCATTGACATACAACTATCCATGACAGTCGTTCAAATCAAGACCATCTCGTTCCAATTTTGAGTTATTTTCTTCTGCAACACTCTCGGTGTCTTTTTTCATGAATTTTAATAAAATCAGTGAACACTTCCTTGACTACAGCAGTTTTAGCTTCGTTATCAACATCGACAAACTTGAGAATTTAAAACATTTCGTGTGAGAAATGTCAGGGGTTGTGTCGAACATAATGCTTCTTTTGACTCTCGGTAGGATAGGCTAACGTACCTCGTTGCCCAGTAGCTCAGTGAACTCATTCTGTGTCTTGCCAGACAAAAATGTTACAGAATGTGGATACGACTTGACATAATCCGAGTGATGCTGCAACAAAATGTCGTACTTGCTAAGTAGCTTAACGAGTGCAAGAAAATTGCCGGGATTATTACTTGATGCAATGACTTCTTGGTGTCCAAGAAATGCCAGATGTTGAGTCGCCAAAAACTTGATACAATCCACAAAACGCATGAGCATATACTTACACAATTGCCTACTGTTCCTCTATATGCTTCAGTATTACTCAATTGTAGAACCTTTTGATATGTGTGTCTCTCAATGTGATGAGGACCCTGTTCATGTTCTGGTATTATTTCCTTGAATTTTTTCCATTTTCGATATTCCAGTTTTTTTCCATTGCATTTTTTCCATTGCATTTTTTCCATTGCATTTTTTCCATTTTCGATATTCACAGTATTTTTCGAATACTGTGATTTGGTTGACTGGGGCTGTTGAAAATAAACAACAAAAACAATACACTGGATTAGTTTTAATAAACTGCAACCAATTAGGCGGAATCGTAGACTTATCCTGTAGTTTTCTTTGAAACTGCGGTTTACATGTTTTGTGCTCGTTTCACTTCTCACCGCTTTTTCGACACACGTCGGCTCTCAATAAAGTTTCCCGATCTTTTGAATGAATTTGTCTTTGTTCTGAAAAGTTTTAGCACCTATCTTCCCTATTTGTACGCGTAGATCATCAGAAATTTCTGGTTTATCACAATTTACATAAAAATTTAAGCAACATACATCTTTCTTGGTTAATACTGCATATTTAGTTTCATAATATTGTGCATGTTCATCAGATTGGCAACAATCCACTGATCCTGGTGTTGTGTCTGTTTTGTCAGGGTCAGTGGCAAGAACAAACAGGAAAACAATACAATTGTCACCATCTCCATATGAACGTGGCATTAAAAAAAAAAAAACTTGACTGCTTTTCTATCGATCTTCGCGTTCTCTTTTCCTACGATTTCTTCCTACCGCACCAGATTCTTTATTGTCAACCGAATGACAACATCATGGAGCCTTAACGCGATAACGGCATAACACCGTAACACCGTTCCACCATAAATAACATCGTGATAACATCACCGTGAAGAAACTGAAATAAACAAAAGGGGTCAATATCAGAATCTATTCAAACATAACAGTTGAATACATAAATATGTTGCAATAAAGCATTTTCCCTATATTCTCAGCGGGAGTGCATGGTTTTCCGTAATAATCTTCAAAGACCTTCATTGAGATTCTCGGTGTAATAATAATAATAATAATAATAATAATAATAATAATAATAATATTGCAGCGAAGGCTACAAAAAACACTTGCATCACTAACGAAAACCAAAAGTGTTGTGAATCTTTTCACATCAAAACCCTGTATATGGAAATATACGGCACTGCCCCCACCCACCAATGTTCCGCCACTGGTCCATGTTACAAGTGCAGAGATGGTAGCACAGTGTTCATGGACCTGGTGCTTCAGCAGATGCCAAAAATATCAGAAATCAGGGTTTTTTAGTTCCAGATAGGAACAGGAAAAGGGCCAATTGTGAATACAAGATACGTTTGAGGAAAAATCAGAGTAAGAGAGAGAGAGAGAGAGAGAGAGAGAGAGAGAGATAGAGATAGATTTACTTTGAAGTAGTGGTTAATTAATCTTAGTCATGCAAGCCATTACTACTTTGAGGAGTTCGAACCTGGGAGGCACGCATTTGCGACACAAGCTTTGTTATAATATAAATCACCGTAATATATTCTGGCAGACTTTTTGACAGACCACTGCCAATAGTTTCATAAATTGTCGTACACGGAATCATATATCGGGCTCAGTATGTTATATTGAGGGGAGTTGACATATTCACAACATGTAAACATCAGCTAAACCCACCGAGGTGGCGGGAGAGGAATACCGTTTCGACTAAAGATAGAAACACTGGAACATTACCATTATTTTGGAAATAAAAATCAAACTTTGGTAAGGGAACTTTAATGACCCGGAATTGTCGAGCGAATTATTTTTAATTTTAGTGTTATGTTCCTTTACCGAGGTCGAATAATTCCTATGCCATTGATCAATTTTGGGGCACACGAGCAAATTATTCTGGTTCCCGACATGACATTCACCGTCTCTTGAAGATGCTACATTTTAAAACTAATAAAGAATTTAGCAATGCATACACATAAACAGTGCTCCATTAACGTAAAAAAAACCTTTGATAATAACTTATGTTTAAATTCTTCACGAAAACCAGAACAATGACCCGAAATGTAGAAAAATAAAATATTTTAAACAGAAATCATGTATGACAGGGCTTACTATGAGTGCGCTATGGTTCCTAGTATTTATTAACTGTGGCATGGTCGAGTTAAACCGGATCCCCCACCAGGCATTTTTGGCGAGAACGCTGGATAGATACTCAACAGAATTAAAAATAAGACTTCTGAAATCGTAGATGAACCTTCTTGTAGGGTTAACGCCATCTAGCACACTGGCTGTAGACGGGGCTCAATCACTATGTACACAGCATGCGCAGTGATGCTACGGCATCTCTGGGTGCAGGGCTTCATAGACTGAAGTTAACAGCCAGGGTAGAGGATACCTCTGAGGGAATCAACCGCCACTTGTCCATTGCTAAGGCCAGCCATCAATTTGTAGGACATCGGCTGTGATTTAACCTGGAAATAGAATGGAGAGAGAAAAAGAGGCAGGAAGTGAGAGAATGTAGAAGAGAATTTGAAATAGAAATAGAATAAAAGAGAAGAGTAGAGGAAAAGAAAGAAAGAAAGAAAGAGAGTGGGAAAGGGAAAGGACGTGAGTTGATTCATAGGATATGTGAGAGAGTAGTCATTTGCTAAGTAGCTTCTTTTGGCACAAGGCCAAGCGTATAGGCAACCAGTTAGGATTGAACTCAGTAGGTATGTAATCATCAACCTGACCAGCTAGTTAACCATTGTCCTCAGTTGATGGAGGGTGAGGAATAGAGAGAGTGTGTGTGTGTGTGTGTGTGTGTGTGTGTTAGTGAGTGAGTGAGTGAGTGAGTGAGTGAGTGAGTGAGTGAGAGAATATGAAGGTAATTCATATAGAATGTGAGAGAGTAGTTGAGAGAAAGAAGAAAAGTGAAATGCGGGAAACGAGTGCATTGTGACGGCAGATATCTGACAAAGAAAAAGGCAGAAGTCATGATAAAATGAATGAAATAAAAGAGGCAGGGATAATAAAGAAATTCAGTAAAGAAACAGGAATCAAAGACAATGCAAATAAAGGAGAACAAAACGAAATTTCACTTCAGTTGTGAAGGATTCTTTTTTTTTTGTTTAGTTTGCTGTTCACATGATTCTTTATGTTAACTGAATGGTTTATTTCACACGTCATTTAAACTTTTCTTGTGATTCTTTGTTCTTTTTCGTCCAATTCAAATGTTACCATTGAATTAGAAGCCCTTAATTTATTAGACTCCTGTTTTTACACGGGTATTGGATGCCATAATTCGTCTTAATTGCAGCTATCAAATGCTAACATTCAAGTGAATAAATAATCAACTCGATCAAGTATTAAACAAGAAAGGCGTGCGTTTCGTGGACAGGGGTCGAGGTAGTTTTCCATTCTTTTAATTTAAGGGTACTTTGGATTTTTTACGTTTTGTAATTTTAGGTTAGGAAATTTTGAAATCACAGAAAACTCCCATGTCATTTCTTCAAACAAACGACCGGACATTTAAGTTGCCTTTTTGAATCATTTTTTGTTATTTCCTGTGCATGATTTGATTTGATTAGATGAACTGAAATCATTATTCTGCTGAAAAAAAATTCGCTCCTACCCAAAAAAAGAAAGAAATAAATAATGATAAGCCCCCACCTCCAAGGAATAATCTAAAATAGAATTTATCCCGAAAATTAAAATACATTAAAGTGGGTTGCGTAGATAAAGAGGTTCGGGTCTTTTTATTTCGCATGCTTTAGTTTGGCACAAGGGCTCCTTAATAGAGCATCCATCGAGAAACAAAATTGGTGTGCAAGGCTAGCTTTCTAATCGTTGATTTACGGCAGGGGTCCTCTTGAGGTATTTATTTCATGTAATCTATATCACAGTGAAAATATTAGGTTGGTTCAAAAATAATGTCGTTTTCTCACATATGTTACTATGTGAGAAAACGACATTATTTTTGCACCAGCCTAATAACACGGAACCAATGAAAGTTCAAAATTATTAAATGTTTTAGAAGAGAAACTTGCCAAGCAGTGCTCCACGGTTGGTACACAAGAAATAATTATCAAGTTTAGCCTAGTCTGGCAAAAGGCCATCGAAGAAAGGTACTACGGATCAAACTCATTACCTGAGAGATCACGCTCTGTTTTGTTAGCACAAATCTTTCGTAGATATGGTACGTTAAGCCCTTTATATTATTTCTATTTCTATCACAGCTCAATTTTGCTTATTGGAACGGTTTTCGTCATGTCCTGTGTTCCTCCATAAAATTGATTGCATCTTGTTTTAGTAGAAGAGGGATGGAAGAATGTTTTGCACTCTTCTTCTAACTGGGGTGGTCATGCCTTGTCCATGAATCAGAATTCGAAATTCTTTTAAAAAAATCTAGGTTGGAACACCGGACACTAGCGTAGGTGGTAAAGACGCAACCAACTAAGCCACTGAGTACTTCGTATAAACCGTATTTCCTCTTCAGTTTTGTTTTAATTTAGTGTAGGAAAAGAAATATATAAAAAGAAAAAGAAAATGGAAAAATAGAAAAAGGAAAAGAAATAAGAAATAAAAGAAAAAGAAAAGAAAAAGAAAAAAAGGACAAGAAAATGGAAAAGAAAAAAGAAATAGAAAAAAAAAGGAAAAACAAAAAGTAAAAGAACAAGAAAAATGAGAACACTTTAATTGAAACGATTCGTGAATTTTTAATTGAATTGCAAAGAATAAAACTCAGTTGTCAACCTCGGGTAAACTTTTAGGTCATCAAATACAAATAATGATCATTATCTACTTGGATTATCAGGTGGATTATTGACGTCATCATTTCAAGTCCATTAATCTCCCAAGCAAGAAAAAAAAAAAATGAGCGGATATGAAAAAAGATGTCCTTATGAGTCAGTTTAGCACAAGAAAATAATTGGATTTACAATTACAAATCTCAACTGAAAAGGGAATTTTGGTCATGTAATTATATTTGAGATCATGAACATTAAATTCTCTTTCTTTTATATTTGTGCAAAATGATATTGCACGATGAGGAAGGAATATTCTAAATCTCAAAACTCGCTAAAATATAAGTTATATCCATTGAAGACGATGTCTGAGAAAACTCATTTTGCTTTGAGTGCTCATAGTTCTCACACAAAAAAAAAAGAATATCTATAATTATACGCAAAAATGATTATTCTTTATAATTTTGACAATTAATATTTCAGCTTTATTATTTTTACTACACTTCAATTTCCTCTATCGTTTGAAATTTGATTAAGAAGTATGCGTATGTTTATTATTCTTTTTTTCTTACCACCTTCTCTTTCTATATGTGTGTGTATATATATATATATATATATATATATATATATATATATATATATATATATATATATATATATATATATATATATATATATATATTAGTCGTTCCTACATATACAATTAGACTCAGTTATGAACTTTCCTTTCTTTTTTTGACATGGTTTTGTCTTTAGATTTTCAATTATTGATCAAGTCATATTTGTTTTCTTATAAGTAAAAGTTTTGGTATTCCATTAAGTCCGGAAACAGTCGCCATAAATAATTTCGCTTCCTATTACAAAAGAAAAAAGAGAGTTAACTCCCCTTTTTATTTTAACTCTTAATTTTAACGTCTCTTGTTGAATCTATTTAAATTTCTGGTATTTTTTCTATTGCTATATGTTTCTCTTTAGTGCTAAATGGCTATGTTGCCGTAACCTTTGTAGGTTTCGACAGAATTTTAGATAAAGTAGCTTGTATAATAATTAGATTTTGCAAAATGTTTATTCTGGAAGTAATTTAAGTCTATTCTATGATGGAGAAATTGAAGAATATGGTCGAAGAAGGAAATTAAACCATTTTTGATGGATGAATTCAGTCGGGACATGACAAAATATATGATATGGTGTAGGAAATTTTCAGATGGGGATGAGGATACTTCTCGGGCAGATACATCATGCCAATTCCAACGTTTGAAAGTAAAGAAGCCGAAAACGGACTTAAAAAAAAAGAAGCCCAAACACTATGTGTGTGCGGTAGGGGAGTAATCGTTAATTAATGACAAATTCGATATAATTAAAAATGAAAACGTCATAAACAAAGTTAATATAATTGGGGATCACAGAATTGTAATTTACAGAGTTGCATTTGAGTTTGCGATCGAAAGAAACAAACTGATTTTCGAAAAAGGATTGCATGTTCTCATCAGATAAAAAAGAATGTTACAGAATAAAATTAAGAAAAAAAAAATACACAGGCTGCATGTTTTTTTTTTTATCCCATTCAAAAAGTTCAATATTTTTTTTACCTTTTTTTACTTTTTTGTCTTGGTTCGTGTAATATAGCAACAACTCTAAGTAGAAGCTTATGGAGATCTATTTTACCAATTCAGTTTTAGCGCTGAAAAACATTTATTTTATTGTGATGGATGGTTACAAGCGAGAGGGGAGATGGGATGTGGTGATTTTATTACCGCAGTTCACAATAATCTACCATCAATTCCAAGGAACATTGACAATTAATTGGAATGCTTTCTTTTTCTGACATTGTAATAAAAAGGCAAAAAGCGAGAACTTTCTAATTCCAGAAAGCTTAAATTCTAAGATAGTGCATTAATCGGATTATCTTTGGCAACTACGTCTGTCTGCAACTCCATTTTCACTTACACACAAATAACCTTAGGCAGAGTATAAATTCATCCCCCTCTCCCAAGTTAAATAGTCGGACTTGTATATGGAAAAATCATTGTTAAAAAACTGTTAGTGCAGTATTCATCCACAAAAGAATTTCTTATTGTCCAAAATACCTTTCAGCTTTAAATAAGCCACAAAGGATGAAGAAGAGGTAAAACTAAATCAAACAATCTGGTTAACAATCTCCTGTATTCTTTGCTAGGCCATTGTATCAACCTGGATATCTTGGTCAGTTTTGATCGATAAATGACTTCCACCTAAGTGCTTTTGATTTGGGATTTACAAAACCATTTGGATGTTATTGTTTCAACTTCTCTCAGACTGTGTCTTGTCCCCGGTCAAAGTCCAATTTCTAGATTTTGCCCTCACAATCGAATAAACTTGTCTGTCAATAGAACACTCTCTTTTATAGATTAAATGAGCAGTTTCTCTTTTCTTTCATCTAAATCCATACCATTTTTTAGCCCAGCTTTTACCTCAATACTGCAGACTGATTTATCGAATGAATTAGGATTATTTTCCGACTACTAACATTTTATCATATTTCTATCCGAACAACGCAGAGACGGGCACCCCGACGTGATGTAAACTTGTCTCACTGGAACAATGACAACTGAATAGTGAGTTCGACCTTCACTGGGTCGGCCTTGTGTCACATTTAAGCTACGCTTAGAAAATCGCCATAACAACGCAGAGACGCAATCACTTAATTTTATTCTGATGAGATAAAAAAAATCTATGCCCTATATTCTGATTTCATACTTGGAGGTTTTGTGGAAAAGAAACTCCGGTGATGTTACCATAGCGTTATCTTCCCACAATGCACCAGATGAAATCATAAATAACCAGCCAGGGTAGAATGTAACACAAGCTCTTTTTAACGTGGGTGCTAATCCAAAACTTACCTAGTCCTTGTGACCAGTGTCACAGATCTTTCCCCTTTTAGTACAGTGAAGAAAATAGTGTCATAGGGTTGGAATCCCCGGGACTATCCGCCTTTTCCATTGATTGATAACGAGAACGAATATCACGTATTAATCCCGGTTCGAAGGCCGAGAAGCGATTAACTAGATTAATAATAAATAGAAGAGAGATTTGATCTTTGTTTAGAAAGTTTGTTCGATCTAATGCTAATGATTGGTTATCGATATTTGAAATCGTTTCGCCCGATTATAGAATAGTTTCTTAAGAAAAATAACTTATTGCTACGATCGCAATCATTACATGTGTATTTTTTTATTTTTACTGTCACAGGTTGCATAAAAAAATAAGTAAAATGACTTATCCTTACATTTAGCAAGGATTTATAAAATACGCTATTACAGACTTTGATGAAATTAGGGAGATTGGAAGATAATATTCTACCAGTATTCCAAGTGCGGAAGACTTTCTAATTTTGAAAATCAGCATTTAAAATCCTGAACCGCGATTATTGACGCCGGGGAAAATATGCAGATGTCTAAGTCCTTCCCTGGGGGAATCGTAATGTCAAAGAGCAACTTCGAAGGATAAGAAAATTGAAACAATCATGATTTTTTTTAAAACCCGATCAGTAGGCACAACATATATATATAAACATCACATGAAAGCTTACAGCGATTTACTAAATGTAGGGCGAATGTGTGCAGTACCCTGTGAGAATCGAGTTCACTATTCAGTCGTAATTGATTTAGCGAGCCAACCTTGCTAACCATTACACCACGTCGAGGTACCCAAAGAGGGCTGTATTTAGAAAAGATTTATATATTTAGAAAAGAACAAATATTAAGTTAAAAAAACAAAATAAAAAACAAAAACAAAAAAAACAAAAAAAATACAAAGAATGCTACCGGTGCCTTGAAATCCTTGAGGGTGTGGTTTCTGGGGTAAAAGAATTGGTAAATACAATCTGAGATCAATCCTTGCATCAGGTAGTGAAAGCATTCTGAATCACTGAAGCGGCACGAATGAGAACAACACACTCTCGTGAATGAATTAAATGTTTCTCTTCGACGTTCCTGAATAGTTACCAAGGAAGGTTGAAAAGACGACCGGTCGAAATAAAAACGAAGAATTGATTCAAATGATTAATTGCAATGAAAATCTGAGGTTTAACAATATAAAATATCTGGTTACGCATGATTAAAAGATGATTGTTTATTTTGACTCGTATTTTAACGTCTTATTTACTTTTTTTAATCAAAACTTTGTTGGTCAACGACCCAAATAAATGGCATGTAGGAATTTATATTAATTTTCCGGAACTGTGTTTTTTTTATGAACGTACCCGTAAGCAATTCATAAACGTGTTATAATGACAACTCCCGACTTTAAATCTATAACGATCGAAAGAACTGTGATTAAAAGCAACTTAAAATAAAGGAAAGATAAGTCCAAAACTAAGAATGAAAATATATTTGATCAGAACTCTAGTCATAAAAAACGATTATTTTTAACCCATAACAATCCTGGTACAAGGTCATGAAAACGTAAGTCGTTGTTACACAAAATTGCTTTACATCTCCACGTATAAAATAAATGTTTTAACATTTTTATTTTTTAATTGAATTTAATTTCTCTGACACTAATCTTTCAGAAAATTATTTTACTTCGATTCAAGCACAAGACTGCTGTCACTAAAGTTGTACACACGCTATCAAATATATCCAGAAAAGACTAGCTTTTTATTTTGTTGTTTCTTTTTTTAATTTCTCCGTTCCTAGTGACTTTCTTTTAATGGAAACAATGTATGTCTACCCAGATTTCAATCGATAATTGGATCTATATTAATCGATGATGTCTGAGCCTAAGGACATGGATTAATAAAATCATCTCGACACAAACCAATCACAAGCCACTTATGTTATTTTATTTTTTATTTCAATGCGTATTATTCAATCAAACAAACAAAACCAGGCGAATTAATAATAAAACATTAACGCGAACAATTAGGAATAGTGTTCATAAAAAATAATAATTCGTTAATGGGGAATTATTTCTTCGGAAATGGGACAGTGAAACGTATCAAGCTTACTAAAGTTTGGGAGGGAAAATGAATTCTTTCCTTTTTTAGGAATTATCAAGAATAATTGAACTTAATGTAATATGTTTGTGCCAGTCACGCTAAAAGTACCTGTTACTGTCAGAATTAAGCATCGATAAATCTGTCCAGTTCATAACCTGTGTGACCCTTGAACCAAATGATCGTGGAGCCAGGCTTAGCAAAATGGAAGTAAATAATTGCTCAGGATCAGCGTCTGGTCTGGGCATTAAATCAGTTCAGTTGCAGATTTGTTTGTGTCAAACGATAAGCGATATCATGGTATGTCCATAGACTAGGAACCAATATCAATCGGCAATCGATTTCCGAAGTGTTCAATTGTTTGTATTGCAAACTGTATATGTATTAGTAGCTCTCAGCGTTCCAGAAATTGGAGATAATTTTTTTCTTTTCTTGAATAATCAGCCGAGAAATGTTACTTGAAAAATTAATTTGTAGCATTGGTTTATTATTTTCATTTTTTGCTTCTCTTATTCTGCAGTTTTTTTTTGTTTGTTTGTCGACGAAGTTTGTCTAATATAGTTCTTTGTTATAATATGGCCATTTTCTATTTCCAATGGTGTTATCCACATATGCCGCTGGAGATCCTTTTTAAGGAACGCTTGTATCTACTTATCTTCAGTAAGGGTCCAGTTTACCGCCTATTGGACACAAGTTCTTTACAAGACAATATTTCTTCATTTTCGCAACGCAGCCACATACGTTTAGACGTATATCGATGAGGAAAGTATTATTGTCTTGTATTGAGACTATTATCTTCAATTTTTTTCTTTTTTAAATTTTCAGTCAAAGTGTCGAAATATATAATGCTGATAATAATAAAGATGAGGATACTAGTCGGAAATTATTTGGTGCATAAAGTAGAAATCACTGTATGTTCTCTACCAAAAAAAAATGTTGTCATTTTTAAACCATTAGTGTTCAACAGATATTAAAAAGTTTGCTCTCACACGCTGCACATGTGCATCTTGTGCCATGGTATATGTTGCTGCTGAAGCAGATAGACGGCCATTTCATAAAACTCTGTGTTGTTTTATTTTTCATTTTTTTAACAATAAAATTCATCTCAATTTTTTTTTTATTAATCTTTTTACCTTTTTTGTTTTTTTTACCTTTTTAGGCAGTACCGAGGGAGTACATTAGCGTAATTCTCTATGGTTAATAAATTTAGTTTTATTTAGAAAAATAAAGCACAAGTCGAGTTATATAGTAATTTCTAATGGTAACTCTGCCAAAACCAGAGATGGTATTACAAAAAGGTTCAAATATGCAGAGTAGAAAGGAACGTGTAAACTTTATCGTTTTCTTTATGTGAAAGACCGGTTTGTAGATTATTTAAGTGGAAATTGTAATTTATACTGTTGGAAGAACGAACTGGTCTTGCTGGTAAAACTGAGCTTTTATTGATTTTAGCTTATGTCTCAGTCTTGAATTGACTTCCAAACACTCGCTTTGTACACTTGAAGGAGTAAACCTTATTTCCCGCTTGATACAAGCTAATGGCGGATCAGAGTTTCGAAAGGTGGATCAAGATTCGATTACAGGCCAATAGCTGAATAGAATAAAAGTCCGTTGTTAGCTTTTTCAACTTGTTTTCCCCTTTGGCAATCAATCAGAATTTCTATGTTAATAAACACTTTGACGTTCACAGACGAATAGGCGTGAAAGTTAGAGTTTTAGTTTTAATTCACTGTTTCAGCAATTCCGACATGATGACGCATGTGCAAAGCAAATAAACACGTGTTGAAGACTAATTAAATTCGCATTGCCTTTTGTTGTCGCTTTTTATTTTTACTTTTGCTTTTGGGTTTTGTTTTATTGGAAATTTGGTTAGTCGAATTCTGCGTTTGTTTTATAAGCATCGGCTGAGAGTGATGCACACACTCGTTCATTTGGACACACGCAGGTATATATATATATATATATATATATATATATATATATATATATATATATATATATATATATATATATATATATATACTATAGTGTGTCCAATACTGATCTTCTCGCAAAATGCAACATTAGAAGAACTGGGAGTTTTCTGATGCAGTCACAACTGGGCTGGTCATGTTGCAAAGATGAGTGACGACAGAATAACTAAGATCCTCATGTACAGCCAGCTTAACACACTATGTGGATTTGTATGCAGGACACTAGCGGGACTGAAGCGTCACATACGACACAAACAAAAAAATGAGGTTATCGGATCCTCATACGTCGAAATGGAGAGGGAGAGTCCATCATATATATATATATATATATATATATATATATATTTATGTAACGAAAATCTTGGTAATCCGTATGGATAATCACAAGGAGGATGAAATCCGGAGAGCTCAGTGTTAAGTCAGAGCGAATAATTTAATTTAATTTAAAGAAAAAAAAACCCAGACCACTTTAAGGCTCCATTAGTTCGAGTCCTAGAGATGCTTCTCCATTTCACTTGTGGGATGAAGAAATATTACCCAAATAAATATCTTCAAATTAAATTGATGAATTTGCCTCTAATTAATAAAGATTTTACCTTAACCGTCATTCACAATATTAAAATATTACTATTGCAAATTTTTATTTTTATTTTTATATTTGTTTATTAATATAATATTCAGTTTAGATTAAATCCCTTATTTATTTGTGGAGAAGTTAAATATTTAAATTGCTAGCAAGCATTGAATCTAATTTATTTGTGTAGTTTTTAAACATTTAAATTTCTATCAAACGTTAAGATCTGTATTTATCTAATTTGCTAATGATATACTACACTTATCTTTCCTCATTCCCAAACCGTACGTCCATCTCTTATTTCTTATCTCTTTACTTTGCCCTTTTTCTTTTCTTCTTTTTTCCCATATTATTTCCGGTGAGTTGACCTATTAAATAGGTCAATATCTGATCCTTACAAATGAAATTTAAAACTCTCCTTTTCTTCTCTAAACTCAACCATGTCTCTCACACTATTCCTCACCACCCTCTATATCACTTTATATAGCTTAATAATGCCCTTCAAAAGTGTAAATTTTAAATTCATTTTTCGCCCTTGAAAGTGAAGTCTGAAGATCCAGAGAAAAATAAAATCCCTGGTGAAATAAATTATAACTAATGGAGCTTTAATTGGTCTGCTTTTTCTTTAAATTATATATATATATATATATATATATATATATATATATATATATATATATATATATATATATATGCGCTTATACATCCAGGAAGGTTAAGATTATTTTTCTAGTTCTGGTGCAAAAGAGTTTCATCTCCGACCCCGTTCGACACTGAAAATGCAGAGAAAATATTCTACCAAAAATATTACGAAATACGATTTTACATATACATATTTCCAAACAACTTTATGCTTTTTTTGCATTAACCTTTAGCACTCTGCATTATCAATATTACTTGCCTTTCCTCAGAATTCTTTTTCAAGGCCTCTCCATTGCACTATCCTAATTGTTAATTTCACTCAAAGTTGTTTTCTGTTGCCAAAGCAGGATATGATAACACAACTATGAAATACAAAATACTATTGATCAGGGATCAGAGTCACTTTCTGTGACAGGAAAACTTTTTGTACAACAAATGAAGTCACATAGATTGATAAAAGTTAATGATCTGCCAAAGAATATATCTCTTGTGAACATCTAGGCAATAGTATATGTGTGTACTTCCAAAAATCTAAATGACCAGTGTCTGGCTTTTGATCTCTCCTCTGACCGATCTCTAACAATAAGTGGGAATTGACTCGTCACATTTAATACCCTCACAAACTAAATCGAGTAACATTCCATCATCAGCGAGCTGACCCTGAAATGTTTCGTCTATTGCAATGAACGTGTCCTCTATAAGGACTTCAGCTCACTCCTGACCTGAAGTGAAACCCATATATACGATCCATCGCTAACGATGCTGGAAAAATCATCGGTTGGTTCCCTGTACAGCTCCAGTAAGTACCTGACTCTTACTATGTTCTACGCTTACAAGAGCCAGATGAGGCCGAAAATGGGGTACTGCTGCCATATCTGTGCTGGAGCTGCCAACTGTTCAATTTACAGTCTTGATAGAGTCCCAAAGCATCTACGTGGCCTTGCGAGTGATGAATTATTTTCTACCCTACTGCTCATTTCCCGCAGACGAAAACTTGCACGCTTTTCGCTGCTCGATTACTATTTCCATGAAAAATTTTCTGACGCGCTACATTCATTAGTTCCAATGCAGCGTATACTGAAGCGAATCACTCTGATTCACTTCGAATTCAATTGGTGAGAAGTAGATTCCACTCGGGTGTGTTCTTCTCATTAACCGCTTCTTTGTGGAATTGACACCCAAATGGATGCTTTCCCGGCCACTACAATTTTAACCTGATCAAATCTAGAGTTAACTGTTACATTTTCCACATATCCTCCTAAACTACTCTTACTGCATACTCTTACCGCCCCCACAAACTCCTTCAGTAACCCTCTACTTCAAGTGGCTCTTGGGCCTTGTATAGCGTGAACATTGGTAGTCTAATGTCTAATATCTCGGCGGACCGACTTCAGTTTCGATCGGGAGCATTTTGTTTTTCATAAAGCACTAATACTCTTAGGAACGTCATGAATCCAATTCTTCCCCCAGCTAATCAAATATCAGCATACTGGGGAATCAAGCTAGGAAAATGATTCCAAACTAGGCCAACTTTGACTTCCTTTCAGTGCCTCTTGCAACCAAACTAACTCCGTATCGTATTGTCTGCTGAGATAGAGAAAAATGAAGAAGCTATCGCAATTTTTAAGGATTTACAACAAATATATATCGTAGATGCAATCTACTTCTGCTATAAAACAAAGTGTCATTGGATGCTCACAACTGCAGCATTTTACCAGATTAAACAAAGCTTACTGTTAATCTTTACCGAGAATTTAAGCTTACATTCACACTAAATAAGGTATATTTTAGACTTGTTGGAGAGATATTTGGTGAAACTTTGTTTATTTTTGCAATAAACTTTTTCCTTCTGCAGGATTCATTTGCACAATTGTGTAATCAACAAACCGGTGACACGGATGAAATCGATAGCAGCTTCGTATTAACACATGTATACACATTATCTAAAAATGTTTGGCCTGCCTGGTGAGGAAAATAGTTGCGAACTACGAAACACTGTCAGGGGCCAATTTTCGAGAACCAAGTAAAACCAGAAGTTCGAATACTGATTTCCAAAACATATAGGCCCTTCCCTATTTAAAAAGTTGTCGCAATGAAATTTTCTTTTTTCGCATTTTCGTTGAATTAAAGCCAGTCGTTACGCACATCAACACATATAATGATACACGACTATGCACACACACACACACGCACATGGACATACACAGGTGAATACTGCAGAGTGTTTGTTAACAAGCTAGTAATGCAGATCGTTTGCTAGCGCCCTACATTTTAATGTGACTATGTGCCAGATTAAAACAAGATTAATAAATATTTACATATGAACACACACACAAACATACACACATATTCATGAATCACAATCAAATATAAACACAATATAACAAATACGCACACATGCTGAGACGCATACATTTGACAGAGATGGTGGCTGCGAATCAAATATATATATATATATATATATATATATATATATATATATATATATATATATATATATATATATTCAAATACGGGGAGCGCGGATTTGTCTTTTTAGTCCTGCTAGGGTCTTACACTCTTTTGTGCAGATGTGTCAACGTTGAGTGACTTTTGCAGAAGATTAAGATTTTGAAGAATGTTTGTCGTTTTTGATGATTTTTGGCGCCTGCCCTAAGACGCGACCACATCCATTACACTTTAGATAAAATTTTGTGCCAATATTCTTCAGGGGTATAAATATAGATACAAGTGCATTATCACACACACTCATATCCATGCACATATATGCATACGTGCATATTCATACACATATATGCATGAACATAGAAATGTAAATACATAAATGCACGGGTAGCTTATAATAATGCATTGCACATAAACACAATAATGCAAAAATATGCACACATACGCATACAAAATGAACGCGTACACGGATCGATTTTTATTAATTTCAAAACTTGATCAATGACGGAATGCATTTGCCAGGACATTGCAAGAGGAATAAGAACATTCCTCAAAATATTCAGGGTCGGAGGTGAAAGCAAATATATTGGTGTTTATGAATGCAATTCAAATTGAAATATTGGAAAGCAAAAAGGAAGAAAGACAGGCGAAAAGAGAAAAAGCAAAAAAAAAGAGAAAAGACAAAAAAAGAAAAAAGAAAAAAGAGAAAAAAGACAAGTGTGCAAAATACAAACAGAAAATAAAGGAAGAGAAGAGCCAAATCTCAAAGAAAATCTGTCTGGATTCTGTTCGAGTCCTAAATTGAGACAGAAACGAAAATAAGAACTCAAATTTGTCGAAGATTATTTTTCTCACATCGAAACGCAAAGGCAGTGAACCAGAGAAAATAAAATAAAATGACTTGCTTTTCAATAGTAAAATTAAAAAAAATCTTTTTAATAATTTTCAAGTGATTTATTAACAAAATAATTCTTACAGACATAATTAGAATTTATTTAGTTTAATTTTATGATTTTTTATTATTATATTACTAATTGTTAATATCTATCTATCTATCTATCTATCTATCTATCTATCATAAGGAAAATCATTAAACACCATATTTCTGCTGTAACTCCCGGAAAACGTATAAAGTTCATAATATATTATAGAAAACGGAAGACCGCAAACTTCGTCGTCACAAGCCGAAATAACCCCATCAAATCAATATAGTGTATCAATTCCATTGTCCTGTACAACACTATGTTACTTGTCAAAAGCCAATGACACACCCCTACCTCACTGGGACGTCTTACATGCCATCTGTCGCAGCAGAGTGCGATTAATAAACATTTATTAACTCATGCTTTCCAAGAATCTTAAAGGAAAATTCTAGTTGATAATACAAAGATCCTTTTCAGGTTACATAGTCGTACACTGCTCGTCATTAGGGAAGCTCTGCTTATTAAACTTTATTTTCCTAATATCAATCTCCCACTATTTAACATAGGAGACGTCGTGTTAAAAGTGTTGTAAAAATAGAAGTCTTGCCCCCGTCAACTGGCCGCGCCTAGCACGTGACCACCAAGAAGCACACAAACCGCTCGAACTGTTAAATTACTATGTCGCAGCCACACACAGAATTTCACCATCCAAAACACATCCTTGATAATGGCTAGAGAAGTAGCCGAAAGCGCTTGGAACAATTATAATTATGGACAATTCTTATATTCGTTAATCGCTGAAAAACGGAAAATGTTAGAATGCTGGAAAAACTCAATAAAAGATTAATTAAATCTTCTTTGTCGGTCGTTTTCAATGAAAGATGCTTGAAAGGTTGCTGCCCAAATATACATCTATCTATCTATCTATCTATCTATCTATCTATCTATCTATCTATCTATCTATCTATCTATCTATCTAAGATGAGGTATTGTAACTATTTGCACTATTTACTTCAATCGAACTGTTGTCTTCATTTTTATTGCCTTATTTACGGCGTTTCGACCGTTGTACGCTCTGGCCTTCTTTAGGAAATATAGAGAGTGTGATGAATAAATTGTCGTCTAACTTATGCAAATATGAAAATAACACTGACATCTTATTTTAACGGATATATTTAGCAAAATTACACAAAAAATATCTGGAAATACTAAAGAGTAAATTTATTCAATATAATCGGCATTATTTTCAACACCGGCCTCCAGACGGTTTTGGAATCTCGTGTAACTCTTCTGGGCGTTCTCCTTGTTTAAGTTAATGAATTCTGCCATAATCCTTGCCTTCAGGTCATCTTTGGTGTTACAAGGAGTTTTGTTGATCTCTTGCTCAACTGCGCCCTACACATAATAATCAAGGTGGTTGCAATCTGGGGAGTTAGGTAGCAAGATGATAGCAGAAATTGTCTGACAGCCACGACTGGTTTATCCTGCTCGTGTGGCATGGTGCAGAGTCCTGTTGCTAGACATTGGGTCTTCCAGCAGCCACTCTCTTGACCCAGGGCAGTTGATGTAGGCCTCCGTGTTGAGTCTAAGGCTCTGTGGGAAGATGAATGGAGGCATAACGCCGTCATCAATAGTGATCACTCCAAACACCTTCTTAATGACCATTAGACTGAATCCTCTGCACTGTCCTTCCAAACGTATTGAAACTTCCGGTGTGATGCCAAGCAGTACAGCATGCCGTTTCCAAATTTCTCGCGGGGTGAATTGCGTCATCGAGCTCTTTTCCTCACGGACGGTGACCAACTGAGCCTACTATACTGTGCAGTCGATAAAATGAAAAACAATTAAAGCACATGGGCGGAAAAAATGGCGACAATTTACCCATCGCACTATGTACGTTGGAATTTGGAACCGAACTGTGTATTTAGTACCCAAGGACACATAGCTCAGTGAATAAAAGCGTTGGTTGAGTGATCCAAAAGTGACTTGACACAAAGAGTTATGAGTTCAATACCTGGCCACAGCAGAGGGAACAAAAACTTGGAGGGTTGAGTTACTAAAGGGAATTAACTGAAACTACGATATATAAAAAAAGGCATGTAATGTAGAATTAGAACAAGCTTCCCCCGTGGATTAGATAAGGGGCTTGGTTCGAAATTCTAACGTATATCACTTGAAGAAGGCCGGAGTGTACAACGGCCGAAACGTTGTGAATATGACAATGAAGACAACAGTCCGAATGATGTAAATAGTGTATATCTATCTATCTATCGCAAAAAACGAAATGAAAAAAATGAAGATTATATTTTGCTTGTCTATAAGAATCGGAATCCTGTATGGTTTTTGGTGCCCAACTTTTGTTGAAACTGATCCAGAAGGATGTTTTGCCTACCGTTCAGATTAGTTGTGTAATTTATACATTCAGATGTCAGTGCGATGCTGGCTATATAGGAAGAACGCGTCAAAGTGTTGAAACCCGGACCATCCAACACATACTGCTTCGTACGTCTTGGTTTCGGAATCAGTACACATTAAGCCCTACCAGCCATCTCTCTATAAGCAGAAGGTATTGTTGATGTGGTTAAATGTAATTAGCTTTTAATGTTCCTTTTTTTTTTGCATATAAAACGAAGCCAGAGCTGAATTGCGTATATTTAGACTGGAATTATTGCTATTTAAAGTTACGAAAAACATTTACAATTACTACTGTAACCATCTTTTGAACTTATCCCTACTTCCTCTTTCATCGTCTTACTCTCTCATATTTTCACCTTTCCTCCCGCACTTCTCACTCTTAAGAGGCCCTGGCCGTTGTTGTCGATTAAAAAAAAAAAAAAAAATTCGGGTCGAGCCATCACTTTAACTCCTCAACAATCCTTCAGCAAACTGATATCTACAAACACTATTGTTTCAATCTGTCATCCTTTTTCCTCTTCTATTTTTCTTTATCCTTATACGCCCCCCTCTTAAAATGTACATAATTTGTTTTTCTAAACAAATTGAAAAAAAAAAAACAAAAAAACTGCGGCCTGCTTACAAACAAAATTGTTCATAACTATTTTGGTTCTCAACAGTCGAGGTACAACTGAATGCACCGCAACGAAGTTACATCTTTGTCGTAAGTAATTTTTTTTGTCTATATGAAAAAATTATTATATATATATATATATATATATATATATATATATATATATAATTTATGGATTTATTTTAATTACATCAAATATTATTATTATTATTTGAAATAGACGCCCCATTTTATTTATTTATTAAACTGTGTGTAATAAGTCTATCGGCTTGCGCATTCAAGAAACCTAAATAAAGAAAATGTGCTCCCCTGCAGGGGAAAATATCATTTGATCTTGTATGCTTCTCAACTCGGCCCCTAAGGACTTCACAGTCAAGTAAGGCTCTTTTTACCTTATTTAAGGAAAGCACACCATCTTCAGTCGGATTAATTTTCTCGAGAGACCATATTTGCTCAGTTTCGTATTCGAAACGTAAACAAAGCGATTTCTAAAGAATTGATATATTTATTTTTAATCTGATATTTTTATTTCTTTAATTCTAATAAAGATGTCAGATTAAAAATAAATCAATTAATGTTTTTAGAAATATTTGTGTGGCCTTCATATAAGTTTGCCAATGATGCACTAAAATACATCATAATAATTCTAGAACTAGAAATCAATCTGCTGCATTTTTTTCTATCAGTAGTATTGGCTACCAACCAAGAGCATTGAACTCTTTCGGTGTTCTACGAAATATAGAACGTATCTCTTCCTCTTTCCAACAGTGTTTCCCCCTCTCTTTTCCTGACATCTTTTCCATCACAACAAAACCTCCGTGTGTTTTTTTACCAGAAGAATTCCAAACGAAAGTAACCGACCATTGTTTTGAGCTCTGGATTCAAGCATCACCACTCATCTGTTTTCAGGCTGTTCTATCGAATTTGTTCAATCGAATTTCCTATTAGATTATAGCTTTCCCAGTTGTTGTCCCAGAAGGAAAAATATTCTGCTTCATTAGGCTGTCTTCATCCAGTTAAAAACACATCATATCAGAACTGAACGTCCTCTGGGAAACAGAATTAACGGGTTTATGGCCGAAGTAGATGATGTTTATGTAAGTGGTAAATTTAACAAGATGCCAAAGTTTTATTTAGTTGATTTTTGTTTGATGGATCGTCTTTTAAACTTTGTTTTTGTACAAAGCTCCTTGGTAATTGGTTCAAGTGGCAAAAGAGAAAAAGAAAAACCTGTAAAAGGGTTTAATTTAGTGCATGAAAGAAGCAGAATCGATAAAATGAGCTCACAACTAACGGATTTGATTTCATTCGAAAACCCAGAGAAAATAGTTTGAGAGTGACTTTCTTCGAAGTAATATCGCAGCTTACTTAAAAAAAAAAAAAAAAAAATAACCCCAAATTGCAATTAGCGAAATTCACAATTTGGTAGCTTTAGGCCGTCAAAATGACATCCCCGCTGCACCCTGTTGATCCTAAGCTGACTTTGGTTCAAAATGAAGAGAGAAAATTTTCTGCTAGTCAAATTACAGGATAGAACATATCACCAAATTTCGACAAAATATTGTTTTTAGTTGTGTAAGCTCTGCCGAGGTCTATCTGAAAAGTAACGGGGCTGGGTGTGTTGTGTGGGTTATGGGAGAAAGAGGGATAAGCGGATTGTGTTATCATCCAACATGATATCTTGAGAGTATATAATTGTAAACCATTGCATTGTTTTAACATGCTAGAGTTGTAGCAGAGCAAACCATGGCTGCTTCACCACGACAATGCACCTGTTCAGGACGCCCTGAGCATCCGACAGTTCCTGGCTGAGAAGAACATCACCGTACTGGAACAACCTCCCTATTCAAATGATCTTGCTTCATGTGGGATTTTCCTTTCCCCAAGCCCAAGGAGATCGTCAAGGGGCTTGTTTTGAAGGCGTGGAGGCCATCAATGGTACTGTGAGGCAACCAAGAAAACTCCTTCAAACAGTGCATAGAAGTGTGGCAGAGAAGGATGGAAATAGGCATTAGACTCGACGGGTGGTTACTTCGGAAGGGGAAACCATATAGTTTGTTGCTTGGATGTGAAGTAAATTGATTCTGACACCATTCCCGTTACTTTTACTGACAGACTTTGTATATAAAACTAATTATGTGATACATTTACTTGAATGAATGCAGCATTTCACCTTTTATCGAAAATCTGATATCTATCTATCTCAAAAAACGAATGAAAAATAACAAAAAAATGAAGATTATATTTTGCTTGTCTATCAGAATCGAAATCCTGTAGTTTTTGGTGCCCAACTTTTGTTGAAACTGATCCAGAAGGATGTTTTGCCTACCGTTCAGATTAGTTGTGTAATTTATACATTCAGATGTCAGTGCGATGCTGGCTATATAGGCAGAACGCGTCAAAGTTTTGAAATCCGCACCATCCAACACATACTGCCTCGTACGTCTTGGTTTCGGAATCAGCATACATTAAGCCCTACCAACCATCTCTCTATAAGCAGAAGGTATTGTTGATGTAGTTAAATGTAATTAGCTTTTAATGTTACTTTTTTGCCTAAGGTGGGTGAAAAGTAGTAGATATTGACTGATAGAGAGAATAGCATTCAACTGAAAAAAGATTGGAGGATGTAATGGCTGAAATTAAATAAAAAATTATTAGAAAACCTAAAGGAAATATTTTGCATTCATTAACCGAACAGCCAGTGCTTCTTTCGGTTGAAATTTATAAAATCTTTCTTTTAAAATTAATTTTCAGGTTAAATATGTTTCTCAAGTTCGCCTATTGTTATTGCTTTTTCCAGTATTTTCCTGCCTAATTTTTTGTTTGAAGTAGAGTGGAATGTGAACATATTCATTACGTCATTATTCTCTTTTCGAGCTACATGATCTATCCATTTTAGTTGCAGCTGCTGTTGAAATGATGTTGTTTCTGTTATTTGGCACAATTCTTTGTGATTTTGTAGCACCAGTCCACAAGGTTCCAAGAAGGATGGTCCTCACTAAGACATAAAATGTTCATTCGCTCTATGCCATTTTTAATCAATGGTCTGAGAAAGCGGTTGTATACAGTTTAGATATTTTCTCAATCAAGCACATAACATTCATATAAAAGACTTGATCTGACAAGGTTAATTAAGAACATGTTTGACGTTAATGTTTTCGTTTTGTAGCAATGTGCGGTGTTGGACGAAACTATCTCTAGCGCAGTCTATTCTATGTTCAATTTCCTTTTCTCCTATACTAAATATATTATAACTGATCCAGATATCTAGGTATTTGAAATGCTTGCTATTTTCTAATTCTACATCCTGAAATTTTATGTTGGATTCAGGATAGGAGACATCACTGCTTTCTAATTCCAGATCATTGTTTCTGTTTTGGAAAAGTTTATATTCACTCCTATACCTTGGATCACTTGGAGGAAGATGTTAATGTTTGGTTCAAGATAATTCTTATCATCTCATATCATCAGTATAATCGCTTTTATCATTAGCATATCGGTTCGCGAGGGAAAGCAGGGTTACTGTTCTATTGGTTAAAATTCAGTTCTTTGGAGTAACCTCTTCAGGACGCAGGACTAGGCGATGCCGTAGGCTGCCCGGATTTCATGGAACCATTTCGGCCGTACCGACAAAATCCTAAAGAATATAGGACATTAAATTTTGGGTGCGGCTTTGCTGCAGAAGTTGCTGAAAAGATGTCAGTGCTGACAGTCAGCCACCTTCGAGGCTCCACTCCGAATTTTCTTTCTGGATTTATATCCATAGCCTTTTCGTGTTTTGAAAATAACCGCAAGACATTTAAAATCACGGTTTTCCTTCCACTAGATTGACTACCTACCTGGGCGGTTGATCCCCCACCCGAAGAGAGCTGGTTATGAGGCTGTAAAATATGTTATAAAATGATATATAATACATATAACGTAATAAAAAAATAATAATGCATGAAATGAAAATAAATAATCTCCAAACATCTGAAAATTGAAGAACAAAGGGACCGGAATATTATGATAAAGGCAACAAAAATGAAGATACTCGCTGGATTAATGTATCAGTCTGTTAAATAATTGCCACACGCTTGTGCGATCATGTCTCTTTCGATACATGACTAACGAGGTAGAAGATTTTTCCCGCAGTAGGTTGATATTTCTTTATGCGGTTGACTGAATGCTAAACAGGGCTAAAAAAACCCAACCTTTCCTGCTATTCAACCCATAGATGGAAGAAGAAGAGATGGATTCATGTCTTCCCCTAGGATATTTGTGCGTAAGTAAATCTAACGAATTCGACTGGAATTCAAACTCGGTTCTCCGAGCCTTGATCCCATTTACATCACAACGTACATCCCAATAATGTATACGATAATGAAAACGCAATGTCAAAAAAAAAAAAAAAAAAAAAAAAAAAATGCTTTTCTCTAGTTTTAGAAGGACAGGAGAGAAACATGAAAAAGTTAACTATATGAAGAGGTTGGTCTCATCCCATCAATTATGTCTTAAATCTGATAGACCGAATTACACAAGGTCAGAATTTTGAAGCGGTCACTTTAAATATTTACTAAGCTTAAGGCTGTCTTGCACAGGGTCGGAATAAAAGTGGCGAACTAGTTATAAGCCGCGAAACCGACTTACTATATATTCCTCTAGAACAGACAACCGATTGGATAACTGTTAAGATTTATTTTGTCGACAGTGACTTCTGCTAAGACATATTTGATAAACATGGCGTTTATTAATAACAAAGACTAGAAAAAATTCTATGAATATTTAACGCTAAGTTAAGAGGGGGAGCAAAGGAATGTATAGCGTCGACGGTACTTATTTTGTGTACTCCGGTAGAAGTTTGGGTGTGTCTTGATCCGAGAACACATATAGCTGATAAGTGAGCTCAGAAGTTTCTATTAATAATATTTATTCCCAACCCAACTCTCTAAGGATGAGGTTGAAATGTGTTTAAGGTGGGAACCCTTATGCATACAGATAGAGAAATTATCCGACTCTCCCGACATTACCATTTTTAGAATAATTTAAATTTTAAGGGATGTCCCTGACCTTGTCCTTTTGATGGCAATAGGAAGGGATGGTTTGGAAATGGCTCTCAGGTCAAGGAGTTTTGCCGAAGAACTTTGGTAAAAAACAGATGGGAATGAAATAATCGTCAATACAAGAAGAATAAAAGATCTGGGAAGTTTGTTATAATTATGTCATCATGCAGAAACACTTGATATAATTGCGTTGGTGAAAATACATTAACTTTAAGAACTCAGTTTGATGCGGAACAATGTTGACTTTTGAGTGGCAGACCCTGGAACAATCGTCGCACTGGAAAGTTGATGGTTGTGGCTGGGTGAACGCTGCCGCAGCTTTTTCTTATCTCTGACTACAGTAGATTTCATTTCCATGTTGCAGTAGTGATACCCGTACATGCGAGGGGGCGATGTAAATGTCTACGTTTGACCAGTTCCAAAAATTAAATTCACCAAATGACCAAACCTAAGATCCGCAGCCGTCTCTCCCTAAATATCCACTCTGATATCCGGTTTTGAGAGCGTAGTTGGCGTTTTTGTTTAAATTCTTGAATTTATATAGGCAAACCAGAAATAAAAACATACAAGAATAGTAGAATGACGTTGGAAAGTCAACACCTAATTTAACAATAGAATATCTGCAAACACTACTATTTTATCAAAGCTATATACCAACAATATATATATATATATATATATATATATATATATATATATATATATATATATATATATATATAGTGTGCGTTCTGCTTGATTATGCAAAGTAATGTTTTCATCTAACGTGTCAATAAATTCTGTTTTTTTCAGACTTTGTGTTTCTTGCAGATTAAATTATAGTTTCAGACAAGAGAATATGATCAATGAAAAAAAAGATGTATAGTAACAGGGTTCTTTTTCTCAAAGTATGTAAAAAGGCACAGTTTCAAGTGTTCGGTCTGATTAAGCAATCACCATATAAATCCTTAATATGGGTAAGAAAAAAGGGTCTTACTGAAAACGATCATGCTGAAATTACTCGCATGCTTGGGAGTAGTCTGTCAACGCTAGAAATTTCAAAAAAGTTACATAGAGAACACCGTACAGTCAAAGCATTCGTCTTAGGTAGTAAATCATGCAGAAAGACACCTAAACGATCACATTTGCGAAAGTTAACTGCCAGAGATCTTCGTAAAATTAAATATGAAGATCGTTGATATTTCAGCAGGATAATGCTCCAGCGCATAGATCAAGAAGCACCACCAGTTGGCTATCAGACCATGGGTTCAAAGGGCAAAATTTAATGGTATGGCCTCCAAACTGCCCTGATTTAAATCCAGTAGAAAATTTGTGGTCTATAGTCAAGAGGCGGATTAATGCTGAAAACAAGCAATTCACCAGCTTAGAAGTCCCGTGGAAAGCTATTGTAAGTGCTTGCCGATCAATCAAACCTTCTGAAATTGAAACATTGACGTCAGCAGTGGACAGACACCTCCTTACGGTTTTGAAGAATGGAGGATGTCATGTTTGTTTGTAGCCACATTAACAGACTTGTTTTATTTTGTTTAACATGCTATACATATGTATTATGTAATGTAGGACTTAGAACACACGATGTATTGTCATATGCGCCACAATTCAATTAATAAAATTTAGTATAAAATGTGTTTTTCTTGTTTTATTTTCCATTTGCATAATGAAAGTGAACACTCAATTAGGGCTTAAGTTCATAAATCATTAAAGAGAAGCACGTTTTATATATTTCGACAACTTAAATGATTGACAAAATAATAAAATAGTTCCTATTCTTCAGAATATATTGCTTAACTTGGATATTTTTAGGTAAAAATTAACTTTGCATAATCAAGCAGAACGCACTGTATATATATATATATATATATATATATATATATATATATATACAATCATAAACAAACCATACGTCAAAACAATCCTTATTCCCCCATAGCTGAGCACTTTAATCAATCAGGACACTCATTAGAAAACTGTAAATGTTTATTGATAGATTCTGATTTCAGTTCCACATACACACGCAGAAAAAAAGAAAAATATTGGATTTTAAAATTAAATACATATAAACTAGGGTTAAATAAAGACGGGTATTTTAAATCTTTATAAATATTTCAATAGTTAAACATTTTTTAGATATAGTTAAGTTTTTTTTATTTCTTATTTTATTTTTTTTATTTTTTAAACAACATCTAAGATATTATTACAGTTAGATTTACGTTCGGAATATTCGTTTCATATCACGTGGCGTCCGCATCTTGCGACGGACGCTACTTGTAAACAAACAGTAATTTCTGAAGAAATATATATATATATATATATATATATATATATATATATATATATATATATATGCTTGTGTATACATATGTGTGTATAGGTACATATATGTATGTGTATGTAAGTATATATATATGTGGGTATATATATATGTGCAGCATGATTTATTCCATTGGATGTTTCGGTATTACAGATTTCGGAATCTATTATTTAGATAATTTATTCTAACTTTAAATTGTTTTGTCTTTAAATCCGCTTAATAATATAAAACCCTTATTGTCTAAATACAATTTATTGTCAGTTCTATTAAAACATATATGTAGTTTGTTATCCCCTAGCAGGAACCTAAATTCATTTACATACAATTAAAGGCTTTTGTCATAACTAAACTCCCATCTATATATAGACGACTCATTATTAATATATCTACAGAACACTAACAGATATTCTCTACCAACTTAACAATGCTGAACCTACAATAGACTTCACTTTTGAAACTGAAACCAACAACACTCTTTCCTGTCTAGATATCATATTACATAGAAATAATAACGAACTCAATTTTGACGTTTACAGAAAGGCTACAAACAAAATGATCTGATCAATTTCTAATCAAACCACACTTCTAAATTAAATATCGAATTATTATAGGTTTCTATCTGAGAGCAATAAGAATCTATAGGCCCCAATATTTACCTGAAGAAGAAACATACATAGAAAACACATTCATAAACCTACAATACACATATCATTTCATCCACAACGCAAGAAGAAAGGTATACAAAATATACAACCAAAACAGAAATAATAAGTTAATCCGCAATAATAAATTACATGAAAACAGATACATAATACTACCGACCAACTCCGTCACGTCCACTATCCAGAACAAACTATCACATCTAAATAATTTTAAAATAGTCACAAACAATTCCAAAACCATTATTGATATACTCAGATCCAGAAACACTCAAGAAATAATATTTCTGAAGTGGGCATTTATAAAATAAAGTGCCAAAACTGTTCTTCCCAATATATTGGAGAAACAAGCAGAAATTTAAAAAATAAAAAGCATCTATGAATACAAAAGAGACCTCACAAAAATAATTTACCTAATGCACGAGTCATAAATAAATAAATTAAACCACAATTTTAATTTTAAAAATGCTACACTCATAAAAAATGAAAATATTAGGTTGGTGCAAAAATAATGTCGTTTTCTCACATATGTTATTATGTGAGAAAACGACATTATTTTTGCATCAACCTAGTAACTCACTCAGAAAGAAAAATCCTCAAGAGTGCCATTGAATATTATCAAAATATTAATCTACGCTAAGGCTTTTTCCCTATATCACCTTTCCTAACAGAATTACTACTCTCCCAAGCAAACGTACACAACTGTATCAAGAAATCAAAAGAAAATGGCTGAATCGGTCAACACAACAATAAAAACAATATTTCCACACGTGATAGTACTTGACGTAATTTTCAGTTGACCACATTGTAAATCAGTTTTAAGATTTTATATCATTAGGATTCACTTAGATTATATACCAACGGATTATTAATTAATATAATAGCGTTTCTTAAATTCTTCCAGTTGCTAAGGACATTTTGTTTTGTTGTTAATAGTTACTTTATTTTAATAAATTAATTTCGTTTTTGCCTTGAAAAAGTCCACATTGGACGAAACGCGTCGGCTAATATTACATTTTCCTATTGTCTTTTACCTTTATGAATATTGTCTTTTTCCACAGGTTAATTTTTCATATATATATATATATATTTAAAATTACAATAGAATAGAAATCCAAATTTGTCTGATTCGAATAGCTATTTCAAACAAGAAGACCTATAATGGCATATATGCCAGTATAGGTATTCTTGTTGGTTGAAATAGCTACTCGAATGAGGTAAATTTGGATTTCTATTCTATGCAATTTATATGCTCTGTTATAATAAATACATTGAGCTGTTTTTGTGAATCAGTTTTAAGATTTTATATCATTAGGATTCACTTGGATTATATACCAACGAATTATTAAGTATATATATATATATATATATATATATATATATATATATATATATATATATATATACAAGTATAGGATTCCAATAACCAACAATTACTATTCTCAAAAGAGTGCTCAATACAGTGTAGAGCGAATATAATTATTTATTCGAAAAATCATAACATATAATTTTCGAATAAATAATTATATATATATATATATATATATATATATATATATATATATATATATATATATATATTTAATAATTCGTTGGTATGTAATCCGTTAGTATATATATATATATATATATATAAGATGGTTGTTGAAAGATTTCAAGCTCGATCAAGGATAAGTAGGGATTATAATATTTGGTCAAATTCTGTGAAGTCCGGCCTACTTCAATTTATATATATATATATATATATATATATATATATATATATATATATATATATATATATATATATATATTTGTGTGTGTGTGAAGAGAATGAGAGAGCGATATATATATATATATATATATATATATATATATATATATATAGAGAGAGAGAGAGAGAGACTGCAAGAGGGAGCGGGACACAGGTGCAATTTACTCAGTAGTCCTTATGTGTGAAATGTGTCAAATTATTGAAGTCATTGAAGTCAATGCTAAATCAGTAACTGAAGCTACCCACTTTGGTAACCACAAATACCTCTTAACCCTGACGGCACATCAAGTTGATTCACAAGATAAGACATTTAATCACTGCAAATAAACGTCTCCTTTATAGAGACTTTAATAAAAAGAGTCGAACATCATATGAAAACCGTTTGGTATTACTTTGTAATGATGTATTTAATTACACAAGTTATGCAACAAGCGGCCTTGTCAATAAGACAAAGACTAAGAATTTGCGAGTCTAGAATCTCGTTATTTTGAATATTGAACGATTGATTCTTCTCTTTGAGTTTAGATTTCTTAATTCCGTGATGGTCTTGAAGAATCTTTAAAAATACAAGATTTCAGATAATCAATATTTTGTTTTTTGTTTCAATGAAAAGATCAGAGAACTGAAGACGAGAAAGATCAAAGTTTCATTTTAATTACGAATTCATCTAAATTTGTTAATTCTACAAACAATGTAATGTCTTAAGAATACATTCTTATTTCAGGAGGCTTCTTCATTATTTTCCTATTTTCAAATTTCATGGCCATTTTTTTCCTTATTAAAATTTAAAGTGTGCTGCAGAGTTTTAATTAGTACGTGCTCAAGTAAAAATAAATAAAGATTGTGAAACGCTGGTGAGATGACCTAGCGAATTAAAACGTTTGTTGGTGAATTTGGTGATATAGTAATTGTTAGTTCAATTCCTAAGGCACGAGTTGTACAGACTCAGTGGAAACAATATCTGAGCGGTACTAAATAATTGAGATATTGACAGAGGAATGTGAACCATCTAAGGATGTAGAGTTAAATTCGAAATTCTCTGAAAATTGCTCGGATCGACTGACTTCTAAAGAAGATCAGAGAGTTTAACAGCCGAAACGTTGTGATAATTCCCTGTTAATTTAGCCAACAAAGAATTATCACAACAAGTCTAAGACAATGAATATTTTATTATAATTAATAGTGTACCTATGCCTTAAAAAATTGTTAAAACATTTTAATAGTGAAATGTAAAGAAACAAAACTTTTGAAACAATAAAGTGGTGAAAAAGAATTCTCAATTAAAATGAACCATTTAATTAATCTGTTCCCTTTATATTTTTAGACATTCAATAGTATCTATGGTTCATTGATTACTACTGTTATTAGATAAATCGCTTTTTGTTCCAATATCTTATCATATTTAAAAAATTACTTGTTCAATATAACAGTGAAATGGAAATACGATTAGAACAACAAAGACGTCGACGACAAAGCATATTTCAATACCAAATTGAAGCAAGACGATCACTTAATAGACAAACGTATCTGAGTGTCTCACATGAAAGGCTTGAACAAATAAGACTGCAATCTGAGAAACGAAAGAGTTTACTCTTATTTTTCTCAGATTGCAGAAATTAAACGGTTTTGCTTGGGAAGTAACTTTATTTAAATGAAGATAAATATTTTATTTGCATACATTATTAAAACGACTAAGGGAAGTAATCATAAAATTGTTTAATTTAAGTTGATTTACTTCCTTTTTGAATACAGATGGGACAGAAAATATAGAAATACACAGGAAATATATAAATAAATTCACATTAATAATTATATGGTTTGATATTTAAATCAATGATTCTCAATTTGATTTTTTTTCTCATGCAACTATTTCTCCATTATTAGAATATCATTATCAACTTGAAAGATTTTCTGATTCAAAATCTGTAGAATTTTGGTTAGTTGATTAATATTGTAACAGTTTCAACCTGCCCATATCTCGTCCCAACATGTAACCCTAAAATTACCCCAGGAATCATTACTTCGGGAATAATTTCGCCTATACTGCTTTACATGTTTTTTTAAGTAAGTTCTAAATTAAATTATTATTAAAATCAGCTTAAGTTCGTTTTATCTATATGCAAGTTATCCTAATATTTGCTTTCTTGTTTTCTAGCCAATAAAACAAAGGGTCAAATAGAGTAAATTTGGAGGATGAAGATAGTGTAGCGTCTGTTTGATTTAAAGCTCAATATTTAAAACTCATTTACCTTTTTATTGTCAAACGCCGAGCTATAACACTGTTTGAAAATATTCCGAAAAAAACTTTAGATTTGGCCCTAATTGATGATGTTTAACAGTTTTAACCGAGTCTGCTACATGATTAAATATGTAGAGGGAAAGGGAGGTAATGGCGTTAGCAAGATTTTGCCTTTCGCCAATTACCCAAGTAATAAGAGTTTGTCTTGATTTTTGGATTTTTATTATAATTATCTTAGCAGCTAAGAAAGTCAAAATTAAATTAGGGATTGGGCGATTGTATTATGCCACTTCTATATTGGGCGTGCCTATAGTGATAATCAGTATTTGAAATTCTGCTTTTTTAAAAGTATTTTCTACACTTAACTTAATACGACACAAAACCAGACAGTGTTTCCTCACTCAACAAAGTGAGAAAAGTTTTCACACTGCGATGAAACAGTCTTAGAAACTAGACAAAATGCACATAATTTCTTTTGCTTCTTGGAGAAACCAGTTTATCACATATCCTTCACTATATATATATATATATATATATATATATATATATGGCATATATTGAAATTACTGCTTTCCGCTCCGCAAAGAGAGGGGGGCAGGCTTATTACATCTTCCCTAAGCGTGGCATGTGGCAGCGTAGTAGAAGCCTGTGGCCAGTCACGATGTGATTTGAACTTTTCATGAAACATTACTTTTCTAAAAGGTCAAAACAACGCAAGGAAATCGCCGGATTTGACATCATTCAATGGCTGGCGATTCCGAGCGGAGAAAGCCGATTGACACGGTCGGCATACGATGTCCGATGCGAATCCGTTTAGCCAGCACGCGCATTTACATGCCAATACATGTTGTGCTCGTGATCACACAGATACAGATTCACAGGCAAGATAAGGCAATGTCCGTCTGTCTGGGAGGGGATTAGGTTTTCGGTAATGGAAACAATCGGAAGAAGTTGCGAGAATTTATATGGAATAAGAAGAGGAGAAGGGCGACGCGGCGTTAGAGAGGAGGGCTTAATGCAGTCAAACTTTGGTGAAAGACTTCGAAGGACAGCAGCTGAGCTTCGTCCATTTTGTATCGTTGCAACAGGCGATCGGGATTTTGGTGCTGATCGCATCAAGCTCTTGGTCGGCGACCATCTAGAACGATTTTACAAAAGGTCCCACATTAATAAAGTAAGCACCCCTTCCTTCCTTTCTACATTCATTCATTCCTCGTTTTATTTTATCAATTAAATCTTTCGTTTGTTGCTATGATGAATTTATTTTTAATCATTTATCGTATTTTTATTGGTTTTACTTACATGAGTTATTTTCTTTCTCTCTTGTTTTTATCATTCATTTATGCAAAATTTTATTTTCGTCATTTTGGATTTAGTTTCATAAACTCCTTTTGTTTATTCTGTCATCTTTTCATTTAATATTTTCTTTCCTTTTTCATCCATTCTTTTCTGTCATTAAGCTGACTCATTATTTCATTATTTAATTAAATAAAAACTATTTCGCTTTATCAAAATCTCTTAGTCAAACATAAAGCAACATTCTCTCTTTTTGTTTTATCATTGACACAATTACACAAAATAGGGGGGATGATAATTAAATGAGACGCCATATTGATTCCCTTGGAATAATCTTGAAGAAACAAATTATGAAACAAAGGAATTAGAAATTATGCGGTTGTTTTAGAATGCTGATAAAAATGTTTGTCTTACACACCAAAACGTAAACATCATTTTAGTTCAATGAATCCTTAAAGGACGAAATGCCTCACATAAAAGATTTTTTGTCACAAATTTTCATAAAATTGTTCGGATATATATATATATATATATATATATATATATATATATATATATATATATATATATATATATATATAATTAATATGAGTAAAAGATTGTCAATTAGCTGATTAATGTTACCCATCTCCAGAGTTTCGTAAGCAGACCTGTCCGTTCCCTCTTCAGTATTTTACTGTTTATATTTTTCGATTTTTTTTATAGACTTATCATTAGTGGAAGTTTTTTTTTTCCCTATAATTTGTGTTCGTGTGTGTGTTGGCGCGCATGCAGCCATGTGCCCGTCTGTGCGGATGTGCGTTCGCACGCGTGTACCCGTCTGAGCGGATATGCGTACGTGTAGGGTGTTATGTTCATTTGTCCTTTTCTTAGTTTTTTTTTTTTCACTTTATAATCGCTCTTTAGCTTTTTCTTTTTTTATTTTACTTTTTCTCTTTTTATTCGGCAGTTGCCGTTTGTGGCGAATTGTTACAATCTTTAGACATGCCATCATTATTTTTTTATTTTTGGACGTTCTATTTTTTTGCTATGGAAATTGTATTTCGTTTTCTACATAAATATTGGATATTAATGGTTAACTGAGAAATATTATATATATATATATATATATATATATATATATATATATATATATATATATATATGATACTAATGATATTAATGCTTAAATGGTAAATACTTATATATATATATATATATATATATATATATATATATATTTAAGCATTTCACCCCAAGCAAGGCGGAAAGTCACTAGGACGCAAGGGTTTACAGAAAATTTAGAGCAATATCAGATAGGAGTGATAGAAGAAAGGATGAGGGTAGTGGATAGATCAAGGCAACTGGAGATGTCGATTGACATTACACTTGAATAGCTGGAGATTATAGCTCACAGGGAAACAGGAAAAGGGAAGGTGGTCCACAGGCGAGAGGTGCGAGACATGAAGCTATTAGAGTAAAAGAGACGGCTACATTTAGGAGTTTCGACAGTGAAGGGGTGAGAGCGAGATGCCAGCCTCGTAAGGCGCTGGAACTCATGACGTCTGGGGACCAGCGAATGCAGCTCCTCGGAGCAATTTCCATGAAAGTATTTGTAGAACAGACAGAGGGAGGCGACGGCGCGTCTGTGAGAAAGTGACGAGACGCCAGGGCAGGGCCAACTACATTGCATATCCGCCTCTTGAGCCTATCAAGAACCCCGAGGCAAACAGAAGGGGCACCAGACCATATATGGCAGCAATACTCCATGCAAGCGGGCGAATTGTTGATTTGTAGATCTGGAGGATCGACTCCGGGGAGAAAAACTTCCTGGCGCGACTCAGGGAGCCAACTTTCCTTGCAGTGGACGAGGCAATTGATTCAATGTATTTATTCCATCTCAGGTCAGCAGTCAATGTGAGACCGAGAAGCCGCAGAGAGTTGCTCTCGAGAAGTTGAGCGTCAGACATTCTAATGGAGGGAAGGGAAGGATCTCTGTGGTGATTAATAGAGAGCAGTTTTGTTTTGGAAGCGTTGAAGTTGACCAGCCAATTCATGCCCCAGTTCACAATCGATTGGAGGTCCTTTTCGAGACGCACGGCCAGGTGAGTTTTGTCAGCAAGCCTAGATTTGTTTTTGAGGCAGGAATAAATTGTGGTGTCATCCGCGTAGATGCCAACTTGGGAAGTTATTGCGTCAGGAAGGTCATTTATGTAGATAAGGAATAGAGTGGGGTCTAGGATGGAGCCTTGAGGAACACCTGCGTTCGTGGGATAGGAACTGGAGGAGAATCTATTGAGAACGACCATCAATTTACGGTTTGACAGGAATTATCGTATTAGGTTATATAATCGATCCGTAATGCCATAACCCTGGAGCTTGCGAAGAAGGCCGGCATGCCAAACCCTATCAAATGCTTTGGAGATGTCTAGTGCCACGGCTCGGGCTTCCCCGTGGGCTTCGAAGACTTTGCCGAAGAGGGGAAGGAGACTGATAGGACGGTAGTTGGAAGGGTCAGAGGGGTCGCCGGAGTTCTTGAAGACAGAAACGATCGAAGAAAACTTCCAGGCAGTAGTTGTATAGTTTAGAAAGGGCGGGCGCCAGTTCAGGCGCGCATTTCTTCAAGACAATGGCTGGTATCCCTTCTCCACCACTAGCCTTGTTGGGGTCTAAATTGGAGATAACGCTCAGTACCAAAGATGGGGTTATGTTTAACCCACTCAATATGACCTCAGTTCTAAGAGGGAAGTCGGGTATAGATACGCCGGAAGAGTCGAGCGTCGAGTTGAATGAAAATTTCCGAGCAAAGCATTCAGCCTTGTCGGTAGAGGAGGTCAGGAATTCGAACTGGTTGAATAAAGGAGGTATAGAGGGTTTGCAATTGTTCAATACGCTCTTGCAGAGACGCCTATAATCTTTGGAGCCAAATTTGCGAGATGCAATACGTTCCTTCATCCGAGCCGCAAATAGTGACTTAGCATCGTTGAGAACACGCTTACATTCGTTACGGGCGGAGGCAAAGAGACGTCTATTGCAGTTAGACATGTCGCTACGGAATAGGTGGAAGTAGTGGTTCCTATGGGCGATGGCGGCTGAGCAAGCAGCCGAGAACCAGGGGGAGGAGCGCGACTTGACCGTATATTTCCTTGATGGAATGAAAGCGTCGATTCCAGCTTTAACCCAGGAAGAGACTTCAGAAGCACATTCTTGGACAGGGAGCTTAAAGACTCCATCCCAGGGGACATCGCGGAGGAAATCACGGAACGCGTCCCAGTCAGCTCGTTGATAGTAGAACGAAGTTCTAGTGGTAGGAGGTTCTTTATAGGGGCTGGAGTTGAAGAAGATGTTAACTGATACTACTGCATGATCAGAGTTACCAAGAGGGCAGAGTTGCGAGGCGCTGCAGGATTCGGGGATGGAGGTAAAGCACAGGTCGAGAAGAGAGGCTTTACCTTCCCGGTTGAAGGCAAAACGAGTGGGAAGTTAACTATCTGTGTGAGGGAATGGGAGATTGAAAAATTGAGCGTTTGAATGCCTGCGTGGTCAGTACTGGCATTCTTAAGCCACAAGGTGTGATGGGCGTTAAAGTCACCAAACACAAAAATGTGAGCAAACGGGTGGAGGGAGAGAGCCTTGTCTATGCTGTCAGAAATGCTATCGAGTATCTCACAGTCTTGAGAGGATGGAGAGCGGTAAAGGAAGAAGAGATAGCTTACCGCATTGAGGAGAGAGAGTCGGAGACACATGTATGACTGGTCTGGCGATTCGAGAGAGGACTCTCTGGTCAGAGGGAGATGTTCCTTGACGTAGCATGTGGGTTAGAGAGTCTTTTCTGGGGAGAGGAAGATAGCCGGGGATCGAGAGATCAGAAGAGGGGATAGACGAGACAAAGTTTGTCTCACAGAGAGCCAGTATATCCGGGCCCTTTGCAGTGAGGAAAGATTCCAGACTGCAGAAGTTTGTCCTAATGCCCCGTATGTTGGAGAACGAAATGTTGAGGGGTTTAGATGGTTTTTGAGAGGCTGGTTTAGGGTTAATCTTTCGGGTTTTGTAACTCATGTTGAATTTTGTTTGTAAGATGAGAAGGCCCGAAGTAAAAAAAAAAACAGACAGTTTCGACCGTGACGCGGGCAGAGAGGAGTTGGCAAAATCTGCATCATTATGTGGCCTCAGGGCTGCCTACCGGAGGTGACTGCAGGGACACCGTTCCATGCGCGACATGGCACTACAAACACCCCGGTATTATACAACTGTTGATCAGAGCGGCCGCTCAAGACGCTACGCAAGAGTTAGGGCTCCTAACTACCAGTCGGAAACAGCAACCAGAGAACTGTCAACCGTGTACTCTCAGAATGAAGAGGTGATGCTACAGACTGCACACATCACGGGAGAAACAGAGCTGCACTAATACAGAGGCCGGAGAGAGAAAGAGTACCGGGAACCCCTTCCTAGACAAGAAACAAGGTGTAAGCCTCTACTCATGTCCAATAGAAGGGGGAGGAGTGTTGACCTGACGGTAGAAGAGACTACCTACTCCTATTACAGATAACACAAAAAAGACGACACAGAGGAAAGGATTGGGTGGGGAGATAACAGGTAATGAGACCTGGATCACACTTGGCTATACCCTAACACATTAAGTTTTAACTTAGTATAAGTCCCATTGTCTATTCTAAAAAGAAATTGAAAATAAGGTTACCCGGATTATTATCGCATCTAGCCAAAGACATTTAATTTTCCATTTTTCCTGTTTTTCCTTTTTTTTCTTTCGAACCGGGATTTCTTACTAAACTGTCAAATAAGGGAGAATCATTGGGACAAAATGTCTTTGCGTGGGGGGAGAGAAAAAATAGATAAATTTAAAAACCAAGAAAAAAACAAAACAAAACAAAGAAAAACGTAAATGGGTTTCTGCTAGAGCGAAACTATACTCACACGGGCCAGCAAGTGGTTGTCTGTTTTCTTCCTCATGATGGTAACTGAATGTACGGCTTACCTTATGTCCAAGCGTCGACCTGGTGGTGGTGGTGGTGGGGGGGGAATCAACGGCCAATCCTCCGCCCTCACCAAGTACTGGGCTTGGTAGATATGCTTTCAATAAGATTTAGAACAGGATATTTATTTGATTACTTATTTGGTTTGGTGGTATCATAAGTATTAATTGTCGTAGGATTATTTATTATTGTTTGAATATATGTGCATATGTCGGTATTTATACGCATACGCTCACGTACACATACATCCCCGCACATATATAGGTATACGCACGTGCACATATACACATATATATATAAACGTGCGTACACAAGCAAATGTAATTTTTTGTGCTTTATTATTAATAAACTAGTGCTTAAATAGTGAAGTTATTTTTTGTATTTTTAAGTTTTATGGTTGGTTGGGTTACTAGCATTTCTTGTTTGAATATTTATATATATATATATATACTCATCCCCACTCATGCACGCACCGCACGAACACTTCACGCAGGCAAATATATGTAACTGTTAAATAGTGTATATGTATTAAAGTATTTATTTATATCATATATTATCGTTTATATAATGTTTAATTTTATTAATGGTTAATTGTTTATTTGTTTTTGCCTTGCTGTTATATTGCAGTATTTATTATGGAGGATTAGGTTTGTTCGTTTGTAGGTGTTTTTATGTGTGTATGTATACATTTATATGTATACACACTCACACGGACGCACACACACACACGCAATATAGGTGTGCATGCTTAATATTTATTTATTTATTAATGAACTAATATTTATAGTTATATCTTTATATTATTATTTCATTTATTTATTTAAAGTTTATGTTTATTTTATTTACTTGTTTATTTTTAATTAGTGCTTAGATAGCAAAGTAAGTATTTATTTAAATGCCTACATTTACCCATTATTTCAGTTTTCTTGTTTAAGAGTTTATTTAGGTTTTTAAAACTAATTATTGCTAATTTTTCCTCAAATTTTACTTTATGGGGCTTTTTATAATTTCCCATTTGATTTTTGTGGAGATATTGTTTTCTTTTTGACTCCATATATATTTTGATAGGGTTATATTGTTTGTGCATTTTTTTCTTTTGAATGCTAAATTTTACTGAATCTTGTCTAATTAGTTTTGGGTTAGATTCTCCTTGGAACTGTGCTTAAATATATTTTATTAATTTAAAACGTAATTTTCAATACGTTTCGTTTTTAATTTTCTTCTCAACAATTCAACCTACACCCCAAAGAATCTTAATAATTATTATTCAATTGGTAGCCCCTTCAAATCACCATCCCATAATTTCATGCAATTAAACGCTTAAACAGATTCAGTGCGATATTACAATAGTAATTTTAAAACTAAAGCAACTAAAACGGAGAAATTTTACTAAATTTTAAAGATTACTAGGTAGTTTAAAATTATATAAAAAGGGGTTCACGTTATATTCCTCAAGTAATTTTTACAGTTATGACCCCGTATAAAAAATTACATAAACTTCTATCCATCAAGCTGTCAATAAATCTGTCAACATCTAATCAAAACACCTATCTCTCTATTAAAAAATGCACTTCCACCATATTTTAAACTAAAAGTAATATTTGTTTCAAAACCTATTAAATTTTAAATCAGTTAATATTCCTCAAATAAAATTTCAGAAAAGTATCTTTTATTTTTGAAAGATTTTTTTTAATTAAAAGAATTTCATTGTACTGACAAATGTTTAAAAAGGGTTAAAATCATCGATTTTTAGTGATTAAAACGCTTCCATTCAATATAAATTGTCTTTGAAATACAGAAAAGTAATTATTTATTGTAAATATTAAATTGAATCTATTAGCTTTAAATTAAAACTAAAATAAAAGCTTCAAGAAAAATTTTTCATTTTTTAATATGCATTTTAAACCTTAGGTATCACATTTTTTGGAGGCACACACACACACACACACACACACACACACATATATATATTAATCACCTCACTCCAAACAAGGCAATAATGTCACTATGTTGAAAGGGGCTACTTCACGTGAAAAAGAAGACTTTAGAAGGAACCTGAAACCCAGTCCTAAACAGGAAACAAGAGATAAACCTCAACTGATGTTCAACATACCGGGGAAGAGTGAAACCCGACGATAGGTGAACCTACTCTGGGTTATTTTTTTTAATAGGCACCAGAGCCACTCAAGGTAGAGAGTTACCGAATGAAGTGTTACTCAGAAATCAAGACACCAGAGGTTTTCCCTAGGTTAGAAACCTCATATCTAAGCGGGGGACCCAGGCACTGAGGCAAAGACTAAAGGACCTTACTAGAAGAACGAAAGAAAGAAAGGCTGCTTGGAAATGAGAAGACATCTCCTACCCTCAGAACAGAATTGTTTTTCTCGACGCATAAATAATGAGCTGTACTAAGGCGAACCTCTTGAAAATGTGACCCTTCTTCATGTCTGTCGCCATTATTATAATTAATCACTTGTTTTGAAGAGTTCGGCAAGATTTCAAACTGATTTAATTATTTGTCTGGTAAATTAATTCAATTGTTATCTGTGTGTCTTTAATGAAGAAAATTATGCCAGTCAAGCGTTACATCGTCAATTTTCTGGTTGTGGTACGATAGCAACAACAATAGTAATACGACGACCACCGCCACCACCACCACCACCATTACATTAAAAGCTACTGCTATTAATACTACTGCTACGTACTTTCATAGCTAGTATTGTTTTCAGTTTATTTTCTTCATTGTACTTATTTTGTAGCATTTAAGCGTCTCGCCGATGCACAAGGGTTAGCAAACTGAATGCACTCACCGATACTGCTGCAGTGAGTTACGGTGTCACTTTAGAGCCCTGTGATTGTTGCCTTGTGCCAGAATTTGTGCATACGGATAAATCACAGATATTGCGGAACCATAGTTTTCAGAATAATACCGAATTACCTATTTTGCCTGACTAACAAAGGTTCAGTGGCGTAGCTAATGTGGGGGGGACGAGGGGGGAGGACCGCCCCGGTTGCCAGCACAGGAGGGGTGACACAATGTCACCCCCAACAAAATTTTCAACCAGGCTAAGGTGCCAAAAATAGTCTGAAAACAGTGGTGGAGACACAGGGTTTCGCAGGCGGGCATATGACTGCCCTGCCCCGAAATAATTTATGACCCCCCAGTTTTGTCCCCCCGTCAGAAACTTTCTAATAAATTGTCGTGAGTAGGAAAAATAGCAATGTTTTCAGCTTTCATGTGTTTCAGTTGCTACAATCTTGGTTACTAACAAGAGACATTGTTGTAACATTTTATCAGATGATATGGTGTTTTAACTCTGCATCTTTAATAAAAACAAAGCGAAATACGAAGCCAAAAGTGCAACAATTTCAATCTTGCCTGAGATACAATTTTCCATTGAGTGAGCGATATACTTTTGAATATATCTACTAGTGTTGGAACGATTAATCGGAATCGAGAATCGGAAAAATAGGAACTTTTTGGGGTATCGGAATCGAAAAAATTTGTGCCTATTTTCCGATTCCAAAAACGATTCTTTTAAATTTTTTAACTAAATTTTCCATTATTGGTACTAATGATAAATATTTATTGTTTTTAAATTATCACTAAAACTAAAATCATAATAACATCAAAATACGATGTAAATTTATTTTACTTGTATAAAGAAAAACAAAAAAATAAACTTTGCATAAATTCTCTGCGTAACCTTTAAAAGAATGCAGTTGTTTTACAATGTTCCGAAAAATGCTTAAAAATTAAATAGAACATTTTTGTCAAGAAAAATACTTTCAAACATCATTGATAATTAAATGGTACCGAGAAAATGATGCAACGGAAAATTGGACCCCGTAAAATTAGCAACAGAAAATTACGTCAACCATGAGCCAGTCGAGACTGTCGGATCTGGCTGTGTTGTTCATTGAAAACGAGCTTACAAGACAAACAGATTTTGACGATGTCATTGACCAGTTTGCTACAATGAAAACAAGAAAACATTCATTCTAAGACCATAGTATCGAATGTCTTTCTTTTATGCATTGCCGTGTTTTGTATTTAGTTGTTCTGAATGTGAACAGTTGCATTTTAAAAATCTTTTGATTTGAACTGATTATTTTGTGGTATTGGATTTTGTCTTGGATCATACATGTAAACAGTAGCGTACCGGTCAGTAGAGTAAAGTAGAGGTAGAGCATGTATGAAAATTTAGCTTCAGCTAACCATTCAGCATAGGGTTAATCGGGGTCATTGGGGTGACATTTGAGCGGACCGCCCCGGGTGACGTTCACTCTAGCTACGCCACTGCAAAGGTTACATTATAATAATTCAATAATTGATCTTTGACCTACTAATCATGAACATCTAATATCTTTAAAGAATTAGAACTTTTAGAAATTTCAATTAAAGATTAAATTTGGATCAAATTGGTAAATGTAATAATAAAATTCTTGGAAATATTCACAAAACGCTACCTTGTGGTCACTCAGGGTGCTAGGATGTGTGTAGCGAGAAATTAAAGTGTCCACTCGTAATTTTGCCCAGATTAAAAAAAAAGAAGAGAATCAATGGTAATGGTAATATTGGCTGTTTCCCTATAAGGAAACATTTGACATTCACTGACTAGGCAGCCATTACTGTTTTTCGTTAAAGTTCACTAGCTGTTATCTCTCTTTCCAGTAGTGATGAATGTTTCTGTCATAACCTTTTTGAACCTATCTGTCAAGGCCAGTTTTGTCGTAGCGGATGGTTTCAGCTGAAGTGTTTGGTGACCCATGGACCACCTTAAATAATTCACAGCCAAAGCTTTCGTGCTCAAAGTCTTTTCTTTTTCTCAAGTCCTCTCCCCCAAAGAAGTTCTCCGCGCAAAGATAGAGAGCTTACAAACCATAATAATTTGCCACCTACTTCGATGGGCTGGAAATCTTTCCCAAATCGTCGATTCAAGGACCAGCTCAAAAACACAAACAGAAATCGAACCGGCCAATTGGGAAATAGAAGTTGCAGAAAGAACCAATGGAGAACAATCTACGAAAAAACTATGTCCTTAGAAAACACGAGAAGGCAAACAGAAGAGACGAGGAGAGCCTAGAAAATAGGCCAGAGCTCTCCATCCTCTGAACCCTCCTATCCTACCGAGCGTTGGCTGCGGACTCATTTAACACAGAAGAAAATGTCGATGTTCCACTAATGACGATTTGAAGTTGTGTGGAATGTTAACAACTTGATTATGTCATTATTTTCTCTTCGAGTTTTATGTGATATCCATTTAGTTGTTACTGTTGCTTTCTTTTACTTGGTACCGTTCTATTTTACAGCATACCATTGCCTATACTGTTACATATTTTGTAAATCTTGAATTAGAAGTTCTTTGCGTTTATTTATCTATTTTATTTTATTGTTTTATTTCTGTTTTTTTTTCGGCTTCTTTAATGATTACCGCCATATTTGTCAGTTATTTTAAAAACTTCAGATAAAATTTATTCTGCTTGTCTCCTTCCCTTCTTTTTCATCGTTATTCAGTTCTAGACTCTTTCCTCGGTAAATATCAATGATAATACCAAGAAAAAGAAATTTGACTCTTCTTTCTCGAGTACACCTCGTTCTCTTTTCTCTTCAGGAATTTAACCGCTTGGTTAATTCTCCTGGACTTTGAACAATTCTTAAACTCCAAGAAATTCAGCTCGAATTTGTAGAAATGGTTCCTTTTGTAAAGTAATTGACAAAAAAAAAAAAAAAAAAAAAAATCAGTAATAGCTGAATTAGTAAAACAAACCCCTTTTTCTTTTGTTGAGTTCTTTTTAGACGTCTTCACCGAGTGCCGGTTACAATAATATGAAGAGTCAACAATTTCTTTTTTTTTCGATGTCACATCAGTCGTAGTTGTCACAAATTTCCTGGAACGATTTAGTCATTCTTTTTGAGTAAATCTTATGCTTTGTTTCCAATGCATACTTTGATGTTTTTCTTCTATATTCCTTTTTATATCGCCTTTAACGTTGATGTTTGTAATTTGTAGAAATAATTGTTGGCGTTTTCCCTCCCTTAAACTCTCTTCATTTGAAAATGAAATGAACAAAATGTATTTTTTATCTGATCATCGATATTTGAAAAGAAGATTTAAATAAATTAAGCACAGTCAAAAAGGTTTTATTTTCCAACTGAAAAAAAAGCAAAAACTGGAATTATATCCATCTATAGTAAGTTATTGTCACAAAGAAATGTTTGTTCTAAGTTGACTTGGCACTGAGTGTCACGCTAGAGAGAGAGAGAGAGAGACAGAGAGAGAGAGAGACCCCCCCCAAAAAAAAAAAACAGGCGCATCGGTGAGTTGATGTGGAATGTAACCTCCTAGCCACCAGGAGCAGATTTTCCTCAAACATGATGTCGGTGGCTTCCCCCGAGATTGAAATAGGTGCCCAACCCAGTTACGCTTAGGATGTGAGCTGGTTCCACAATCGAACGACAAGTAGATATATAAGCGTCCAGCTTAGAGACATCTCTACGAGAAAAGTATCCGCGTTTGGAGAAAACCTGTAAAGCCAAAAACCCATTCACACAGTTCAGAGGTGAATAACCATAATTTTACGTATGAGAGAATTAGCCTAATCTTCTTATCAGTCTATACATGTTCCCAATTTGGCCATCTTGTGAGTTTTTTAATAGATTTATGAAATTTTAATACTTGGACTGAGGAAACAAATCGTATCTTGTATCAAATACGGTAATATGTTTGATTCACAATATATTTATGTTGCGTATTCCGCGTGAAAAATCGGTCTCCAATAAATGACAAACTAAGAAATTAAATGTATTTACACAAAATACAAAAGGTAATGCTGTTAGTAAAATCCAGGAACGCCGGTTAGTATTAATCAAAGATCGCTATATACAGTCTCGAAGTAAACTTCCTTAGAGTCGGGCGTCCTTGTAACTTACTTCTGACGTCAACTCAATCACAGTGTCTATGTACTTTCCACTATGTTCTCCACCTGTTCCTCTACTATCAGACTCTTGACTGTGGCTGTTTTATGGCAGCAGGACGAGTCCATTTATATCAGAAAAGGGTAGACCCCATAATAATTTAAATGATAACAAAGTCACTAAGTCAGAGAAAATGTAACTAGTAATCACTAAGATGTCGGGTTTATGAGAAACATTTTATGGAAATAAGCAGTAAATTTGAGAAAAAAAATTACTTTCGTCTTTGACGTCATTAAACTGTTAATGATAACGGAAAACCATTAAGAATTGATTAGTCGCTCATAAAACTAAACTTTCAGAAACTCTTGCTGATGTATTAAGTTCGAAAATGAAGGCCGGCATTATATTCTGCCTTTCGTTCGTTTATTAATCTTTGTGTTCACTTGTCTGTTTTCGCACACATTTGGTTTTTATTATCTCCAGTCCCACTTCCAATAAACATCGAAAATCTTTATTGGAAACACAAATCGTATCTTACTAAAAATACTCATTGCCGACCCAAACAATCTTGTTTCGGTGCATAGCATTATCTAATATTAGAAAGTTCAACGGTGTTTTTTATTAGATTAACACTCTTGTTTGAATGTCTTGATATTATGAGCTTCATACAATGACTAGATCGTTCTCTTTCGATAAGAAATGGCGAACATTTTAAAAGGAAGAATCCCAACTGATGTGAAACGAAGCGAGCCAGTGAGACGCTAGGCTTACATGCCGAGGCTTTTGTTGGTGTAAATAGATAAAAATAATCCTTTGCAAGCAGAACAGAAGCAAAAATACGTCTATTTATAGTGGCATAAGTGAATAGAGAAAGATTAGTTAAGAGAACAAGAGAAAAACCGGGAGGTTACAACGTCTGACAAATAATCTTTTCTGTTTTCCGTTTCTCTATTTCAAAAACTGTTTTGCATTATATTTTGGATGGCACGGGGACTATTCTTTGGTTCTTGTTTTGTTTTGAATCATCCGATGTCTTAAAACCGGCTTCTACATATCATCATCATCATCGTCTTCATTATCATCGTCGTCTACATCATCATCATCATCATCATCATCATCATCATCTTTGGGCTCAATTCACATGTGTGCCAACAGTAAACAAGATAATTGTTCGCCGGTGGGATAATCCATAATTGTTGAATTCTATCATTTTTTCGTTTTACAGACTTAGTAAATGTCTTATCCCATGTCTTACCATTTTGTACAACCTCAAGTGGCTGAGTGGTTTTGAATCCAAACTTGTTCCTTCGTCTAAACTGGTTCCCATTGTACCCTGCCCTGCGATTTAATCCATAACTGAGGGGAGAAGAGATGAATTCATACATTTCCTAAGGGTAACTGTGAGAAAGTGAATCGATCAGAATTCGAACTCCGCTCACCGATTTCTCGTACATTCTACCGTTATACGCGTCCATGTTTCGATACACAAAGTATATTTATACACATTTATTGTCGCCAGTGCAAAATAGTAAACATTAGTTATCTCCCTTGCAATAATGACAACAGATCGCCCTGTCTTTTATTCTTTATGATAATGGCGAACTGCTTGCATAAATAATCCAAAGAAAGAATCATTTGCCGTAATGTAGAAAATAAAGGGAAGAAAGAATCATAACTGTAATTTCAGAGTATGGATGCAGATATGAGTAAACTGTAATAATTGGGGGAAAAAACCCTCTTTAAAGCCTCCCTATGGGAAAAAAAAAACAAAACCTTCTAATAATAATAGTAAGGGCAATATGTTGTCATATTCTAAAACTAATCTGTTATATAATGCCACATAGTTCTCCATCTTGGAATTAACATCATATTCATGGGCGAAAAAAGATGGAAGAACAAAAAATTATTTTAAAAATATCAAAATGTACTTGCGATAATGAAGACAGTAAAGACAGTTACAAGATTAATTTTGGGACAGCTTTTGACATCGCTAATTAGATTCCGGAGAACTGTAAACGTCGGATGTGTTCTGATGAATCACAGTTCTCGTGGATTCGGGCTGATATTAGGGTTCTGGCGGGGTACAGATCCCATGAGGACATGTACACTAGTTATCATAAAATCACTCGGCATGATGGTGATTCTATTTTGGTATAGGGTGTGTTCTCATGCCATGGGTTGTTGAATCTGCTGGTCAGTCTAAACGCATCATTGATCGGCAATCGGTTTATATTGTTGAATAACCATTTACATTCATTTGTCAACTCCAACTTCAAGAAATGTTTAGTTAATTAATGACGAGTCAAGACTATTTTGTAAGTTTTTTTATTCAGTTAATTGAGTAGAGGTTTTTCTTTTATGACGGCTAAGAATGTGTAGAAACTTAAGAAAAAGGGGGAAAAAAATCTTACAAAATTTTCCTTGTCTGTCATATTAAGCGAAACATGCGTAAAGGAAGGATCCCTATGTATCTATATATAAAGCAATCTCCACATCTAGAGAAGACACCTCAAAACACTTCGTCCAGACGGGCTTAACCTCGAATTTACCACCATAGATAGAATTAATATATAACCCCATAAATCAAACCCTACCCACATTCCTCACCGGCACAATACAGGCATGCCTGTGAAGTTGTTGAAGTCTCACACTTATACACACACACATACTAAAATATACAAATAAGACACACTCACTTACACACATCATGCACACTCCCAAAGAACAAATGATAACGTACACTTAACACGCACACATCCCCTTCCCAGAAACCAATAAAACTGTCAAAATGACCAAGAAGGGAATTCTGAGTCGCATGAATCTCCACAGCCTTTATCTTAAAAACAACTTAAAAGAGGTCGTTTCGCCACCACGAGGACTGACCAAAATTAACGATAAAGAAACAAATGAAATCTACAGATAAAATTCATTTTCTTCAGAAAGTCATTCATTCCTGTAATTCACTGCAACTAACAAACAGAAACTTTTTTCTCCTGATGATGGCCATGCTGGCCAAAACTAGTCGAGGAACCTAATTGAAATAATAAAACCAAAAAATATTAATATACAACCCAGTGTGTCTGAAAATTTAAATTTTTAAATTAAAAAAATTTTTTCAATATTTTTTATTGTTCAAAACACAAACACACACACACACACAAACACACACACACACACATATATATATATGAAAAACATTACAAGCAAATTTATGGGCAGTAGCGCCTGTTGTGTCGAACAATATACACAGTCTGTATGGCATTAGTAACAACGGAAGTGTTTGAATGGTTTTCTAAGATCATAATGGCGACCGACATAATTTTTTACGGTTTGGTGCAACAATCTATTGAAAGCAAAGTATAGAATTCCCTGACTTACTCCGAATATATTTTGGAAGGTGGTCGTCTGATTCAATCAGTTAATCCTCCTAATTTGTCGGGCCATAATTTTGATAGCACCATCTAACCAAACTAACCAAATCATTGATTTTTGCTGCATGTTGTAAATATATGAGCGTATTTGCAGGAATTTCTGACTACACATATTTATTCACATGTCACACACATTATTGTACATTGTATGTTTGTAAATGTTGTGATCAGTCGAGTATTAATGATTATGAGTATTAACGTCACCATAAAAAAGCATTTAAAAGTATTTGAAGATGGTATAGACAGCATAACTCTGCATATTGAAAAATATTAACTAAAATATACAAATAAGCATTATCATATATTTTTAATGAAACACTCACAGACACATACAAAGAAAAAGTGCACATACACACATTGCGTGTATTTAGGCAATAATTTGTAATTTATATACTCCTGGTTGAAGACCAATAAAGTTATATTTTTTAATATTTTTAATTTTTTTCGCTTCGAACAGTTTTTTTGGTTTCCAGGTATAGTTTGAACATAAGTGGTCGAATGTCTCAGGACTTTCCGCTTTCATAATCTATTCCATAAGACTATGTCTAAGTATATAGTGTCTACACACGTAGGTTTGGGGTATTTTAAAAACCGCACATACAAAAAGAAAACACAATTCGAGAAAAATAGTAACATCAAATAACTGTTCTTTTACATACTAATTTTCACCCAGTACAAGGCACAAGAGCTGTTCAAGGTAGAGGGTTACTGAATAACGTGAATGGTATTGAACGTAAGAGGAAGTGAACATTATGAGAATATGAAGGATACATAATGAACAACCCTGGATTTAAAAAGGCTAGGATTGTAGTTTCGGGGAAACATCTACGTAGGAGTCTGTTTTACAAAGTAGCAGCTTTTCCAAAAAAGCTGTTTGAATGAAACATGTTATCAACGGATACCTAGGAAATGAGGGCGATTCAACCCTGTAGACGTAGCAAGTCCGGTCTTAGCATTAAAGAGTGGATCTCGTTTGAACATCTGTCATAGAAGTAGCAATAGAAAAGAGGCTAGTATAGAGATAATGGAAAGGATGGCACCCAAAGATAAACCGACTTGCTAATTAACAACCAATACAATGTAAGCCAATCCAATCTATCCAATTTCATTTTGCATTATCAGGGACATGTATAAATAAATGAATAAATAAATAAATGAATTAAGTTGGAGCGGAGATGGGCAAGTAACTCTCCTCGTCCTCAAAGGAGAAAATGTCAGGCAAAGATGAAAACGGTCTCTTGTGATAGCCTCCATGCAGCCACTACCACTGGCACAGAAGGAGTCCAGTAACAATTTCAGTTCGAGGATTGGGGGATCCGTTTCCCAAACAGCGCATCCTGTTAAGTTCAAGGCTGATCCATAAGTGTTTTGAAGTGTTAGCCGAACAAAAAAAACCTTTTGTTGTATTTTGATATGATAAATATGAAGAAAATGTGATCGATATGAATATATTGGCACAAATCAATAGGAACAGACCTAGGTAGATCGATAGGAACAAAGTGAGACAGAGCGATAGGAACACCGAAATGCATAGATTGAAATAGTTAACTCTAAACAGATATATAGAAAAAGTAGATATTGACATACAGTTAATGGCAAGGATAAATCAAATATATATATATATATATATATATATATATATATATATATATATATATATATATATATATATATATATATATTCGTGTGTGTGTGTGTATGAGTGTGTGTGTGTGAGTATAAATAGACAGAAAACTCGAAAGGGTAAAAGTCAGTTATTCCCCTATAAACTGACATACTAACACAAGACCCAGAATATATTAGATAAGTGATTTTCAGTGCCTTAAGTCATATTCCTCCTCTCCTGATCCAGATTTCCTCAATAGCTACATCATTTTGAATATTTTCCTCGTAATTCTTTCACTGGTGACTTATACAAGATGTCAAGAGATTAGAAAATCCCACTCGTTACTTCCATCCCCGGCTAAATTCCTCTTTTTAGTTTTGAATTTCCTCTCCTCGGAGTCGAATGGCTCCCCTTTGAGCATCATTACTTCTAATTTAGGGCAATTGAAAATATTTTCTACTGAAATTATTTTATTTGTTGTGTGCAAAAGTTTCCATCAAAATAGACTTTCGACTGTAATCAATCTAGTTTTAAAAAGGAGAGATTTGAACTTTTGCACGCATCTAATATATTTTTTATTTCGATGTCCGTGATATAATTCCAATTTTTAAAGAAGTTGCTGTCTTTCTTGTAGCTTGAGGGCAAATGTAATGCTATTCCGGGATTATTTTCCTGCCAATGCAAATTTGATCAGTTATCAAGGAGAAAATATTCCTTCTTCCCTGAGGCGAACATTTTCATTTTGTTATTTCCGACCCCCTCGTTGCATCTGAAATAAAACATTAAAATGTCAGACAAATCGATCAGTTCAATGATATTTTTATGCAAGTGGTGTGGTAGTAGTCAAGAAAGTTGAAGGCTGAAATATTAAATTAAAATCAGAAATGGCTGCTCCGTTGCTAATGAAAATGGCTACGCTTTTGGTAATCAAAATGGTCGCTCCGTTGCTAATCAGCATGGCTGCTAGGTTACTTATGGAAATGGCTGCTCCTTTGCTAATCAAAATGGCCGCACCGTTGTTAATCAAAATCGCTGCTCCTTTACTAATCAATATAGCTGCTTGTATAATCAAGATGGCTGCTTATCAGGATGGCTGCCCAGTTGCTAATAAAAATGGCTGCTTAGTTGCTAATCAAATCAGCTACTTATCATTTGTAACAATATTTATTGATTTTATCTTTAAAAAAAAAACAAAACTTTTATATAGCATGAATGTAGAGAATTACAAAGATTAGCTAGTCTGGCTCGAGGCCATATTAAAAATCACTTAGTGAAGCAGAAATGCTTGCGATATTTCCTTGTAATAAGCGTTCTGGTGTTTAATTAAGCTTGTTTCAGTTTGTTGTAATCGTTGATGGTCCAGTGATAATTAAACTTACAACAAACTTGTTGATAACGCCGTCTCACCTAATATGTATTTACCTTTACGGACAAAGAGAGATGCGTTGGGGATGACATGAATTTTTTCAGCCGGTAGAGTGGGTAATGCAAGAGTCTTGCTTGACTATATATAAACTCCCACTGTATCCAGCACCTCGACAGAGTCGTTGGAATTGATCTGCAGGCCCTTCCGGAATAAGTCGGGCAACATGACATAGTCGTTGATGTTAATGACTCCCAAGACCATCACAGATGGTATGTACCTTTGTATATTTGCGAGTCCTCGCAGAAGAACTTGTCATTAATCATGTTCACCGTGACATGTGCCACGTAACATTACGTTAGGTCATTTTCCATTTATGGCCCACTAAATGTTTGTTTCCAGATACCTGGCGCACCCTGTATATTCGATCTATTTTTTCACTTTTCATATATTTACCTATTTATTGTTAATGTTTGAACCCACTCAGTAGCGTTCTTACAGTCCTCATATGGCTTGCAACATTTGTTTTCGGAAGCGTTGTTTTTAAAATTTTCTAACCCTCGTCACACGTCAGACGTTTTGAAATTTGTGACGCAATCTTATGCATGGAAAGGCGCGCTGCGACTAAATCAAAAGTCATGAAAATGAAATTTCAGAGTATAAGAGGAACACAAGTAGATTTTATGTCAAAATACGAATAAAATGAGTTAATGAGTCGAATTTGAATATCTATAATTCCTGCAAACATGCCATTGAAATTTAAGAAAATTTCATCACTCTCTGTAAACCCTTATATAAGAACATTTCCTTATAATCCGTGAACCCTAATACAAGTTTTCTTTCAGACAAGCTGACAGTTACGCTTCTTTTCTTTTCTATTACTTCTATACCAATTTCTCTCTTTCTCATACCAGTTTAAGACTTACTCCATGGATCTTCTTGTTTCTCTTACGAATTCTATCTTTACTCCTCGTTTTCCTGTTACTTCTAATCTTTCTTTTATTTAATCTCATAATTTTCATCTAACTCTAATTTTCATTTAAAAAAAAAAAAATGTCTCTCTTTTTGTCCCCATCAGCTTTTTCTTGTCTCCTCTGCAATGTGTGAATTTTTCTTGTCTCCTCTACAATGTGTAACTTCTGTTTTTCTCCAATGTGTAACTTATTCTTTTCTCTTGTACAATGCCTTATTTTTCCTATTCTACATTGTGTCAATTTATTTTCTCTTCTACAATGTTTATTTTTTCTACAATAACTTTCCTTTTCTCTTCTACAATATGTGACTTATTATTTCTTTTCTTTTCTTCATTGTATGAATTCTTCTTTTCACTTCTATAATGTTTGCCTTTTTCTTTTCTACTATCTTTAATGTTTTTATTTATAACTCGTATTTTATTTCTTTTAGTAATGTCACCAATTTTTAAGGTCTTTATTATTTCCCTCCTACAATCACCCAACCACCCACACATTTTTTTAAATTCCACTCATAGACATTTGGAAAATTGGGCAATGTTTTTTTTTAAATTCCATTTGGAAAATTGGGCAATGTTTTTTTTTTTTATTTATTATTTTACGAGCATTATAACCCATCTTCGACCGGGTGTTTCATTACTGGGAATTTTTGCCGTTCATTTGGAGCAGTTTAAGTTTAAAGTCAGCCCACCTGAAACGAAAATCAATATTAGTAACATCCCCAAATTTTAACAACTTGAATGGGTGTGGCCCTGAAAAGGGCCGTTTTTGCATTCTCAATCTTGTTTCAGCCTCACGCGCAGCAGCAGTTGAAGAGGCGTTTCTCCTCAGGCGTCCTTTGATCATCATTTTCAATCTCGCGTGCAGGAGCGTTCATGTATGCTCTTCTGCAAAGTCGATAGCTACGTCGATCTTCGCACTTAGTGGCTCTGATTGAAGCATTCCGAGAGGCATTTTGAGATACGCGAACTGAACGTTCTAAAGGTTTTACGACCTAGACAAGTTCTTTTTTGGTGTCATGTCTTAACCAAGATTGAATTGTCAAATGGAATTTGTGGGCAAATACCAGAAGAAAACGCTGAAAAGTTTCAGGAATCACTAAGCTCGAATAACTTTAGTAAAGGTTGGAAAAATAAATATAGAATAATAAAAAAGCAAGCTTACTTATTACTATGGTGAATGCAATGCAAAAACTGGCAGGACAATAAAAAATTAAAACTGGGAATGGTTACAAAGACTATAAGAGCAACACCTCAAAACTGTAGTAGTAAGCTTTATGCAACGGAAAAGGTAAGAGAGATTGATTGCTTGGCCAAGAGAAGGGGAATGTGTAAGCAGGGCTGGGCGTACAGAAATAGAAGGGGGAATTGCGGAATTAAGCAGTAGCAATGAACTTAGGACTGAGTTGACAATCAGTATGACACGGTGACATTTGATTAGACGTGTAAAGGGACTTCGTTCAGCCAATGGGCAACTCGAACAGGTGTTGCGTTCCGCAGGTCATGCGTATGCGCGTGCATAAGCGCGTGCGTCAGCACGTGACACATCGCGTGCCACGGCGCGTGTTGCAGGGCCACACGTACACGCGTTGCTGTACGCGCTAATTATCAAGATCAGCAGCAACCGATGGGCAACATGTGGACGTGTGAATCAGAACCACACAGCATGAGCTAGGATTGGAAGTTTATGCGTGAGAAAGTAATATTGGGAAATGTATTAGGCGAATGAAACTGAGAGAACATGAACAAACAAAAGTTGGTAAGTGGACACATAGAGTTGCAGAATGAGTGGGTTCACTCGTATGCAGACAGAATGATGCCTAAACGTTGAGGTAACGGTATCAGTGATGTTTTGAACCTGTAAAACCTATTTTACGTTCGCTACAATTGAGAGGTTGTTTCACAGGAAAAATTGACGGAAATAGGATGGAAAAATGACGAAAATAGGATGTGCCTGACAGAAGTTATCTTGCTTGAGGCATCATCACCCACCCGCTCTATAAATGTTATTTTGCATGACTGTTGCCTCGTATAGCCGGGCTTTGACCACCCCTGCAAATACTACATGACCGTCTCTTCATTGCGCATCTTTTGCGTTAGATTTCAACTCCCTAAATTGATTGTACGCTGTTTTTAACAGACCTTAAATTTTGCCTTTGATTTTTGCGCAAAGTGTAAAAAATCAGTTTTTTCAATTTTTCACCTTCAAGATTGTAGTTTTTGCCAGCCAATTTGGACTCAAAATCGGCACTGAAGAATTATCTATCAAAAAAATGTAATCAAAATCGGATGAAAACTGGAAACGCATAAACATCCGATCACACACACACACACACACACACACACACACACACACACACACACACACACACACATATTCATTTTGGGAAATATAGATATAGATAGCCAAAGAATGTGTGTTATCTTATGGAAGCCGCAAAGATTTCACGAAAAGATTTAGGGCTTCGTTCTTTTTCTGAATGGATGCTGCTATGAATGGAAAGATTTCATGATTCCGGAATAATTTTATAATCGAATCAATAAATGTCGATGATGAGTCTCTATTTCGCCTACTACTTAATATACCCACCCACCTCTCTCTCTCTTTCCATTTCTTATATATATTTCCAGTAAACGACGCGCGTGGGCGCGCGCACACACACATATATGTACGTATATATTATTAGTAAAATGCTATATATCTCCAGATTGTTCTTTCACTATTAAACTCAGTCATTTATCTCTTTTTCTTTTATTGTTGTTCTTTCTCTGGTGATTGTTGCTTGCTAGATAGAATTTCTGATAATCTAGAATGGTCCTCTCTTTACATTCATCTGCAAATATTTTTGTGCTAGGCGACTTCGATGCCCACCATGTCTGGTGGCTTCATTACTCTAAGGCCACTGACCTCGCTCGCATCCAGACTTTGCATCCAGAATTGCTTAGTCTCTCACTCAAATTACAGACGTATCCACGCGTTTCCCTAGTAACTCTGACAGACACTTTTCTATCTTTTCCTTACCTCCTCCCTGGCGTCATGTTGTACTTTGCAGTTCTCTTCTTTTAGAAATTCCGACCACACGAGAGTGTTTATAGGTATCTCTTTCTGCTCTCCGAACAATCAAGAAGCCCTTATTAATAAAACATATTTCTTATATCATCTGATTTATTATGTAATTGGAACTCATTTCGTGATTTTCTTCGTGGTGCCACTTAAGACTGATATTTTTAATAATCCTGTTGAGAAATGTGCCACCGTGGTCTTCTCCTTAGTGAAAGCCGGCATCGAAGCCTTCATGACAGCATGGAAATACCAAGTAAAACAGCAATCTTCTTGGTTCTCTCCTGCCTGTTTAGCCACTATAGCCCACAGAAATCACTTCTTCCGCCTATACCAGAACAACACGTCCGATTATAACTCACGTCTCTTTTGGATGTTTAAGATTTTTATTTGGTTACCAACGTATCGCTTTGTGCGCAGCATCAAAACAACTGAAGAAAAATCTGAGGAAAAAATCGTTACTATGGCGACATTACTAGTTAAAAACGCTATGTTAATATGAAAAAAAAAATAGAAGTTAATAAAATTTAAAAATAAATATCCGTGAACAAATCAATGAAATTTGTAGATGAATGTAAATCTAGAATATAAATCTGAGGATTTGATGATAAAAGAAACAAAGGAAAGTTAAGGGAAGAAAATGCAAAAGAAACTAATGAATACTTTTAATTGAAATTGTAATTTTTCATAAAATCCTTTTTTTTATCATTTGTGAAGATTAATCTATAGATAGAAAAGAGGCAGATTCATGCTTTACTTAAGAGTATCAGTGTGAAAATGAAGAGTAGACTAGACCGGAAGTCTTACTTTCTGCATCGATAAACCATACAAAAGCTGCGTACTTTAAAGATTAAGAAAACAAACAAAGAAAAAACACGTTGAATATTGAACCCTAGAAGAAAATTGGGATGAAAATAATTTGGAATCTTTTAAACGTGAAATAATTCCGAGTGTCATGTGAACTTACTTGACTTTTCCGTTCGTGGTATACATGATGGCTGTCTACTCGGTAAAAAAATTATGACCATCGCTAAAAAGTTTGATCCATGGCTGAAGTTTTTGTGACAACGACAATGGCTCTTGAAGCCAGCAAGTGACGTTCAATGCTTATTGTCGCGGCAAATTAAGTTGGTCTTTATAGAGCCTGCTTTGATTTATAAATCCAATTCAGAATTTACACACACAGACACACACACTCACACACACAATGTTTCTCTCTCTCTCTAACACACATACACACATTATATATATATATATATATATATATATATATATATACAATCACAGCATTCTACATATGGGCACATACACACACATATAGGCGTATACACACATACACACGCGTACACACAGAAAGAAAGAAAAATCAATCTAATACCAACAAAAAGCACAGAAATTATTTCTTTTAACTTAATTACAACGAAAATGAGAAGATCGGGAGACAATTGCTGATACTGCCGAGAGGACCGAACGATTGCAAAAAGGTTCGTCTACGTAGCTCTGAAGTCGGGATGCTGAATATAACATTAAACAGATAAATGACAAATTTTATATTTGCATTAATCCTTTATGATATATATATATATATATATATATATATATATATATATATATATATATATATATATATAGTGTCATGAGTCATGGTTTCAGCGGTTTCGAACTGATGGTACTGTCTCGAATGTGGCACAAACCACATAAGACCATGGATCTCGGATATGAACCCGAAAGGTAGTAGTGCTTTCATAATGTTTTCATAGTGTTCCGGTAGCGGAGGTTGTGTTCAGTGCTCCTGCCAAAACACATTATCAGTAACAGCAACATTTGATCCTATTCATCGACTACAACAAACAAAAAACGCCTTAATAACCGCAGAGAAAATTTTCTCTGTGCCATCAGCAATGTTAAAATCCATTGCTACATCTACTGCAAGGAAAGTTGCTTCACTGTGTCATAGCAGAAATTTTTTCTCTTCAAAATCCATCTTGCATATTTATAAATCTACTATTCATTCATGCATTGAATACTGCTACCATATCTGGTCGAGTATTCCTACTGTACTTCTCACGATTCTTGAAAAAAAAAAAAAAAAGAAGAATGGTCGGTAGTGTAACCGATCCTGACCACCTATCTCAACTTCAATCACTTTCTCGCCGATGTAACGTGGCTTCTCTCTGTCTTTTCTACAAATATTTTCATGTCAACTGCTCTGATGACCCTTTTCTCTGATGACCCGACTACATAAATTTAAGCGCGCTACTAGATTGGCAGATAGATCTCACCGTTTTACTGATGCACTAGCTAGATGTCACCACCACTTCTACTTTAACAGCTTCTTTGCTCGCATATGTGAAACTCATTCACGGTTTCTTATATTCCTTGCTTCAAAAGTTTAAATGCAACGTCAATCGCTATCTTCTGTCTTCTTGAATCCTGTTCCTTTTTGTCCTTTCCTCACCCCCATTATCATTCTTCTCATTCTATTTCACTTTCACTTCCGGTAACCCTCTGCGTCTTGATGACATCGATTAAAAGAAAAATGAATTAGGTTATTCCCGCAGAAGAATCATCGTGTCATCGGATTCAAGTTACCCAGAATTGGTAACCTTCTGGAGAATTCTGACGAAAGGTGTAGTCTTCACATTCGCCCGAAATTAAATCAAATGAACACTGACTGGAAATCATCGTGACATATTTTAAAGTGAACTACAAACATTATATTGAGCCACTCTTTTAATTAGTTTATAGGTTTAGAAATTCAATGTTCTTGAGCCTGGCATATTGTTATATAAAGATTTTTGGTCTTGAGTGCCTCGTTATTGTGGCCTTTGTTTGGTAAATCTTTATACTGAGCAAAAATAATCACCCAGACAATTCGCAAATCTGAATTAAGTCTCATGTCATCGCGGTTTGTGCCAAATTTAGCTACGCCCTATTAGGCATCCGTTTATCTCGAGAAATAAAAGTAGCACCCTGTTTGGTCAAAATTCAATCATTTGGTGGTGAAACTGAAGTACGCTGGCCTGGGCGATGGCATATGGAGGCTGTGCGCTGCCCAGATTACATGGCCCACGTCTTGGCCGTACCGACAAGATCCAAAAGAATACAGGACATTACATTCGGGGTCCCGGCTTAGGGGCAGGAGTTGCAGGAAAGTTGTCAGTGTTGACAGCCAACTACCGGGGCTCCACTTCGGCTTTTCTCTCTTGATTTACTTCCAGATCCTTTTCCGTGTTTGGATATGTCCGCAAGGCAGCGGAGGTTTAAAATCAGTTTTCCTTCCTTGGCTATCTAGTTCCGTCTACCTGAAGCAGCTGGTTATGAGGGGCCAGTTTTGAGTTTTCGCCCATTCCCCGGCTTGAAGACGGACTTAGTTGTCAGAGCCTATTTGAAACGCATGCCATAAAAGCATTTTGTAGACAGTGAGAGCTTTTTCACACTATCATCATCGGCTATGACAAACCATTCGAGTATATATAATGTACGTATATAATGATTATATACATTACACGTTTTACGCCTTTGTTTTTGTTTGTTGTTAAATATAACAAAATATGTACTACGTTTTTTTTTTCTGAACGTTCTCTCGATTTTCAGCGACAAACATCGGAGCATCTGAAGAAATCTTTCTAAAATATTACGTTGGAAACATTTTGTAAAATTTTGCCATTGAAGACGCGCAGACACTTTTGTTATATACCGTCTCCTTTTTTCTCTTTCTGTACATATATAAAAATCACACACACACACACACACACACATACATACACAAACATATATAAATATATATATATATATATATATATATATATATATATATATATATATATATATATATTGATTTGAAATTGTAATCAGTAATGGAATAATATCTCATCGTAAGGTTTGGTGCACTAGTTCCTTTTGTTGTCACGATGTCGCAATACTTTTCTTTCATTTTGGTTTATTTTGAAACACATTTCATATATTGAAATTCACCAATGTGGCAGTGGTTATTTACCCAGGGCTGAGAGGGCGTGGGGGAAAATGGCATCGACTGCTGATGCTTCTTAAAAACGAGCTTTTAGTTTTCGAGATGGAAGAACGAGGTTAGTGCTGTTTCAACAAATGCAGATTGACAATGGCGTAGACACATTATTTTGACTACCTGGCTTCTTTTTACAAACGAATATTATTTTGAGTAAGAAAATAAAAACATATATTTACCCGAATTCTGCACACACACACACACACACATATATATATATATATATGATAAAATATATTTTTAAGTTATTCTATATTTATGAGCTAAAGTGCTCAAGATTATAGATAGAGCGTATGTAAATATAAAAGTGGACATTGAAGTCAACACGCAAAGGCGACTGGTCATGTGTGTTGTGTTTTTGCTCGACTATTTGTATATACATGTCAGTCATGCATTGTGGGTAGTCTATTGTATTGCATTGTTGGTAGTCTATATATTATTAATATATATTATTCTAACGGATATTTAGGTGGGCGGTAACGGTTGTCTTTCGTATTATATAAGTGGCTATTGAGTGAGAATAATTGAGTGCGAATGCAGTTTTGGGGTTGTTTATAGTGTTGTTTGTTAACATGAAAAGAAATTTTAAAAGAAATTTATTATTGATTATTTTATTGTTGGTTGTTATTACTACGTTTTTTTTTGTTTATCTGTGCGTTCATAGGTTTGTTAATTTCTTTATTATTTAATTAGTTTATTTACTTACTTATTTGTTTTGATTAACTTATTTTAGCTATTTTTGCTTATTTAATTTTATTTATTCATTTTCGTTTATTTTTATTCGTTTTCAGTTTTCGATCTTTAAGTAACGTATTAGGTTGGTTCAAAAATAATGACGTAATAATGCCGTTTTTTGACGTATTTTTAAGATCAAAAAACGACATTATTACGTCATTATTTTTGCACCAACCTAATAGTAAAAAATTGTTTTCGTGTCTGCATTTTGGGATGAGTTCTGATCGTTTATTTAGTAGTTTGTGTTGGTCTGGTAATTGTATTTATTGTTTCCTACAGGCAGAGTTTGTAGTTTTTGGACACATAAAATATAGCCTTATGTGACGTCCCCCCGGTGTCGCTGCGCCAGATGTGACGTCTCCCTGGCTGCGTCCGTCGTGCTATCCTGTCCTGTGACGACCAACTGGCTTGGTATTGGTCGCGGCACCGAATGTGACGTTCTAACCTTTTGGTGATTCGGATGGGAATCTGGTTAGATTCGGTATCAGCCTTGTCGTTCCCAGCTCGCCTCCAACGTCTGGTTACCGAAGTAACTGTTTTGATTTCTAGTCTAACCTACCCACGTTGTGATTTGATCTTAGGCAGACGAAATCAGTCAGTCGCCGGACCGTAATGCAAGCCGAGTTCGATCAAGGGCAACACCGCACAAGTATATGTATAAGAAAAGAAAATAATAACTCGAAAAGTTCAAATGTGTTCAAAAAAGGATAACAATATTTTATATCTGGTTTCTGAATACAGGACTGCGTCTTCTTCCCAACCCGCTATATGGATTCGTGACACTTTGTGTTTGTTAGGCAAGTCTTAACATCTTAAGTTGTTTGTTCTTTAAGAAACTGTTTCTTGGTGTATCTTCAGGCGATATTCGTGAAACTTGTTTTGGTGGTGTGAGTCTAAGTCGTTCTTCAAAAAAATAAATTGTTCTTGGCTAGAAGTTGAGTTCGGATTTGCGTGAATCTTAGTCAGCTTCTGCGAGGCGGGTCTTCAGAGCTCTCAACTCACTGCAACTGCTTGCCTGTCTGTCTCCATCCCCAACTGCGAACTTCACTCAACTGCCACTCAACTGGAACTCGAACTGGTACTTAACTCGCTGCGACTCTGCTTATATGGACGCCGACCAAAACCGGGGTGGGCTTGTCGGGGTTTGAGGTTCCTTGATAATTCTAAACCCACAATCCACCTCGTTGTTTTCGGTCAGGAAAATTTTATTATTTTCCATTTTTGGAAGTCTTTCGTCTTCCCACCTTCTTCTGTTCTCATATTGGTATCTCCCCATACCCTCAGAGGGTGCCAACGGGTTTCTCCTCTCTCTCACAGTGGCATCTCACACCTATCCCTTCAGGGGGCGCAACAGGCCTCCCCTCCTTCTTCACATGATTACCTCCGCCTAACGCTCATGCCACCATTCAGCCAATGGGCGCTCAGCAGCGTGGGTGTGGCCAGATTAGCCTCGGTTTAAAAAAAACTTGCCCAAAGAAAAAAAAATTATCTTCCCTTTTTTTTTCTTTCTTTTCATTCTTTTCTTCGAGGAGACCTCACACCCTAGACTCTTATCTTACCGAATCACCTGGAATTCGTCAATCAGATTTTCACCAGCATCAAGTGGGTGGCCATTTGGACGTATTTGCTTTCTTGGTGCGAATTACTGATCCGATAAAATAGTTTCGCTATCATAGCCAGCCCTGACGATAAACAGATGTGCCTCTCAATGATATTCTGCATATAGACAAAGGCTTAACCTTTCCTTCATAGTGGTCAGGGGACACTTTTGTTTTTCTCGGACAGTGCGTGCTTAATTTATTTTTATTTTTATCTCTTTAGAATTCTGCGGGAGGTAACTTGTCCAACTTGAAAATTCCCTTTACCATTGCCATGGGCAGATTGGACATACTCTCCGCCCCGTAACATAAATCAGATTAAATTCTGTGTTTTACTTTCTCGACAATGGAAATAAAAATCTTACCACTTTTCCTTGTCAGAAAAATAACACCGCTTAGTGTCCTTTTCGTGATGGCTTCTTATCACCTAAATTTAATTCTCGGCTTTCTTTTTTTCTTCTTTCTTTCTAGCGACGTAAATAGTGTCACAATTATATATATATATATATATATATATATATATATATATATATAGTCAAAGAAGAGGCTTGGATTGTAGAATCGGAGAGCCGAGTTTGAATTACAATCGAATCCATTACATTCTCTTACGTGCTCTATGCTTTACGGTTGGTGTGATACAGAGGATTGGAATTCTTTCACCAACAGTTTGCCACACATAGACCCTCCTATTTGACCCAAAGTTTTCGAAATTTGAGTCATTAGTCCAAAGGACTTTATTCTACTGCTTTCCAGTTTTTGTGCGCCTTGGCCCACTGGAGCCTTTTAACATTGTTTTGGTTCTTCAACAGTGGTTTCTTGACAGCAATTCGGTCATATAGGCCAGCTTCACAGGCTCTGCTCCTCACAGTGGATATTGACACATTTTTTTTCACGACATTGATTCAATTGTGCAGTGATGTTTGGAGTAGTCGCCTTCTGTCACGATAGCTGGTGACTCTGATGGTATTGTCCCCTGCTCTTGTTGTTTTTGGTCTACCAGCCCTACTTTTGGTCTTGTTTTGTTCCGGTTCAGTATAATCCATCTTAATTCTAGGAATTTTTATTATTTTTTAAAAAATTTCTCTGCTTGAATGATTTTTTTTTTTAAAAAAGTAAAGAACTCTTGTCTTTGTTCAAGGGTAAGTTCGCGTGTTTTGGGTATTTTGTTGAGAAAAAAAAAATTAATCCAGAAGAAAGTTGGAAAATTTAGGTTTTAATTTAAACAAAATAAGAATAACAGATTTCACTACTGGGAAAGGTACATTGGCAACATAGTTAAAACAGGTAGTATCTAGCAAGCAGTAATTCAATATAATATAGTCTAATGTGAGTTCAAGTGGTGGCATAATGTACTAAAAGAAGAAAAACACCTTCAAATCGATTTTTCAAAAGATATCTGGTTATACTAAAGTCAAAGTTACTATGGAAGTTTTGTATTTAAATAAAACGATTGGGGTGCTTAAGTTGTTTCATTAAAAATAACACTTTTAGGATGAGAAATAAAATTTTTTGAGGGTGACCAAATACTTTTGACTGGTAGTATATATATATATATATATATATACATACCACCATAACGTAGCTTCCTAGTGCTTTTTCTATAATTATTGTTATGGTAATTGTTCTGTTTTGGTAATTGTTCCCTGTTTGGTACCAAACTTTATGAATTTAAGCGAAGTATTAGATTAGAGCCAATATAATTTTCATCATTTTACAGTTGAAATGACGAGATGTAACCATAATTTCTATGCTAACAGTTTTTTTTTTCTATTGCATTTCTCCCTTGTTAACTTTCTTCCGGCTTATTGCTTTCCACTTAAATTTGATCTTCAAAAATATTTTATAATCGTTAATCGCTATCTTCTGTTTTCTTAATTCATATTATGTTATTGTTCTCTCTCCTTAATACCGTTTTTTTTTCATATTCTTTAGCACATAGTAACCCCCTTGCATCTTAGTGGCTTTATTGCAGTACTTGGAGTGAAATTATTTAAAAAAATATATATGTATATATAATAGAATTACTATTTTATATTCCTAACGGAATCTATAAATTAATTATTTTACATCTTAAAAACGTCGAAAGCGTCAAAATATGATGAATAAAAATCAATAAAAATTCTTGGTAAGTCTAAGTTCGTCTTCCGACTCTTCAGGTTTTAAGTGTTATGATAAAATGGTGTACAGTAGGATTTTAATAATATGCCATGAGAGCAACTTAAGAGTCTTTCCAAAGTAGATTTTATCGTCTTCTCTATCTATTCTACGCCATCTTTATTCTAGCATTCGAAGCCTGAAGAGAGCGAAAATATATTTGCTAAAAGTTCTTGTGTTTGTTCTTTTAGTACGGTATATGTAAATTACTTTGCTTACGTTTTCGGATAAGAAACTGAATAGATATGAAGCTTTCGAGAAAAATAAGCTGAGTGAATAGGATGCGCTTTCTTTAAAAAGGGTATATAGAACATTGCTTGCTGTGACCTTTTTCGTAGCCGAGCGGTAAAACACACTGGATTCAAAGAGGTGGGCAGGTTCTATCTCTACCGGTGAACACATTTTCTTTACCAAGGCTTCTCGAATGTACAGGCCGATAGACGTAATACCCACTATTTAATAAATAAAAATAAGGCGTCTATTTCAAATACGAAGTATCCACTATAATGACGTTTGAAGTAATAATATATATGTATTTTGTTGACAATCCGTATCTAATACATGTTTCAATAAAAATGACTGACAAGTTTTTTTTAATATATTTTGTTTCTCTTTTGTGTGGACAAAAGATTTATTGTTTTGGATTTAATACGTGTAGAAATTGTTCAAATGTTTGTTCGTTTCAATCGCTTTCAGCCATTTTCGGTATTAGTCATTTTAAAGTATTTTTGATTGTGCTATTGTAAATGATGTGTAATTGCAATTGTTACACCTAATGATTACACACCATTTACACCATCTCTCAAAAGGCCTAATAGTTTAGCCGAAAGCACACAGAGGTAACTATAATGAGGTTGATTTCACATCCCAAATATATATTAGATCTGGGATAGTTTAATCACTATTAAATAAGAGATCCGTGTATTTAACCCGCATCACGCCTTAAAAAGTTAAAACAAAAAAAACAACACAAAAAGACAAAAAGAAAACGTACATAAAAAGAAATCAAGTATATTTGTGTTGCTTCCAATTCTTTAGGAAAAGCGGCAAAAACTTCCTCCGCCACAAATTTATAGATAAAATATCCAAATGCATGCTAGGATCTTAGCCAATAAGATAGGCCACTTCTCAGTCTCATCGAACTTAGTTCTGTTCTGTCTTGAAGTTAGAATGCTGCAAAGCTCGTCTGTATCCGTTTTTGGGTGTTAACACCATTCTTAGTTTGTGACCTTTTTACCTTATTGCTGTTACTTTGTCTTGCATATATTGTTTGTTTACTCATTGTTATTCTTTGCCCTGTTCTTTTCTTTCTCTTCTTTTTGTTTATTGCAAACTTTGTCAGTTCTGGTTGTTGGTCATTTCTGCCAATTACTTTTAACCATAGCCAATTAATCTACAATTTGTAATAATTTTCGTTGTTCATCTGGGCTAACAACTCATTTAAATTGACCAGTGTCGTCAACAAATACATTTAGTTACCATAATCAGGTAGATTTTAAAGTATAGCTATAATTATATGTTTCATTTAATGTTCCAAATTGATGGAATTAACCAATGCGGAGACGTGGATAGGGATTAATCTAATGGAAGACAATCCATTATCTTCACTGCTAGATACCGGCGATGATTGTGCTTGCAGGAGCTTCGGCCCAAGTACACTCCATGATAAATTTCAGTTTTTAAAGGTGTAAATAAATCTATAACATGAAAAGATATTTTTTTAAATATTTGCTTTTTTATTTAGAAAAGTTATTTAAGTTTTTATTTATTTATTTTTGTTTTTAATCGATTAAACGTGAAAATGGCTTCTGTTCCGCCTGCACATTACATGAGCGAGTTGTAGGCTCATAAACATGCGCGCACATGAATTCTAAAGAGAGTTTGATTAAGCAAGCGAAAATCTACTTGGAATTATTTCGTATGTAAATAAACAAGTAAATAACAACAAATATAAATGGAAATTATATTCATCTTCTTTTTCTTTGTTTATTTTTTGTTTTTTTTATTTCGTTTTATCGTTCTCTTTTTCTTTCTTTGTCTGTATCTCTTCAAATGCCCCTTTCTTTTTTTTCCTTTCTTTCTTTCTTCTTTCTTTCTTTCTTTCTTTCTTTCATAATGTTTCTTTCTTTCTTTCAATCAATAACACTTGATTACTTCGCAGAAAAACAAATATGTGTATTGATTGGTCGTTTCGTCCCATGTTTCAGAAGATTATCAGGATGCCATACTTACAATTCCTTAACTCCTCTCCAAGAAACACGTGACAACCAGCAATGGCTGACAAAGAGTTGCAGAAAAGAATCCTTGATCTGATTCATTTATTCATTCAAATGTAGTTCAGTGTACATTTGTACGTATGCGTTATACCAATCGAAGCTCTGAAAACTTCTTGCCCCGATCCCATTCCCTTATATATTATTTATATATATATATATATATATATATATATATATATATATATATGTGTGTGTGTGTGTGTGTGTGTGTGTGTGTGTGTGTGTGTGTGTGTATTAAAGGAGTTCTTAAAGTTTAAAATTTCTCAACACATTTAAGGAATGGGATCGATGTCAGCACTTTGATTCGTATAAAATCTTACAGACAAACGTACTCTGATTTACATTTGAATGAATAAATGAATCAGTTAAAAGATTCTTTTCTGTTACACTTTGTCAGTCATTACTGGCTGTCACGTGTTTCTTGGAGAGATATCGCACATTGAGTGCTGGTGTTAAAATAGTGCTCGAACTAATATAACAGAATTATAAAGTAAATATTAATAAATATACATATTATCCTTCATGCACAATGCAATCTTCAGGTGTTATATAGTTTAAATTTTAACAAAAAAATATCTGGTTAACGTAATGCTGGCGCAGTGTGGGGATTACTGGTTTTTATTAAACAAATACTGTATTTAAAATAGGCGGGATTATATTTTATATTTCAAATAAACAGGGATAAATACTTTTATTTTGTATTTCAAATAAACGGGGATTAATTGTATTCTATATATATATATATATATATATATATATATATATATATATATATATATATATATATATATATATATATACGGATCTAAAACTATAAAATCATATTACTAAAAGAACATATATATATGAAGCATGATTAATTTATCAAAATTTTCTACATGATCCTTATTTTATCAAATATATATATATATATATATATATGTGTGTGTGTGTGTGTGTGTGATCCTTATTTTATCATATATATATATATATATATATATATATATATATATATTATGAATAAAAATGACAATAGCAAGTGCTGATGTGTTTCTCCCGTGACGTGTGCAGTCTGTGGCATTGCCTCTTCATTTTGAGGGTACACGGTTGACAGTTCCCTGGTTGCTGTTTCCGACTGGTAGTTAGGAGCCCTAACTCTTGCGTAGCGTCTTGAGTGGCCGCTCTGATCAACAGTTGTATAATACCGGGGTGTTTGTAGTGCCATGTCGCGCATGGAACGGTGTCCCTGCAGTCACCTCCGGTGGGCAACCCTGAGGCCACATTATGATGCTGGCTGTGCCAACTCCTCTCTGCTCATGTTGCGGTCGATAACCGTCTGCTACTCTTACTTCAGGCCTTCTCATCCTCCAACTTTTACTCCACATGAAGACTAAGGCCTGAAGTACTTCAGGCCTTCTCATCTTCCAGCAATTACTCTACATGAAGACTCAAATGAACCAAAAAAGAAAACCTAAACCAACCACTCAAAAATCACCTAAACCCTTCAACATTTCGTTCAGCAACATCCGTGGCATTAGAACAAATTTTTGCAATGTGGAATCTTTCCTCACTGCAAACAGCCCGGATATAATGGCCCTGTGCGAGACAAACCTTGTCCCGTCTATTCCCTCCTCTGATCTCTCGATCCCTGGCTACCTTCCTATCCTCAGGAAAGACTCTATAACCCACATGCACGGCCTTGGTGTCTACGTCAAGGATCATCTCCCCCTGGCCAGAGAGATGTCTCTCGAATCACCAGACCATTCGTACATGTGTCTTCGACTATCTCTCCTCAATACGGTAAGCTATCTCTTCTTCCTCTATCGCTCTCCATCCTCTCAGGACTGCGGGATACTCGACAGCATATCGGACAGCATAGACAAGGCCCTCTCTCTCCACCCGTTTGCTCACATATTCGTGTTTGGTGACTTTAACGCCCATCATACCAAGTGGCTCGAGAATGCTACTACTGACCGGGCTGGCATTCAAACACTTAACTTCTCAATTTCTCAATCCCTCACGCAGATAGTCAACTTCCCCACGCGTTTTTCCCCCAACCTGGCAGATAAGGCCTCCCTTCTAGATCTGTGTTTTACCTCCATCCTCGAATCATGTAGCGCCACACAGCTCTGCCCTCTTGGTAACTCTGACCATGCCGTGGTATCTGTTAACATTTCCTTCAACTCCACACCCCGCAAAGAACCTCCCATTACTAGAACCTCGTTCTACTACCAACGACCGGATTGGTACTCGTTCCGTGAATTCCTCCGCGATGTCCCCTGGGATGTTGTCTTTACACTCCCTGTCCATGAATGTGCTTCTGAGGTTTCATCCTGGGTTAAAGCTGGAATCGACGCTTTCATCCCCTCAAGGAAATTTAAGGTCAAGTCGCACTCCTCTCCTTGGTTCTCCGCTGCTTGTTCAGCCGCCATTGCCCATAGGAACCACTTCTTTCACTTATTTCGTAGCGACATATCGGACTGCAATAGACGTCTCTTTGCCTCCGCTCGTAGCGAGTGCAAGCGTGTCCTCAACGAAGCTAAGACAATATTTGATGCTCGGATGAGGGAGCGTATTGCATCTCGCAAATTTGGCTCCAAAGATTATTGGCGGCTCTGCAAGAGTGTCCTGAACAATAGAAAACCCTCCATACCTCCTTTATTCAACCAGTTCAAAACCCTCCATACCTCCTTTATTCAACCAGTTCAAAACCCTCCATACCTCCTTTATTCAACCAGTTCGAGGTCTTGACCTCCTCAACCGACAAGGCTGAATGCCTTGCTCGGAAGTTCTTGTATAACTCGACGCTTGACTCCACGACTGCTTGATCTGATACAATCATTCCTATCAAATCGAGAATTGAAGGTCGTTCTCAACGGTTTCTCCTCCAGTTCCTATCCCACGAACGCAGGTGTTCCCCAAGGCTCCATCCTTGGCCTCACTCTTTTCCTTATTTTCATCAACGACCTTCCTGACGCCATAGGTTCCCAAGTTGGCATCTACGCGGACGACACTACAATTTACTCCTGCCTCAAAACCAAATCTAGTGTCGCGGTCAAAACTAACCTGGCCGCGCGTCTTGAAATGGACCTCTAATCGGTTGTTAACTGGGGCGACAATTGGATAGTCAAATTTAACGCCTCTAAAACTAAACTACTCTCCAATAACCACCATAGATATCCTTACCTGCCCCCCCATTAGAATGTCTGACAGTCAACTTCTTGAGAGTGACTCCCTGCGTCTGCTCGGTCTCACGTTGACTGCTGACCCGAGATGGAACAAATACATTGAGTCAATTGCATCGTCCACCCCGAGGAAAGTTGGCTCTCTGTGCCGCGCCAGGAAATTTTTCTCCCCTGAATCGATACTTCAAATATACAAAACGACCATTCGCCCTTGCATGGAGTATTGCTGCCATATATGGTCTGGGGCACCTTCTGTTTACCTCGGAGTTCTTGACAAGATCCAGAGACGGATGTGTAATGTGATTGACCCTGATCTGGCGTCTCGCCTGCAGCCACTATCTCACAGACGCGCCGTCGCCTCTCTCTGTCTCTTCTACAAATACTTTCATGGCAATTGCTCCGATGAGCTGCTTCCCCTGGTCCCCAGTCTCCATGAATACAAGCGCCTTACGAGGATGGCATCCCGCTCTCACCCTTACACTGTAGAAACTTTAAAATGTAGCCGTCTCTTCTACTCCAATAGCTTCATACCTCGCACCTCTCGCCTGTGTACCACCCTTCCCAATTACTGTTTCCCTGATAGCTATAATCTCCAACTATTCAAATGTAATGTCAATCGACATCTCCAGTTACCTTGATCTACACACTAACCTTCCCTTCATCCTTTCTTCTATCATTCCTATCTGCTCTTGCTACAAATCTTCTGCAACCCCCCTGCATCCTAATGGCTTCATGCCTTGCTCGGGGCGCTAAGCTTAAAAAAAAAAAAAAAAAATAGGAAAACTGGTAATTGCTGACGCGTTTCGTCCAATGTGGACTTTATCAAAGCAAAATACGAAAATGAAATTAAATGAACAAAGTAACTAATAAAAACAAAAACAGAATGTACCTAGCAACTGGAATGTAGAGAAACGCTATTTTCATATTTTTATCTGAAAAATAACGTCAGTAATTGTCACGTGTGGAGAATATTGTCATTATATCTGTGTTGATGTATTCAACCATTTTCTTTTGATTTTATGAATCTGTTGTGTATATTTGTTTGTAAGAGCATTAATTTTGTTAAGAAAGGTGAAATAGGGAAAAACCTGGGCGTAGATTAATATTTGGGTAATTTATTATGGCGGCACTCTCCAGAATTTTCCTTCTGAGTGAGTTATTTTCTTTTTTTATGAGTGTAGCATTTTTAAAATCAAAATTATGGTTGAATTTATTTCTATGTATGACTAGTGCATTAGCTAAGTTGTTTTTTGTGAGGTCTCTTTTGTGCTCATAAATGCGTTTTTTCAAACTTCTACTTGTTTCTCCAATATATTGAGAGGAACAGTTTTGGCAATTTATTCTATAAATGCCTGCTTCAGAAATATTAGTGCTATTATTGTTTGAAGATCTTAGTATATCCATAATGGTTTTGGAAGTGTTTGTGACTATTTCAAGATTATTTAGATTGGATAGGTTATTCTGGATAGTGGACGTGACAGAATTGGTCGGTAGTATTATGTATCTGTTTTCATGTGATTTACTATTGCGGATTATGTTATTAGTCTTGTTGCGGTTGTATATTTTGTATGCCTTTCTTCTTGCGTTGGGGATGAAATGATATGGGTATTGTAGGTTTATGAATGTGTTTTCTATGTATGTTTCTTCTTTAAATAAATATTGAGGACTACAGATTCTTAATGCTCTTAGATAGAAACCTATAATAATTCCAGATTTAAATTTTGAAGGTGGGTTTGAGTAGAAGCTGATCAGATCATTTTTGTTTGTAGCCTTTCTGTAAACGTCAAAATTGAGTTCGTTATTATTTCTAATTAACAAAATGTCCAGGAACGGAAGAGTGTGGTTGGTTTCAGTTTCGAAAGTAAAGTTTATTGTAGGTTCAATGTTGTTAAGTTTGGAGAGAAGATCCGTTAAATTGGTGTTTTTTGGAATTATTAATAATGAGTCGTCTATGTATCTGAAATATGAAGAATTTGTAGGGAGAATATTTTTGAATGAGTCACTTTCTAGAAATTCTAAAAATAGACACGCAAGAACGCCGCTAAGAGGAGATCCCATTGGCAAACCAAATTTCTGCCTGTAATAATGGTTATTAAAAGTAAAGAAGCATAGCTTGGTAATTAGTTGGCACATTTTTATAATTTTGTGTGTAGATATAGGTAATTTGATTTTAGCATTTGTTAGGTGTTTTTTTAGTAAATTTAAGCATTTGTCTATGGGGATGTTTGTATAAAGAGATTGTATATCCAAACTAGTCATATATTTATTTTCAATGTCTATGTTTTTTAGCTTGTTTAAGAGGTCGCCTGAATTTTTTATGTGTGATGGACTAATAGTGCCGAGAAGTGGAGTTAAAATTCTGCTTAGTTTGCGGGCTATTTTATGTGGAGCGCTACCTATCCCTGATATGATAGGTCTCATTGGTAAGTTCAGTTTATGCATTTTTGGTAATCCATATAATATGGGTGTTTTTGGATGGTATTCAATGAGCTTTAACCAGGAGAAGTCTTCATTTTTTAGTAGTTTTTTAATGTTGCTTGTAAACTTTTGTGTTTCTTTTATAGCTATGCTTTCATTTACTTTTTCATAGATGTTATTATCATTAATGAGCTCCCTTATCTTCTGTTGGTAAATGTGTTTATCCATAATTACATATTATATATATATGATAAAATAAGGATCATGTAGAAAATTTTGATAAATTAATCATGTTTCTATTTATTTGCCTTCTTCTGTAGAATATTTCGGAGGTAAATTTCAGTTCTTAACTTCTTTTGCTTTCATTGACTGTGTAAAATGAATTCCTTTTATTTTAATGTTGTATTAATTGTGGGTCCCATATTGCGCTACCCGTAGTTTATATTATCTTCATATGTTTGAATCGGGCATTTTTAATATGTAACAGATTTTCTCTTAACGAAGTTGTATTCATTGAGACAAACAAATACCATTTTGTTGATTTTTACGTTAATTTCACATATTTTCATAATAACACCCACACGCGCGCGCGCGCGCACACACACACAACAACACAGCGTCTAATTTACGCAAAAATGAAAATAACACTGATATCCCATTTAAACAGCTACATTTTACCAAAATTACACAAAAATATCTTGAAATACTAAAGAGTAAATTTATTCAAAATTTATTTATTTATTTCAACCACAGCCTCCAGACGACTACGGAATCTTCTGCAACATCCTTGTTTAAGTTGTGGTAAATGCTGACATAATCCATGTCTTCAGTTCATGTTTGGTGTTACAAGGATTTTTGTTGGCCTCTCACTCAACTGCTCCCCACACATAATAAATCAAGGGAGGTTGCAGAATGGGGAGTTAGGTGGCCAGATGTAAGGAGTGATGTGGTCGCAGATATTGTCTGATAGCCATAACTGGGATCTCCTGCTTGTGTGGAATGGTACAGAGTTCTGTTGCCAGACATACGGTCTTCCAGCAGCCACCCACTTGACCCAGGGTAGCACTACCTCTTTCAAGGCACTTCATGTAGGCCTTGAAAGAGGTAGTGCTACCCTGGGTCAAGTGGGTGGCTGCTGGAAGACCGTATGTCTGGCAACAGAACTCTGTACCATTCTGCAGATCCAAACACTTTCTTAATCACCATTAGACTCATCCAACTCTTTCCGAATCGTCTGCGCCCAAAAACTCTGAAATGTTCGTATTGGAGCTTCCGGCGCGAATGCCAAACAGTACAGCGTGCTGTTCCCAAATTTATGACGGAATGAATTGCGTCATGCTTCTCTTTTTCTCACAGACGGTGCCCAAACTGGCCCTACTGTATTGTGCAGCCGGCATACAAACAAACAACGCACATGCGCGAAATGGAAAATATAAAATGGCGAAAATTTTCCCATCGCACTCTATATATATATATATATATATATATATATATATATATATGTGTGTGTGTGTGTGTGTGTGTGTGAGAGAGAGATTATTAAAACTTTATGATCCGACCTCCTTCCCACGGTCAGATAAAATTAACAAACATAATATTTTGGGAAATAACTTTTCTGTATAGTTGAGGATATTTAGCGCAGAATACCGAGATGAAGAAGAGAAATATATTGTCTATTGCATTTTGACTACCCACGTCATTTCATCCCCAACGAGCATAGAAAATTCACAAGTCCAAGACACCATCAGCAGCATTTTTATTATTAAAAACACAAAAATTCATAATTTTACCCTCCAACACTCTAGCTACAAAATTTGAAAATAAATTAGTTATTGCCAACACTAAGGTCTTTACCACTAACCTCAAGACAATCGGAGATATATTTATGAGAAAAATAGATAGGCCGCTTCAGATGCCGGGATTAATGAAATAAATTGCCTGCAATGTAGCAATAGTTATACTGACGAGACATCAATGGATCTAAAAACCCATATATATGAACATAAGTGAGACCTACGTTTGGACAACCGTTGAAACTCACACGTAACACACAGGAACAAAACTGGGCATAACTTTGATTTTATAAATACCACCTTAATTAAAAAGGAATATAATTATTTACGTAGAGAATGCTTCATGGGGATTCTGATAAATGTGTTACCATATACAGACAGACATTAAACCCATTATATTACATCACTATACATTATCTATCTATCTATCTATCTATCTATCTATCTATCTATCTATCTATCTATAACACGCATTAGAAGAAATTGTGTTGTTCGGACCTATACCAGTTGTGCTCTGTCATCTGTTGAGTCAGTAGGGAACACCACCCTGGCTGTTCACGGCAAGGCGACGCGAATGATCTCTGCTTGATCAGGACATGATATTCGGTGTTAGATGGATGACATTTCTGAAATTGTGGGGATATCAGACATCGTTAGATCTACGCTGCTACAGTGTGCTTTGGAGACAGTCTCTGACCACGGGTCCTTGATTATCGTCACAAGAGTCGTCTGGCTAGTATTGTCTCTAGTAACAGACAACGCATGGACGATTCAGACCACTTTCCCATTCAATTCCAGAAGCTACCAGACTCATATCTAGCACGTTAGTTCAACATTCTTTAGCTTCCATGGACCGTGGGAGCAGTAGACTGACCAGAGTATATCAACACCATGACACCGGACACAGAGCCTTATCTGGGATCACGATGTCGCTAATTGAACATTAGAGAACTAGTAGCGTGTGGTGTCGTCTGGCGAATCTTGGTATCGTTCTGTCTGGGAGCTTTGTCCTCTATTCCGCATGTTTTGATGGACGCTCGGGAGGTGTTTCCTGGCTAATGAGCAAGTCTTTGAATGCGGCGTGTACTCTTGTCTTCGCAGATCCAGCGTGCAGGCTTTGCGTGCTGGATATTAACATAATGTATAAGTCTCTTCGTCTCATTGAGGTTTATGCGCCCAATGACCATGCAGAGCGGCTAGATTTGTTACGGCAGATCGAGTCAATTTTTGACGATGTTTCGTCGGGTAGTTTTAGCGGCCGACTGGATTGCTGTCCTTGACCCCGATATAGAAGTAAGATCGGGTACTAACAATCAGAATGTGAAGCCATTTCGGGACTTTATCGACAAGTTCTAGTTCTAGTTAAGAGAGTCGATGTCTTAGGTTGTCGTAGTCGAGTCTTAGGTTGTCCAAGTTTCTATTCTGTAGTTTAGTCGGATCATAGGCTTAAAGTTAGGATGCCTGGCAATTAAACGCATCATTATTTGATGAACGAGATATACAGGACCAGCTTCTGATGCTGCAGCGGGAATTGACGGGTCTGTGGTTGGGAATAAATGGTGGGAATTATAGAAATCTTAAGTTAGGTCGTTTGCTGCTGATTATAGTCATCAACTCAGTCTAATTAGGTTAGCACAAACGGCATGCGAAGCAAAATTGATCTGGCGATTAAATCTTGTGATAGGGGGGAAATAGCCTTAGCTAGGGCGGGGCTGGTCTCCTTGCTTATTAAGAAGGATCGAGCTCTTTTAGTTAGGGCTAGGTTAAATAAGAATGTCTCCCGAGGCAACGAATATGGCCGCTGAACTTGCGTTCAGAGCAAGTTAGAAATGCGTCCAGTAGGTATATCGCATGCATCATATTTGCCGGATAAGCAGGCCGTGACTACAAACGGGGACATATGTGAGGCTTTTCATGACTACTTTCAGGATCTGTTCACCAGGGAACCCGGTCCTGCTCTGTTCGATGCCTATTTGTCCGACTTTCCGCGCCTTGAGGCGGCTGAAAAGACTGGGTGCGCTGGTCCCGTTACAGAGTCTGAGATCTGGGAAGCGCTGAAGCTGCTTGGCCGGGACAAAACTTCCTTATGAACTATACTTGAGGCAGTAGTCCGTTGTTGTTCCTCTGCTGGAACTGATTTACAACAACTGGGTGAAGCAGGAGTTTATACATCAACGCTTCACCAGGGTTCAAGTTACTACGCAAAAACAAGAACGGTGGGGATGGGATAGGTAACTTTCGGCCTTTGACGATGTTAAATACAGAGTTGAAGATTTTATCCAATATCTTACCCAGCCGTTTGCAGAATGTTCTGTCTAGTCTGATTGGCTCTGAGTAAACTTTGTGAAGGGTAAGACTATTCAGGACAACCTTCATTTGGTACGCTTGATCATCGAGAAAGTCGACAATGAAGACGAGCTGATCAATTTAGGTCAGTCCAAGGCATTGACCATCGTTTTCTGGAATCTGTCCTTTCTGACCGACTTCAGGCCGTACTTATGCACTTGGATCCGGCTTCTGTACGCATCCCCGATACCAGTTCGGCCAGGTACTCCGCCTATGCTGACGATATTTCGGTTCTTGTGTCGAGCAGGGCCGAAATTGATGAAGTCGGCAGAGGGTACGAGACGGTCACAAGGGTCAAGATCAACCGCGATAAGTCTGTTAGCTTGCGGTTATGTGCGTGGAAGGGAGTTTCTCTTCTCTGGTCATTCCTCTGAATGGACGGACCGGACAAGATACTCGGCGTTTAGTTTGGTCCCGATCTCTTGCTGGAAATGAATTGATCGGAGGTGCGGGAGAATGTCGGGGGATGCAGTTCGTCTGTAGTCTTTGAGGAATCTTTTCTTAAAGAGGAAGGCGGAAGTATGTGTTTCGCATATCTACTCAATTCTCCTTTACCAACTCTCCATGCTTCCACTCCTGCATGCTATACTAATGCATTTAGTTGGGTTTTGTTTTCCTTCTTGTCGAGAGGCAAGGTTCCCAGGCAGGGTATGTAGGGATGTTTGTTGCCTCCACCATTCTGAAGGTGGTCTGGGCATGCCAAGCGTTGAGATTCGTCAATATACGCTTCGCGTCGCGCTCCTAGATCGAATATGTTCGCAAGCAGATGGGCATGTCGAATTCTGGAAGGAAGATGCCAGTAAAAACTTCCCTTCCTTTGAGAAGTGGGCACTCGTGCGAGCAGGAGGCCTACCGTTTTCTCCCGAGGCGAGTGATCCTTCTATCGTAAATGCTTGTGAGTCACGTCATTTCCACTTCGTTGTGAAAGTTTATTGAAGACATCATGATTAGCATGTTGCGCGGAAAGTTCTTGAGACCAGTTCCTTTTTGTAACGTCTTTCATTAAGGCTGAGCACAATGTGCTCTTGTGCTTACTAGGTGTTATACGAGTCGTGATATGGACGACACGACAGAAGGAATTCTATGATGAAGAGAAGTTTACCTCTTCCCAACTGATCTTGTTCTTTAACCATCAGTTGAAAGTCAAGCTCAGGACAGAAAAACGACGACTTTTTCCATTAAAGTTTGGCAAAATGTCGGTGAGTCTTGCGCGTATGAGCCGAGTGAAATGAGCTTTTTCATACTGGTTAGGCATCAGGATGTTGAGAGCTCAAAGAGTATTAAACTTTGGCATCCCCGTCCAAAATAGGATAGTTTAGGTTTGTTTTGTTTTTTATTCTTTTTTACGCCCAGTTAGCTAGGGGATGTATGCTCATTAGCCCTTTTTATTTTTGTCCCAGCTTTCTTTAGTTTATTTCCCCATCCTCCCTCTTCTCCGTTACCAGAAATGTTCCTTCTTTGGTAGATGTTGGTCCTTTTTCTTTTTTTCAGGGGCGTTCTTTCGTAATTGTTGTCGTGTCTGAATGAGTATGTAGTTATGTGCGTGATTTTGGTCGAATGACTGGCTTTTAATTCATCCAAATCCCGCATTAATCTCATCCAGTTAACTGATATTTTTGCGACAATTAAGGATTGTGTTTTTTTATTATTACTAACACCATTTTCTTTAGTTTCTTGTATATATGGTACTATGCATATTGTAAGTATTCACTGGGATTTTTATTTTTAAATGTTGTTATCCTATTCCCCCTCCCAGAAAAATTGTATATATGGAGATTAGTTAGGACTTTATAGAGACTTAGAGGTATTATAGTGTTTGTAGTAAGAATGGTAAGTAAGAATGTGGTATTTTGGTACAAGGAATATTGTACACTTTTTAGGGTTAGTGATTGTGCCTAGCTAAGTTTAAAATAAGACAGATGATGGCCAGCCTTTCCCATCCATCCACTGTATGGTGACAGTTAATTGATTATTTGAACCGATTTTTTAAAATCATGACGATATGTTCATTTTGACCTTGTTCAACATTTTGTCCTTTTGATACGTTGTCTTTTCGACATTATGTCCATTCATTATTTAGTTAGTTCAACTCTTTTTCTGTTCGACATTATGTCCATTCATTATTTAGTTAGTTCAACTCTTTTTCTGTTCGACATTTTGTCCATTCGTCATTTTGTTTTTCGACACTTTGTCCTTAGACACTCTGGCCTACTATCGTATATAAATATAAATATATATTTTCACATCTGTATACGTACATGCATAAATCGATATTTGTGACTTGACAGTACTATTTTGCTTTATTTTTTCTTTTGTTCTTGATTATGGCTGAGTGCGTAAATTGTTGTAGATGAACAGAGGAGAAAGAAAGCGTATATAGAATTAAAAAGTTGTCTTTAGTTTTCACAGAGGTTGCTCGTATACTTTCGAGGATATGTGTGTGTGCTAAAATGTCAATATGACTTACGAATATACAAGTATGTCTATCTATGACTTACAAATATACTTACAAGTATGTCTATCTATGACTTACAAATATACTTACAAGTATGTCTATCTATGACTTACAAATATACAAGTATGTCTATCTATGACTTACAAATATACAAGTATGTCTATCTATGACTTACAAATATACTTACAAGTATGTCTATCTATGACTTACAAATATACAAGTATGTCTATCTATGACTTACAAATATACAAGTATGTCTATCTATGACTTACAAATATACTTACAAGTATGTCTATCTATGACTTACAAATATACTTACAAGTATGTCTATCTATGACTTACAAATATACAAGTATGTCTATGACTTACAAATATACAAGTATGTCTATCTATGACTTACAAATATATTTACAAGTATGTCTATCTATGACTTACAAATATACTTACAAGTACGTCTATCTATGACTTACAAATATACTTACAAGTATGTCTATCTATGACTTACAAATATACAAGTATGTCTATGACTTACAAATATACAAGTATGTCTATCTATGACTTACAAATATACAAGTATGTCTATCTATATTCAAAACATTGCTTCTGCCCCCCCCCCAACCTCAGTCATGCTTTTAAGTATTTTCATCCTTTTCTAATACATTTTTGAAAGTTCTGAGATGAAGTATTTTTATATTCATTTTATTTTTTCGATTATTTCAATTTTTTAACTTTTAACACCGTTTTCAAAACTAAAAAAAAGAACATACACACTAATGAAAAAAGGAACCAAACTTGATTAAACAATTTTTTATCGTCTAAATGTTTATGTTATTATTAAGAGAAAATGCCGAGATATTTTTAAAATATTTAAAAAAAAAATTTAATCCTCAAATTTAATTTTAAAATATTTAACAACTTTATCACATTTTGCATTTAAAATAAAAAAAAAAAAAGAAAAAGAAGAAAACAATTCTTGTAAAAATTCATTTTTCATCGAAAAAATATTTTGGCTTCAGAAAAAAAATGTCCTTAATATATATTATTTAGAAAAAGCTTTTTAATTAAATAATGTCTTAGTTTTATCGGGTTTTGTATTTTACAATTCGGAGCTAAAGTTTGGGTAGAACAATTAATCGATAATTTATATTCTTCAAAGTTTTCTGCATGTAATAAAAAAAAATTTACAGTTTGGGATTTTCAAGTTTCCATAAAATTAAATAAGTGCGGGTAACAGATATAAAAAAAATTACCATGAATTTCTAAAAAGCAAACATTTCTAAAATAATTTCATTCGTTTTTTCATATGTGATTTTCAGATACCTTTTGTATTATTTTTTCATTCCATTAGAGAGGACACCATCAAAGTCACATAAATGATGTTTTATTACAGTCTCCTATTGGTCAAGTTAACACGTGAGCAATCGAGATTGGAAAAGACAAAAAAAAACAAAAAAAATGAAATGATTTCTGAAGACTACAAAAGTGTAAGAAAGAGATGCATAAAAAACAAAGAGAGAAAAAAAAGAGAGCACTAAAGGATAATAAAATTAAAGTATAGAAACGTTAAATAAAAGGAGGCGGGAGAAAAAGGAGAGAGAGAGAGAGAGTGTGCAATTAAAAGGTTTTTGGTCGATTTCTTTTTTTACGGCTTAGCACCCATATGCAAGTTATTTAAGGCCAGAAAACATTCTCATATTTTAAGAATTTTATTTAGAGATAGTAAAGTTTTTCTGATACGAGTCTTACTAATTTACCCATATCTGGGGGAGAAGAGGCAGATTAATACCTTTCCGAAAGGTATTTGCGCGTAAGTGAATATAACTGATTGGAATTCGAACTCGACTCTTTGATTTCCAATTCAAAGCTGTACACCATCCTCACATTGAAGCGTACAGCACCTGGTATTCTCAACTGATCACTCACTGAAGTATTGAACAGGGTCACCGTTGCTTAACTTGATCGTACTGGAGCCGGTGTTTCAACATGTTATGGCCATAAGCCTGCAATAAAAAGGAAATAATTATATTGTAATATATATATATATATATATATATATATATATATATATATATATATATATATATATATATATATATATATATATACACAAACAGTTATTATTATCATTATTTTACTATTGTTATTATTATTAACAATAACAATTATTATCAGTTATATTTATATATATATATATATATATATATATATATATATATATATATATATAATTATTGTTTACAGGTATTGCTAAAATATTTAACGTGTGTCGATAATAATTGTTATTGATAATAATAATAAACGATTGTAGATAGAAATAGCGTGGAGATAGGAAAGAATACTCTGTTAACAGACAGATTCCCGCCTTTAGCGATCATCAGGCCATATGTTATTCCTCTTTGTGGTTACTCTGTATACTACCGGCAACCACATCATATCTCTAAATTTTAAGCAATTAATAACCCATATAATAAAGCAAATAAACTTTATTTAAAATAACAAATATTAAAACTAAAGACAGTAAAAATAAAGATATTAATAAATAAAAAACATAAAATCTAATAAAAACAATAAAATTAAACAAACTGAAGTCAGGATTATAAATAATTAAAAAAAACAACTTTCCCGCTGAAATAAATGGAAAAACCGTTTTTCTCCTTCTTTCATTTTCCATTGGTTTTTAATGATCAATATATACGGACGAAACAAAGAAACGTGAAGAATACTCAGAAATAAAAGGGGAAAGGTTATTCTATGAAATCGCCTTTAGCCTTCTGGGGATCGTAGATGCGGCTTCAAAAGCAATTGAATGCCCACACTCATATTGGCCATTGGTATTAGACTTCCACGATTGGCTGGTATTGAGCAGCCGTTAATTCTTGATGACGTAGTATTGGAGTGGGGTGGGGTTCAAATCAGAAGAGCTGAAGGTGATGTGATCATGGAAAATTCCTCTCTAGTCACTTCTGCGTTAAGCGGGCCATGTGGACGGGAGCAAAGTTATGCTGGACACATGTACAGTTATCTCGTCAATTTAGGGTTGTAAACACATCGTATTAGCGGTGGTCGAGGTTGATGATGACCTGGACCTGCTGAGGGAACACTGACGTCCTCACGATGTTAGACTGCTTAGAATGTTTATTTCTATTAAATTTAACTGGAACATTCTTGAAATTGTCGCTATCGAAATTTACCAAAAGATAAATCTACATCCCGGGTTTTTTCAAATATCTCCGTTCCTGGAAGAAATACTCCTTTTCCAAGCCAACATATATGATTCAAAATATTGAAAAATAAAAGAAAACGATTAAATTCATAACCTATTATAACCTATTATAACCTATTATAACCTATTATTTAAAATATATAATATTATGATATTAATCCTTAACTAAAATATAATATTAATCCCTAATTAGATTAATATAAATATGAATTATATTATTTAAAAAAAAAGAAACATTTACACTTTTATTTATAAGCCATTAAGTCACTTAGCATAATTTACCGAAATTTTTCCATAGACCTGATGAATATTTATGAATGTTCTTAAATTTTTAAATTCTGAAATACTAATGAGATTTTTAATTTTATTTATAAATACTTGCCTTGATAACGTCGATAGGAGGATAAAACTCGTCGGCTAAGATAAGTTTTCCTTTTGTCTTTATTCACACACGCATAGACACAGGCACACACATATATATATATATATATATAATTGTGTATTTAGACAGCGATCCCTTTTTGTATATAAGTTTCGTTAAAAACTACTGAAAAGGTACTGCGCTGAAGTCTTTTATTTAATTTTTTTTGTGTTCTTATAATTTTTATTTTTTCTGGGCATAATTTATGCAGAAATTTTCCGAAAGTTCTGTATGTCCACACGCTTTCAGCTATGCTTTTAGCCATGATCAAGGTTGGTTTTATTTTTACTATTAACTGAATATATATATATATATATATATATATATTCATTCAAAATTTAGACCATGAAGTCACCCTTAGACGGTCTAACGAATCATCTGAGGATAGTTTTCGTCTGGTTTTCGTACTGAACGTTTCTAGATTACCTGATCATTTTCTATCTTAAGTTCAGGTATCCTCACTGGGTGCTCCATAATTTCAGTCTTGTGCTACATCTAAGCTACTCTTAGAAAATCACCTTTTTAAGTTCAGTTAGACTCTTTAATGTTATTTTTTCTTTTTCATTTTCTCTGGAGACTTTGTCCCGTTGTCTTCGGCTCTTCGCTATTTTTGTATTCAAGCTTTAATTAATAAATCCCATTAAGTTCCTCATATAAACATCTGTTGGTATTAATAGGATACAAAGAAATGCACTTAAATCTTCCTTTGTATTCTTAACTCATACTTTTATTACCAATTGTTCGGCTGATACTATCGCGGCTACGGCTCATGTTACATTTGCTGCATTTGTTCTCACATTGTGACGTCATCGATTTTATCTAATGATTTCTGACGTCATTGCTCTGCAAGTAAAGGTATTTCCTTGAAAGATTATAAGGAAGAAAAAAAGAAAGATTAAAAGAAGGAAAATAAGAAAGCGAAAGAAGGTAAGAAACAGAAGAGAGATTGATTGATTCGCATTCTACGTCTTATCAATTCTTAAATGGAAAGGGAAAAGAGAATGCAGAGGAAAACGAAAGAGATTTAAAAATCGAGAAAAGATGGGAAATAAAGAGGAAAAAGGAGACAAAGAAATAGGAAAATAAAATAAAAAGGAGAAAGCGAGAAAAAGAAAAGAAAACAGATAGACAAGGACAAATGAAAAGATGAAACAAAAGGAAAAGAAAGAAAAGGACAGAGAGACAAAAAAAGAAAAAGAAAAGCATAAGTTGTATCGCTGCTTAAATTAATTACTGATAATCGATTTTGCATTTCTTTTCTGTTCGATTGTAGGACTTCACTTTCTTACCCCTACACCTTGCCGCCAATCATTTCCAACATCAAAGTTTGACCCCCTTATTAAGATTCACCTTTTAAATAAAAGAAATCGTCGAAATAAAAAAAAATTAACCTAATATCACTCGCCGGGTCTGTTCATTCAGTAAAGACTTTGATTGCTTTGTTTTTTACGGCGTATCAACACTTTGTGGGTCATTTAAAACCGAAACATATTGTAAGAATAACTTTTTTTGTGTGTAAATATTGCATTAACAATTCTTTTAGAGAAAACAATGATTCTTCCAGATACAAGTCTTACTGTTTAACTCATACCTGGGAGCAGAAGATATGGATTCTTAGTAAAGACATTTCTTTTTCGAAATTGTTAGATTAGTATAGACATATAAATGTGCTTTGTTTCGTTTAGGACAAGGATTCAAGTGTATGACGTACACTGAGAACAGAAAAAAATTACGCATTATGGTTTGATACATGCTGAACATTAAACAAATAAGAAAATACCATTGCTTGATCATGTTAATATATTTGCCAAACGTAGACTGATCTTAGAAATACATTTCCTCTTAATAGAGAACAGCACTAGAACGGTGATCGGTGACCTTTGGATGGGGCACGTTTGGTTCCAGGATAAAATATGAAGGTATTTACTAAATCTAACCGAACATTATAAAATGCCATATTTGTGTCTCTTACTAACAATCGCTTTAAAACAATTGTATTGATATTTTTAAAGCTTAGTTGAATCTAAATTTCGAACTTACATTCATATATATTCAGTATAGTGGAGCTTCGATTAAAATTTTTAAACTACTGTAGTGAGGCTGTGGCACTAGCATGGTGAAGCTGTGGCCCTATACTTCCCAAAGATGCTACAAAGTTAACAACAACAAATTCGATCCACTTTGGACGATTTGCACCAGTCTCAGCTAAGCTTACGTCAGTTATTCTTATTTCTGTGAGTAACCTTATCAACTACTGCTCTACGGCCGGTTGCCTTGCTGGTTTGGTTCGCTTTAATATTCTCATTACAACTTATTTCATTTTTGTAAAAATCAGCAAAGGAACATCATTGATATAATGTACCAAGTATTTCTCGTATCGGCTGAGGGGTCGGGTTTCTTGTTATATCGACTAACGCCGGTTTGGTGATGCACATTGAGAAATAGTTCCCTGTAACCAAGAAAAACTTCGGACAAAAGCATCTGTTGCAAATAAAGAACTTTAAAATCCGCAATACTCTATCAGAATATAACAATAGCAGACTAAACTAAGTTTTATGGGGGCTAGAGTTGCTCAATCGTTTCTTTTTAGCCTTGACAAAGTTCAAAAAGCATTTACACGACGTTGTAGGTAATGAATTATTTTCTAACCTACAACCGGTTGCCCACAGAAGTAATGCTGCATTCCTATCGCTACTCTATTGATATTTTCATGGGAAATATTTTCAAGAGCTTCATTCCTTAGTTCCGCCAGTTCACATATTTACAACTAAGATACTCCATGTCATTTACACAGGGGTATGCCATCTCCATTCTGTTCGTATATCACTGATAAAAATGAAGTTCCATTCGGTAATCACTTTCATTGCTTTTTGAAACAAAACCCAGAGAATTCTTCCCTGACAACAACAATTTTAACCTCTTCAAATTCAGGGCCAGCCGTTATCTAGCCTACATATACTCATAATCTACAATTCTCACATCTTTTTTCTAAATCGGTATCAACCTATGCCACTAGGACACAAGGGGATTATAGAACGTGGAAGAATTAGGAACATAAACATTAATAACGAACGGGAAGAGTCAAGAGTAATCAGGATGAGTAGATAGCGATTGACATTGGATTTAAATTTTTGCAGGTTAAAGTTGGCTGGAAAGCAATGTATCGAAAAAGGATTTCCACAAGCGAGAAGTGCGAGAAAAGAAACTGTTAGCATAGAATTTAAAGCTCCATCAAACCAGTACAACTACAAATGAACGCGATTTCGACGCCAGTCTAGTAGTGCGCTTGAATTCATAAAGTCTCTGTGCGAAGATTTCATTCGAACAATTACCATGAAAGTATTTATAGAAAAGTCACGGAGACGCAACCTTACGGCGGTGGGAAAGTGACTGAAGTCGAGCCGCCAGATCAGGGCCATTAATATTGCTGATTCTTCTTTGGATTTTATCAAGGAGCTCAAGGTAAATAGCATGGGCACCGAACTATATGTGGCAGCAATATTCTAAGCATGGGCGAATGGTAGACTTATAGATATGTAAAATATATTCTAGAGAGAAAAATTGTCTCGCTCGGCAGAGTGAACCAATTATCTTAGCAGCTGACCTAACAATAGATTCAATATTGTCTCGGTTTCATGTCAGCTGAGAACTTTAGCCCGAAAAACAAACTCATTTAGTAACCTCTATCTTGAGTGCATCTTACGCCTTGTATTGGACAAACAATGGAATGTACTGTTGAAGGTGGACGCAAGCGGGGGCGGCAACGCAAGAACTAGTCGGGCGACATCAAAGAGTGGATAGACTTGACAATGATGGAACTCGTGAGAGCCACCGTTAACATATCCTCCTGGAGAAGTTTGTCTGTTTCTTCTGCTCCTAGGTGCCCCCGGGAGGATTGAAACAGTCAAGATACTGATGATGAATTTGAATTTTTTTTGCAATAGTTTCAATGTTTTTTTTTTGTTATCAATGCCTGTCCGTCTGTCAGGACTTCGTGTATATCTCGTAGCTATTTTAGCGGCAAAGACCGGACTAGTGTCGTGTATTCCTGAGAAGTGACAAACGTAGTGCTTGCTTTATAAAAAGTTTCATGTATAAGTTTTACAATATCTTTGTTTATTAAGATTCATGTATCATTTGTTGCAATTGTATGATACCGGGCGCTAACTTTGATAAAAAAAGAGACAGTTGAAATTTCTTGGACGGAATGCTTGGAGAATTTGGCTCTCACAAGGTATATCAAAGGCTAAGAGACAAAAAGGAAGACAGCGGTTTTCCTAGCTGATGAGCATGTCTAAATGGGGGAGCTGGATTCTTGACAAAGGGATGCAAAGGGTAGGAGGTTGTGGAGTGCAGTGATCACCCACGTCCTGAAAGGACACGGCACATAGAAGAAGTAATAAAGACTTGAAACTTGTAAGTAGACATTCGCTTTTAAAAATATATTATTCCAATTTGTTGTAATCTCTTTGCAGACGAAACTTCCAGATGAAATATAAAGTAAATTTTGGGAAAGACTAGAGTTAAAAAGTACGCATAGTGTACCAGTGCTGATTTTGTGAAAGCCAGACCCCAAATCTGACCATTCCACTGCCACATCGATTTATTGGTCGATAAGTGTGTCGAGATTCATTGGTGATGAATTCCTGAAAATTAATGAAGATTCTGACCTTTGACATACGAATTATATTGCGATTTTTAATTATCGGTCTGTTTTAAACTCTGCTGATTGTGTTGAAGAAATGACACTATTTTCAGATTTAATTCCTTGAGACGGAAAGCCACAAAATGAGTGGTGGCTAAATCATCACAAAAGATATAAAACTGTTGTTTCTAAAGAGTAAAAGATAAACGGGTTTTGAAGATATTGCCATATATAACTCATCTTTTGTGGTACTATAATGGACGGACCGAGGGCAATGGATCCGATGTCGATCAAGAACTTCGAGAGGAAATCGGCGCTGCCAAGCTATCTGAAAGCTTACTGAAAGGATGTTGAGGAATCTGTCCTCAGCTTCCCCGCCTACCGACGATTGGAGGAGTCCTGGGACATGATGATGATGATGATGATTTTAACTGCTTCGAGAAATACGAAGGATGCTGTAAATTTGGTTGCATTTCAAAATAATTCACCTCGGAGGATTTGTTGTGTGTCGTGAATTTGTTTTATTAAATCAACAAAAATAAAGTAAATAATACGCCGTGGATATTTTTATCTTTTAAAAGTGGAGAGAATCTATGAAATGTTCGTTATACACTTTTATCCTAATCTTGATTGTCATAGTCCCAGTGTTGCAATTATTGTGCCATACTTTCTTGAAATTTTGTAATGAACCCTTTATTAAATCCACGGGTGATAGGCTGTCCTTATTCTGTTTTCCACCCCAGGGGAGATAACTGTTATTTGTTAACTCTCTTTATTCATCCTTTTGATAATTCATCAGTTATGCCCATTCTATACTGAACCAGAATATTTAGCAACCACAACCAGATCCAGTGATTGAACTCGTTACCCAACGCTTATATCCACTAGGCTATTGTTTTGAAGGATAATCAAATGGTCTAATTTTCTAGACTTGCCTCATACGAAAGGTATCTGAAGAAGGCATGAGAGTACAACAGCCGAAATATTGCGAATATAACAACCAAGATTAAGAAAATAGTTCGGGTAAATCAGTGTATGAAGTGATAATTAACCATTTTTACTGTTATGAGGAATTTATTTTGAAAAAATACAATTCGCTGTTTCGTATGCTTGCTCGACTGTTTATTCAGATTTGTTCAAACATTTCAGTTTGTTAAACTGATATCTTATTTATTTATTTTTTGTACCACTTCTTTTCGACTGATATCTGATATGAATCATGAGATCATCTTGACATTATATATATATATATATATATATATATATATATATATATATATATATATATATATATATAGGACCGGCATTTTATGGGGGCGTCATTTTGCGAGTGAAAAAAATTGAAGACGCGATCATTCATTTTTAAGTTATGAAAAGAAATCTAATATTTTGTCTTTTTAATTTCAATTTTTTGTTTCACATTCATTCCTTTTTGTTTGGAAGATCACAAATGCTGGTACTTCTGTGAGCGACCTCTTACTGACACTACAAGACCACACTGAAACATTCCAAGAGACATCCCCACTATATTATATATTTTGTACAACCAATATATATATATATATATATATATATATATATATATATATTTGCTGGCCCCCCTCCATGCTTTGTATTGCGATAATCGACCTAAATAATTTTTGGATCGTTATTAAATTGTTTTTAATTAAAATAAAAACTCCGAAGATTCTTTTTTAATGATCAATTGTAAACATGTTGAAATTTTAATTAAATTTTGGGTATTTTATTTTTATTCATTAATAAATTAATTTTATAATGAATAGTTTCTTTAATTTAAAAAAAAACTTTGAGAAAATATTTTTTATCACTTAACAGGAGGCTTTCAACATTTGGGCATTTGAATAAAAAAAAAAATCCCAATTGTTAATTTCTATATTTCTAGAAAGATCAAAAATGACCATACATATAAAATAATTAACTTTACGATGTAAAAACGATGAAAAGGTTATTTGAAAATTTTAATTTTGTTTTTAAAAACTCAAAAAAGAATTTTTATACTGTGTTTGTTTCTAGTGGAGTCTTAAAACAATGTTTTTTTTTTTCTTTGGGTTGATCCAAAAACAAATTTCTTCTGATGCAATTTACCTACATTTTCTTCACTTAAAAATTTTACAGTGAATTTTGAAAGCCTTCGAACCCTTTTGCCTAAGATGCAATATATATAATTAAATAAAGATTTATTTAATCTATTTAAAAATGTATGATTAAAACTTCCCAATGTAGGAGAGCATATTTTCCAAGATTTTAATATATTTTGAAAAATTTACTAACGATTTTTCATTCAGACTAAAGTTTTTTTGAGAAATAAAGAAAAGTCGTCGTTTTCTTTGAAGTCTTAAGATTTTTAAGATTATAATTATAGAGAAATAAATTTGGTCTTTTTTAAAGTTGCGCTCTTTCCCAAACCAGAAGTTTTTTGGGTGGAAAATTAAAATTAAAAATAAAATATCGCATTTTTTCAAATGTTTTTATTAGATTATAATTTATATTTTTCTCTTATTGTCCACAAAATTTGAAAATATTTGCATTATTATTAGTATGTTTAATTAATAATTTGATTAATTAAAATTTCCCATATTTTTTTTTTTATATATAACGGTATACTGATTAGATTTAAGAGCAAAATCATTGAATCAAAATAAGAATTATATTTGATTTTGATAGTAAATGATAACGCAGATCGGTTTTAAGAAATATTTGGGTTTTATTGTTGTATTGCCCCAATAATGTTTACCCATGATATATTTTATGAGTCTGTGGTGCCAATCCTGGAACAGACCACCGTATACCCTCAGAGCACCTATACACAGCATTGGACTGACCAGTTATCCTTACTAAAAACCTGTTAATTTCAAAACGTAAGTTTAATTCTTTTTTTTAATTTTATTTTGATAATTCAAATATTTTAGAACAAAACAGCCTGCATTAGAATTTAAAAAATAGAAATAAGTTAATTAACCGGTCCCTGAACAATAACGACCCCTTTGTTATTTTTTTCAACATAACTGCTATGACGTTAAGAAAGAAGTCTAAGTTATTTATTCATAAGAAACAACAACAGTTTATTTATTTGCTTATCTTCATGATACGCAATCCCAAAATTTTCAGCTGATTTTTTAAGGAATGATCATCATAGTAGCAGCAGGAGCCAGCCTCGTTCGTACGCTCTTTTGGTCTGCTTTTTTTCTGGAAATTCTGAAATAATGTTTTCAATTCATTGTTAAAATTTTTTTAATTCATTGTTAAAAAATGTTTTCAAATTTTATTATTAAAAAGAAAAGTTCATTGCTATATATATAATATTTATTGAAAAATTCCCAAATTAATTTATTATAAAAGAAAAGTATTCAAGAATTCAGATGAAAAACAAATTTATTTTCTTCGAAAAAAGCAGATCAAAAAAGCGCACGAGTTTGACTACTGCTGCTAATTTGAAGGCGGCATTTCTTATAAAAAAGCTGAACAATTCGGGAGTGCGTGTCTTGAAGATAATCAATTATTTTCTCACCCCAGACTGATCAACTATAAAATCTCCACCCCAACTTAACTCAACTGTAGAATCTCCTTCAAGACTGATCAACTGTAGAGCTTTGAAACTTGTTAAAAATGAATGTTATTTTTCTTATCAATTTCTTTTCAATCTCTTTTCGTAGAAAAATATTGGAGATTTTTTTAAATAAAGAAAAATATTCGTAGTAAAGAGAACCAGAAATATACGCAATTTAAGCTTTGTTTACATCTCGAAAGTTTTTACTAAACTTGCAATTTTTAAAGTTCAAAAACTATATAAATATCACGCTCCTCAGATATTTCAATAGATTTTACATAAAAATCACTATTTTAGAATTATTACGCGAAAATAACAACATTCTACATTAACACTATTTACATTATTCGGACTCATCTTTGTTGCCATATTTATCACAACGTTTCGGCCGTTTTCAGGTGGTTGGAATATCGAACTGAACCCTTTATTTCGCTCGCTGGGGTAGACTGTTCTAGTTCCACGTGCCATGTCTAATGGATGTCAGTTATCTCCTGTTAATTCACCTCTCCAAGCTCTCTACTGCCTTAACCAGGCACTGGATCTAACTAACGCCTTTATCGACGTGCCATGTGTCCTTACATTAAATGTAAACTTTTCAAATATTACGCTTTAAATTCTTCTGGAACGATTTATAAATATTTTAAATATTCATTCAGGATCAACTGTAGAATCTCGATTCCAACTCACCTCTAGACTACCCTCGCAAGCACGTCTAGGGGAAAGAGATTCATCGAGTAGCAGAAACACAAAAGAGATTTGTTTCTCTAAAAAAATAAGGACAAAATTAAGTCAAAAGTGTAATTATTTGATTTTGACTTTTAATGTTTATTGCTTTAAAAAAATTATTTTAAAACACAAATATTTAAAAAAATAACCGGCTGAACTGATGTAAATAAATAGATTGTTATTAAATATTTCTTTCCTAATTAGTTTAGTTTCATTACCATCTTTCATAACACCATAAGTTTAAAAAAATGTATACACCGTCAAAATAATGAGAGGTTAGTTACTTTGCTTAAAAATAAATTGCCAGTCAGTTCTCTGGAGAATAAGTTAATATTTAATACAAGTATCAGAGGTGAACATTTCTTATAAAATTTTAATGATTTTTTAATTCAATGCTTAGTTATTTTTATTACGACAATTTCTATGGATGAAATTTTAAATTATTATATTGAATATAAGAATGAAATAAAAAGGGATAAGAAAAATATATAAGAAAAAAAAAGGATAGCAAATTTAAAAAAAGTAAATTTAAGAAAAGATTTAACCCATCACTGGCTGTATAGGACAAACTCCTGTAATTATTTACTTCTATTTATAAGCAACATTTCCCTATGCCATTATAAGATATGAATGGGTTATGAATGTGTCTAGCTAAGTTTGGAATAGTTAAAAAATTATCAACCTTTTTTTACAACCCCACTTTCAGCCTTGTGCCAAATTGAATCTTAGTTCAATAAATAAAAATTCACTATGCCGTTGAGTATGATTTTTTCCTATTTGTTTCTTTTTCTATTTTTTCATCGATTAAAATGAGTAAATGGCAAAAACTGAGTGTTGAGGCTTACCGCAAGTTGAAAGCTACCAGAGAATGCGAGGAAAGAAAATGTGCTGCATCTTTACATGTTTTTCTACAGAAGAAATATGCAGTTAAAGCAAAGTGCAAGGATGAGGATGATGAATGTACACCAGAACTAAGAGGGGGAGGAACATGGAGAAACAGCTAATATGGTGGAGACAAATATAGAAATAAAAGTTGAAGAGGAATTTCCTACAGGAATTAACGTTGTTAGAGAAATTGAAGGTAACTGATGATGATGTAGTAAAGGGAGAGAGCTCCAGTGTATGCGATAAGGACAAATATGAACATGAAGAAGGATGAAGTTACTGGAAATAAAGAAATAGAACAGGAAAACACAGAGATTGCTGTGTAGGAAGACATCGCATTTGGGCCATGAACTTTTGTCAGGACAGTTGCTTGTTGATCTTGTAACACTGGGACCTAAAAAGTTTCAAAACAAAGATGAACACTTTGCTCCGACTGTAAGACAGGTGGAAAAATAGTCCAAAGGTAATGCTACCACACTGGTTTTACAAAACTATGGAGAATGTAGAGACTGTTTTGAGATCATGGTTACTGTACTCAAAGACAAATGAATCTCTTTATTGTTTCTAATGTCGCCTCTTCCTGAAGACAGAGTAACACAAATTAAGTCTAGCAAGAAATCCAGGATTTCAAAAGTTCTGGAAGCTAAATTCAAAAATGCCTGAACATGAAAATTCGTCTGACCACCAAAGAGCTTTCAAGGAATAGAAGATGTTGGAAATGGCCCTTAATAAAAGTAAAACCCTTGACAGTAAATTACAAGAACAAACTATGAAAGAAAGACAGATTTGGAGACAGGTTTTAACATGGTTACTTGATGTCGTGAAGTTTCTGACGAAACAGAATCTGTCTTTTAGAAGTCATCAAGATGTATCTAGTTCCAATAAAGGTAACTTTATAGAACTTGTTGAACTTATGAGCAAGTATGATCCTGTTCTTGGAAAGCATTACCTGAAAGAAGTAAATGATAAACGTCGGTACTTGTCATCGAAAATTCAAAATGAATTCATTCAAATCTTGGGAAACCACGTAAAAGAAATATATTGGACCGAATGCGAAAATCCAATTATTTTGCAATCATACTAGACAGCACGCCGGACATTTCTCATATTGATCAGATGAGTTTCTTTTGTCGATACATCATTGTTGAAGACAAAGAAGTGGAGGTGCGGGAATCATTTCTTGGTTTTATCACTGAGCATAGGAAGACAGCTTATGATATCAAGAAGATGGTTTTGGATTGACTGAAGAAAGAGAAACTTGATTTAAAACTGTAGAGGGATAAGTTTTGGCAATGCGGCTAGTATGGCTGGAGTTCATGGTAGTATTCAACATCTTCCCCGAAACATAAATGAGAAAGCTAAATTTGTGCTATATTCTAATCATAGTCTGAATTTATGCGGCGTTCATGCCTCAGCTGTGAATGCAAATGCCATTACATTTTTCGGAGTGATTGAGAGACTCTATACATTTTTCTCCTCTTCCAATCACCGGTGGGAAGTTTTATCTTCGTATGTGAAAGTCATGATGAAGCGTTTGATAACCACCCATTGGTGTGAACTTTACGAAGCTAATGCAGTGAAAACCGGATTTCAAGAAGTGATTTAGGTACTTGATTCATTAACCTCAGCTTCAAATGAGTGGGGATGCACAAATCTTTTTGCTTTCAATTGGAAACTTCTTCGTTTGTTTTACTGGAAAGAAGTTCTGGGACAAATAAATCTCATCCAAAAGAAACTTCAAGAATCTGGTATTGGTTTGGATATGTGTGTGTGTAACCTATATGGATGCAACCAAAATTTTCTTTAACAGAAATAGGTAGGGGCTGGTCTCTGAATAGGTTAATCAAAGTAAAACAAAGTGCGAGGAAATGGAAAAGCGGACTAGAAGAAAGGGGAAAAGGAAGATGATATATGTCAAACACTTGTGCAGGAAGTAAACAGAAATCCTTAAGAATGTCATGATCGATTTGTAAATGAACTGGAAGCACGATTTGACTCCATGTCTCATCTACAAATTGTCTTCGCTGGATTATCATTGCAAGCAATTCTGGAAGATACTGAAGGCGAGTTGGAGAGAAAATTTTAAATTCTTGGTGGCGAATACGGTGCTGACTTAGACGTATCTAAGCTACCTTTGGAAATTCTCCGACTTTAGAATTTTTTTTTTAGCGGCATTTTTTTTTTATATATATACATTGTTCGGACTGATGTATATATATATATATATATATATATATATATATATATATATATATATATATATATATATATATATATATATATATATATATATATATATGAATTAATGCGGAGAAATCAGTTTTCATGCACTTCTTCACGAAGCCAACACTTCTCTGCTTCTGATATTTATTTAAAGACTGCTCTTAAATGTTCTTAAATCTCTAAGTATTTTCTCTTTGTTTAAATTCGTAACACCGACTTCAAATATTTTCTTGCTGGTCAATACACTTTTCTTGCTCTTCGTCCTTTTAAATTTTCTTGAATTCTTTTTATGATATTGTTAAAGTCAGTTTTAGTATTGCAAACCACCACTAGTAGCGTTAGTTCGATCCCGAATTGAAGGTCACTCATTTAGCCATGTACCAGATAAAAAAAAAAAAAAAACGAGAAAATGATTTTACTTTTTATTTTCATATAAAACAAATAAATACCGCATTTGATCGCTTTCAAGATCGTATTTCTTTCATTACCAAACCAATCAAAATGTCTCCCGGTTTTATATGCTAATTATACGTATTTTTTGGCTAACATTTACCCATCTGTCATCGGAGACTACCAGTAAATATAACCAGTAATATAATTCGTTAATATTCTAATATTAATTGTAAATAGCCATCAAATGCAGTAAAGGAAACAATAAAAAATTTAAAAAGTTTTTGCTTTAATTATTTTCTTTATTAATTTTGGGAAAACAGATGCAATGAATTTAAGCCATGACTGCGGAGAAGAGACATAGTAGTCACTGCAGTTGACAGGAGCCTTTAAAAAACCAACGCTTTCTAAAAAGAAACCTTTATCATCCTTTCCGTTCGCCTATGCGTAGGGTCACATTCCTAACGGGAAGCGCTCCTCTCCAGTTGGTCAGTAGGTAGTACTTTTTTTTTTGTTCAGAAAGGTAGACTTCTAAACCCAGGCTTTGTTAACGAAAGGCATAACTTCACCATAACCAGATATCTATTAATGTATTTATATTTTCTGCAATAAATATTTCATAAAATTTCAACCTGTCAAAATTTCAATCTGTATCGTTTGGTCGAAAACATTTTTCGCGTAAATATTACATATTCTGAAACTTGGAAAGGTTTTTCTGAAACAAAAACATTTTGTATTTTACGGTATTTACTAAGCTTACGTTATTAGGACAAAGGGGGAAATCATGGGATTGAAGATTGTGTGGCGACAAGTGGGACAGGTTTGAATACCATGAAAGTAACATTTGCATTGCTGGCTCGGGATTGAAAGTTGACATGAATGAAAAATAAATTCGTTTCTCAGACATCATGGCGTCATAATAGATTCATATTTTCGTGTTGGTGTCTATGGAAGTCTTCTAAAAAGGAGTCAGAGAAAGAGATGGAATATAGCATACTCAAATGAAGGAGAAAGTAAGAAAAGAATACGACAGGCGTGTACGCCTGGTGTTAAAATCGAGTTGAATTCACAAAACAGAATATCAATGATAAACACTTTGGCTGTCCCTGCGTTGCAATACAGTTTCAACGTCCTTAATTGGACCACAGCTGTCATTAAGCGAATGGATGTTAAAACGAGAAAGCTTCTCAATTGTCACCGCATGCATCACTGATCGTCTGTCTACGTCCAGATCTGAAGGAGGCAGAGAATTAGTTCAACTAGAACTGTCGTACAAACTCACAACAATCGGTCTTCAAAGATACCTGAAAACTACAGAAGACTGTATGATGATCTGTGTCAAAGAATATGAAAGAAATAAGAAACTTTATTTAGTAATAAAGGAAGCCAGAAGGGAATTTCAAGTGGGTGAAGAAGTGCAAAATACACCAACTGCAGCGGCAAAGAACCTAAAAAGAGAAAGTAAATGCAATGTACCAAATGCAGAAACGATGGCAAGATAATATTCTGTCCGTACCAAACAAACTGATGTAGACAAATCCCGTACCGACCAGTGAATACGTAGTACAAGGTTAAAAGCTGAAATCGAATGCTTTATACTTGCTGGACGGGATCAATGCTTGCCAACTAGAAATTACAAAAGCACACATACTGAAAAATTGTGTTAACCCGAAATGGGATTATGTGATAAATATTCAGAAACATTTGGCCATCTTGTATCAGGTGGCTCGGTGTTAGCACCCACTGAATATAAAGTTCTGCATAATAGAATGGGCCAGTATCTGCATTTGAAAATTTTACGGTAAGAAACTAGTATGAACATCACCCAGGCCCAGTTACAGAGATAGGACCTTTAACATATTTATGGGACTTTATAATACATAGACAAAACAATCAAAGCTGATCGCACAAACATTGTGATTAAAGACCACAATAGAATATGCTTTCTTTTTGACATAGCAGTCCCTGAAGATTGCAATGCATTTTTGAAGATTTTCAAAAACTATCAAAATACAAGTATCTTGCAGTGGAAATCTAAAAAATGTGAGAGCATCAATGATTCCAGTTGTAGTTGGTGCCCTAGGGTTGTAAAAATGCTCCGATAGTCAGTGAAAGGATTCCTGATAGCCTGTGCCTTAAAGAAATATTAATAGAAATAGATTAAACGTTAACATCGAGTGGATAAAATGCCAACAACCCAGAGGAGACGCATGCAGAGGAACAAATAGAAAGCAGATGTTATAATCCCTCTGAGGTACACAAGCAAATAGACGAAGATAATGACGAATATGTGAGAGAAACAGAGATGACAAAAACATCCGATATACATGTGAGAATGTAAAGGAAATGTCTTTCGAGGAAAGACCAACAATTCCAAAAATAAGAAGGAAACCACCAGCATCGCAAACCAAGCAATTAGAAAAATAAGGGACGAAATGGAAAGACCGATGAACCTGACAGATATTAATCATCTTATATACGCGGCTTCGGCAACGATCACAAAAAAGTATTAGGTTGGTGCAAAAATAATGACGTAATTATGTCATTTTCTGACGTATTTTTTAACGTCAAAAACGACATTATTACGTGATTATTTTTGCACCAACCTAATAAAAAGCTAACGTAAACGAAAAAAAAAAAAAAAATTGCCAGTTTAGAAAGAAAAATAGAAATCGAAATAAATAAAACTAGGAGAACAATTGTCTCTTCTAAGTGAAGTAGACAAGGGCTCCAAAATGAATGAAAGACAAACGGAGACAAATGAAACGAAGCCTTTACAAAAGTATAAAACTGACGTTCCAAAAGTTAAAGAAATGCTGAAACAACAAATTCAAGCGAAGGCATACAGAATCAGGCGTTATGAAAAAAAGTAACAGTTTCTTCTGGCAAAACAAGATCTTCAAAGAAGATACCAAGAAAGTTTATCGGGAACTGGGAAAAATAAAATAGAGATAAATGACCCACCCAATATCCAGGATGTCGAGGAGTTGTTTAAGGTGTGCAAGAAACTAGCAAAAATGAATATACCCAAAGATATAACAAGGTAGCGACATATGTGAACTGGAAGATATGCAAGAAGCACAAAATCGAAACCACTTTGCACCAACCAGACACAGTTACCAAAAATAACGATGTAACTAGCCTTTGGAACATGCCAATTCAAACTGACAGGGAAATAAAGCCAACAGACCTGATATTATCATAAAAGACAAGAAATTCAGGAACTGTATGTTTATTGACATAGCTGTACCATCTGAGAGAAACACCTCGATGAAAATTATTGAGAAATTGTCCAAATACAAAAACATGGAGATTGAGATTAACAGTATGTGGGGAATGAAAGCTGAGACTGTACAAATAGTAAATGGAGCTCTGCTACTCGTGAGAAAAGGAATGAACAATTTTACTAATAGTGTCGCAGGTAACATCAACATAAAAGTTGTTCAGAAGATCAGCCTATGTTCCATCCCATATACTAAGAAAAGTGCTATCAAATAAATGACAATTCTCCTATAGGACCTAAGAACCATAGTTTGGATCCGGCTCTACAAGATACAAAGCAGAAAACATAGGATACATAGATAATAATAATAATAATAGTAATAATAATAATGATAGTAATAATAATAATTCTTCTCTGAGGTCATACGACTTGATGGAGAGCACTTAGATTGCAAGACAGATCTTTTACTCTCGCATTCTAAAGGTGTGCTCCTAAATAAAGGCATGGAAATTAGATGTGGAACTTTTCAAAGAGACTGGCTCCCCTCTTCGTTTTTTGTCTGGCATTATTACACATAAACACCGAATGTTAACAATTTGGTTAAAACGGCAACGGCTTTTCGTTTTCACATAATACTCCATTATAGTAGCCATGTGCTAGACTTTTCTTCTTTTATGTGTCGTTTGTTTTCCATCAGGACGTTAGCGATTGTGGCTCTCCACAACTTCCTCAAGGGTTTTTGTCAATCTTTTAGATTAGCTGCTTAGGTAGGTTATATGCTGCTTTTTTCTGTCCCGCTTGCCTTCAGTATATCCCGTGAGTGTCAAATTTTCCAAGCTATCTTTCCTTATTATGCGTTCTAAACATTTCGACTGTCTCCTGATGCTACGTATAAGTGTGCTTTTTGTTCCCATTTTCTAAAAAATCACAATTTGTTTTAAGAATGATTATCTTCACATTTGTTATTTTAGTAGTAACGTTTCGGGTCTTCCTCAGATGAAACTTCTCAAAAACATCTGTGCATACTCACGAATTAATTGCTTAAGCCCCAGAAGATTAACAGTTTTTGTTTAGTGATTAAAAATATGTGAGCCCTCCCAGGCAGAATCTCGCGCTCTAATACTGGGGATACACTAGCAAGTGTTGGTAGAAGCGAGGGTTGTTCTAGCAGTCGTAAGAGCAGAAATCCGACCTTCCGATCAACTTCTCACCATGCACACAGACAAGCAGAAAGCAAACT
>OZ010589.1:32811876-32936876 GCA_963932145.1 Acanthosepion lycidas
CGCGAAAACCCAGAGCTACATTGAAATTGGTTCTCAAAGTCACTGCTAGACTTAAAACAGCTTCACGGTTATTCACATTTATCCAAAAGATCTTAGTGGACGTACAACTTAATTGATTTTACTGACGTAGAGAGTGACTGACTGAACGTGAAAAATGGATCGAACGAAGAAATTTGGGTAAAAAAAACGAGCTAGAAGGGGGAGGCGTGACAAGCAAGCGGTATAAAGGGAGGGGGACATGCATGCAGAGACGCGCATAGAGAGGAAGATAAATTCGACAGAATAAATCTACGAGGAGAGAGGGAAATGATAAAAGTAGAAAGGAAAAGAGAGAGAGAGAAAGAGAGAGAAAGAGAGTCGGCAGTTGATTAGGTCAGAGGGAGAGGCAGCGTGATAGTCAGCGTTAGATACATATACCTACACGGTACGAGGGCTACGAAGAAGACTCGAAAGAGAAAGAGGGAGACGGAGAAGGAGAAAAAAAAGCGGGAGAGAAGAAAAAAGAAGGCTAGAAGGAACAAAATAAGGAAAGTCTCGTGAAGGGTCTGTTTGGCCGAAGGATTTTATCGAGATGTTCGAGAAAAAGGAGCGAGAAGTTGTTGTCTGTTGAAGACGAAGAGTAAAGAAGAGGCAGGGAAGAACGAAAACAGCTGAAGAAGAATCCTAATGACTTAACAATACTGATATCCATCTAAAAAATAATGAAGTTATTTTTGGAAATACTGTTTGTACAGCAAAAAGGGTAAAAAAAAAATATATATATCCCCACATTTTTTTTTCTTTTGCTTTCGAACAGACAACAGAATCCTATTTAAACGGAATGCGGTTAGGCTCACGGAGAAGAAAAATCATGAAGTAAGCTGACGTTTTTCCTGTTTATAAACGTTATTTACATGTCTCTTTCTTCTTTTTTATTTCCCGAAACACACACGGAGGAATAATGACGAGAGAAATTATATTCAAATAAATACATAAATATATAAATAATAAACAAAATATATTCGTAAACCAGTCTTTTATAAATTTCGTGGTAAAATGGCATATTATCTCCCTTCGTGTTCATTGCAGACGAACAGAATCTTTTTTTTTTACTAAAATGACGGGGGAGAATGATAACTTCTGGCTGTAAATAACGAATTATTCTAGCATATATAAGAATAAGCAACAAGCCACCGCTAAAAGGGAAAAAAGGAAGTAATTTATATATATATATATATATATATATATATATATATATATATTATATGAATGTACAAATGGCAACATAGACATATATTATATATTTGGCATAATAAATTTACACAATTTGATATGTATAAAACCCTAAAATAACAGCAATGAGGCTGAAATTTTGCATATTCCAAAATCAAAGCTAAAAAAAGAAACTGTTTCCAATATGATTGTTTTCATTCTGTAAAAAAAAAAATGATTCTTAATTATTTTGAACGTATACTTGTCCATTTTGCTGTTTTCTAAGCACCCGAAATATTTTTTAATGTTCTCCGCAAAAACAACACCCATTATTTGAGGCTATATATATATATATATATATATATATATATATATATATATATGCATCTATATTGAAACTAAAAGAAAAGGGCTAATGAAACCTAGAATAGACTTTTGATGAACTATTGAAAAATACAAGAAAAAAAGAGCAAAAAATAAAATAAGCTTAAATTAAAAAAAATTATACAAAACAAAAACGTAAAAATATTTTCCGGGTTGATTTGATAAAAAAATTACAAAAAAAAAAAAAAGAAAAAAAAAAGAACCCAAATTACTATTCTTCAAATATATCCAAAAGCAATTCCATAAAATATTGATATTTTTCCTTTTTGGTGAATATTTCGCATATATGTTTATAATATATAGCCAGAATAATCATCTGTCCATAGAGCCCTTCTTTTTTATCCTGTCTATGCAACGCAGTTATCTCCCCTTGTTTTAAATTCGGCCATAACCTAAAACATTGTTTCTGACAAGACCTCGCCCGACCCAAAAAGAGAAGAAAAAGTAAATAAAGAAATAACCGAAAATAATATACAGACAACAAAAACAGCAGCGACGACAAAATCAACTGAAAACTCTAACAAATGATGCCTTGGAAGAGAAAAACAGAAAATAACATTTTGAACTGAATATGCAATATTGTTATTATCGATGATACTGCAATGTAACTTTTGAGTTACGATTATTTAAACTGTAAATTTGCATATATATATATATATATATATATATATATATATATATATATATATATATATATATGTATGTATATATATACATTTCGTGCTGCCTTAATTGCATAGCTGACGTGTTTTTGAATCTCCGTCTCCCTCTAAATTTTTCGTTGCTTTTGTCTTCTTATATTCATTCTTTCCTTTTTTAACGAACGCGAATTATAAGAACACAGAGATCGAACTTGGATGTATCAGGTTAGAAATTTGTGGAGAAAGGACAAGTTGCTGATCTTGGCTAACAAGTACAGCCATCTTAATAATATATAATATAATATAATATAAAATAATATATATATATATATATATATAGTGTAGTTTTTGTTAAGAAATAATCCTGCATTATAGATCCATCTACCTATATGTGTATATAAATGCAGTCTCTAACAGAAAACAGTCCACTGCAAAACCTCTTCTTAAAACATTTTCAAAAAACATTAACGTAGTTGCTGAAGTTTATTCATTGAACTATTTGAATAGCTACACATTAAAATACTTTAGTTTAAAAGTAAATAAGTGAAATGTGAATATTTGCAAATATTTGTAATATTAACCTATTACATTAAAATACTAACATCGATTTGATTGCTGAATGAAATAAGAAAAATATATTAAATAAATACCTTGATTAATATCTGTCATCTTGAATATTTGTAATTGCACATACTGGTCCTAGCATAAACACAATAAACTCCTTACTAATATAGTTACGTATATAATTCCCTATATTTAAATTCTTCTGCACATGTATACTAGTTATATGCATATATCTATATACGTACATTAGTTCTACACATATATCTACTAGTTCTTTCACTACACTTACTAAATTAATATATATAAATTCTTTATTTATGTCGTTACAAACATATGCTGAAATCAATTTGTAACTTGCAAAATCTGATCTATTTTCTAACATCCTAACGACTCTTATTTCTTATATTGGCACATAAAACATCATTCAGTGTTCTTAAAATTTCGTGTCTACTAAAGTGGTTATTAACACTTATAGACTTAACCTATTATTTCCAATAACCAGAATACATATTATATTCTACTATTCACCAACCGTATAATTGGTTTTACATATAATTATATTCCACAGAAATATTTACTAATATATACATGTATATATTGTTCACAGATCGATGCAAAGACCTATATTGAGTTACTATAATCAATAACATATTGATATATTGATATAGTTAAATAAAAGGGTAATTAATTTAAAACAGCACACACACATACACATATAAATACACTCTTGTTCTACGTAATTCGTGTTCGTATATAAAAAAAAGGAAAGGAAAACAAAAAGTGAAAATCTAAAGAAGTTAATCAGAAGCGGATCCGCCCAAATTGAAAGTTCACTTCCGCTATCGTGCTCACGAACGATAACTCGTAGGATCTGCAACTATAATCTTACTGTGTATCCACCAGTTATCTCCCTTGTTATTTATTTACCTCCTTGCGCCGAATCAAGTTGACCTATTCGAAAATACGTGACATATTTCGGCTAAATGTGTACTGCTAAACGAATGACAATCTCTCCTTTCAGCAATTTAATATGATTAAGAATCGTGTGTTTATAAATAAATACGGACGTGTCAGCAGTTGGGGTCTAAGAATAAGAATACGAATAATAAGGGATTCGTTACTTACGAATGAACTTTGAACTCTGACATACTCCTGGTTACCATTTGTATTGATAAAAATGGAATTTCTTCAATTCAACAAGAAATAAGAAATTCAAAGCGAAACTGCATCGAAAAGCAAGAAAAAAATCGGGAAGAAAAACAAGAAGTAAATTCAAAGGTGAGCCATTAAAAAAAAAAGCAAGGAAAAGAAAAAAGACAAGAGAAAAATCAAACTAAATTGGAATTCGTCAGTTATCTGAGTGTCGTGAGTTTTTTTTTTTGCATCTATTTAAATAATTGAAACATTGACATTAATATAATTCGATGACAAGTTTTGAGTTTCTCGTAGTTTAAAGGATATAATTCTTGCATATATTATTATTATTATTATTGATATCTTCTTGAAATTAACTGACCAAGAATTCGCTTCTTTCTTTGACGCTTTCCAATTTTCAGAGGAACTTTAAAACATACTGCTTCCATCAGTGCTGTTTTGTTTTTCCTGCTTAAAAAAAGACAAAAATTATTACAGAAAAACAAAACAGAATTCTTTTACTTTTTCTTCTTCTTACCCGTTGAGAAGAACATTAATAATTGATGAATTTCTTACGTCGTTATGCTGCAATCAAAACGTTGCGAGTATCGAAAAAGCCAGCATTGAAAAAGTTTCAAACTGAAAAAGAATCAATTCACCTTCAGGAGAGTTATTTTGTTCTTTTCCTCCATAAGGCTGGAACGACCATTCAGATTCAACAACTTCGACAGTAAACACTTTCAGATATTAAAAGGCTCTTTTCGTCCAGAAGAAATCTAGAATGGTGAAAGAAGCGAGTGGATATTAATCGTGCGAGAAAATAGACGGCAAAGAAAGAAAGAACGCTTATCAATCTTGTCAGAATTGAGTAAATCGAATATTTCAAGAGACAAATGAAAATAAGTCATTCAAATAAACCAACTAGGACTGCAATCTCAGTAGAAAGAGAAACAAAATAATTATTTGTATTTATATAGGTAAAAACATCAGCACCCTTAAAACACCCACCCACACAGTCTCTTTCTTTCTCTCTCTCTCTCTTTCGCTCTTTCTTTCTATACACCGACGTACAAAACATAGTATTTATCTTCTGTTACACACTGTCGAAAGATAGCTTTACTTAGAACAAATCAGACTTCAGGACCGACAATCAGCAAGAAACAATCTGATTGGCCCGGCTTCAGTGATTGAATTATCAATCCCATAAGATTTATTCCTGTTTGTAAACATTAAAAAGAAATTCAAACACAAAATTCATGTGTTTTTTATAGTTGTTCGCACGCTGATTTATGTGTACTTTAATAGTACTCGATTAGTGTCTGAACTTTACTAATAAACTTTTGTGAAGTTGGTGTTTTCTCTGTTTGCTACAAATCTCTCTATTTCTTTCTTAAAAAAAAAAAAACAAAAAACAGTATACTGAAGAGGAGAATCAGTAGTTGATATGAATGATATAATAATGAATAAATTTCACAGTTGTCGATGGATTAGCATGTTTGTTCTGACCCAATCGTTATAATAACAAAGATGGTTATACTTCTCTAGTGCAAAGCAGTGGCTGTCTTCATCTGTCGATGTAGTCGCACTTCTTTGCTCGCCTACTACTGCGTCCAACTGGAAGTCCTGGGACAATGTTACACAGAAGGAAACAACGAACCTAGAGTAACTTTTAAAAGAATATTCATGAAGAACGCGATTCTAAGCTAATCAAGTAAAAAAAGCAGTTCTCCATACGGCCATAACTATCCACGCTGAGAACGTGCCATAATAATTGGAATTCATTTGTCCAGGTTTTTCGGAGTGTCACCTCGGAAAAAAAAAACGCCATTCAGGACCGGTGAACAAAGAAATGAAGAACACGCATGCTCTTTTAATTCATCTAAGATCTCACTCTTTGATTAAGACATTTATTCTTACCTGGGCTGATATTTTAATAGAAAGAAATACATACATACATTCATAAATATATACATATAAACGAAAACATAAGCACATACATACGGTTGCGTGTATATACAAACACACAGCAACATATTGAAAAATAATTTCACAAACATCTAAATATTACAATCGCGTATACATATATTTATTGAAACAATTTGTAGTTGAATATATCAATATATTTATCAGTAGAAACGAGGATATCCATGTATTTATCAATACAAAACACTTGTTTATGTAGACATACCTGTCCATAAATATCTAAATAATTTCACAACTAAGATACATAAGGACCGTTTTCGTTTGAAAGACCTTGTACCGTCATAGCATTAACAAGAGAAATTGCCAGACGGACACACACGCACCCAAGCAATCTTCCCAACAGCGGACATACTTGTGCTACAACTGCATCTAACAAAAAAGTTTCGTGTAGATTCATCAGAATTTCGAAACTTTAAAAACTCTTTTGACAATAATTACAGTTAAAAGTCAACAAGACAATTACCTGTCTTATCTATTAATACCCATCTTAAAGAAATTGTGTATCATTTAAAGACGAGTATATGTTAACTTATTTGAACTTCCATAGAGAAACATTAGAGTAACATTAAAGAATTCAGAATGAATGCGAGAAACGACAAATCTATGACAAACGGCCTAAAATAACGCAGAAACGTGATCGAATTTATATTGAGAACAATATTGAAACACCAGAGAAATCATTAAAACGCATACAATTTACTTAACTCAAAGAGATACCCACAAAGTTGTTTTCGAAACACAACTCTGACTGAAGAAAATACATTTAAACTTCAACATAGAGCAAAAATTGATTATCGCCTAATATATACAAAGTTGCAAGACAAAAAGTCAGAAAAGTAAAGCTTCCTATATTTTCGAGCAACTAGAAGATCCTTGATGAAAGATAAATGCATATACAATAGAGAGTATGCAAAACAGAAAAAAGGGTGTTTTCATCTATTGAAAAATAATTACAATTTAAAAATTATTCTTAAAACAGCCCTGTTTCGCAAAATAAAAAAAAATAGTCCAATTAATTGTTCATACAAAACATTCATTGCATAAAAGAAAAAAAGAAAGAAAGAACGCGAATTGTTAACAAGAAGTTTGTAAAATCATAGAAACTGTAAATTAAAAGAGAAGATTGATTGAATTTGGTGTTTTCTTACGCGCGCATTTGTCCGCCGCTCGAGTTGAGACTTCTTGCTTTTTCTGTGAGCGCCTTCGAACTGGGCGCGTCTGCCTGACAACACACCGCCTCCTATCGAACGTACAGTCGAGCTACGACAACTACCACTTCTACTGCAACCGCTGCTAAAGTTGCTGCTGCTACTATTGCGGCCACCAACGAAATTTTTCGATAACAACGACTACAACAACAAACAAACACACAAACAAACAAACAAACAATAAAAAAAAAACAAAAAACAAAAAACAAAGACAAGCAAACAAAAAGACAATAAAAATTAGTTATCACTGCTATTTAGGTTTTTGCTATCTAACACCATCGTTAATTTTTGTGGTCATATAACACTTGACATCGGCCCAGCGCTCGTCAAGGACTTGAATACTTAATGACAGAATCTGTACCATCAGCATGATTATTATTTGTGTTTATTATCATCGATCTTTAGAAAATAACTATTATTTTAATTAGACAGACTAATTAAAAGTAAACATTATTACAATGGTGAAAAAATAACACCATACTGAGAAGATAAAAAATTATCACTGAGTTTAAGTGATTCGTTTGTAGATTCACTTGTTGTCGACGAAGTAAAAAGAGAGAGAGAGAGAGAGTGAGAGAGAGAGAAAAGAGACGGTATATACCGGCCAACACTCACCATTTTTCTGTTGTGATTTACATACAATTATGTTTTGCTTGGTTAATATTAGTGTTCATCTTTAGAATAAAGACATCACAAAACAAAAATGAAACATATTTATTAGAGATTAAGAAATTCATTCGAGTCGGTAAGAATTTGGTGGCGGAAAAACGCCGAAACTAAGCATATTGTTCTTTTTTTTTGTAGGTAAAAAATCGGTAACCAAGAGAATTTTCTTCCTGCAAACAGTCGCATCTTTCCACTATCTATCTATCTATCTATCTATCTATCTATCTATCTATCTATCATTGCATATATTAAAACACACGCACGCTACTCAACTGCTAAAATGCATGTCTGGAAGGTAAAGGCGTAGTAATCTTGTAATATTGTAATTTTTTTGTATATACCTATCTATGTACCTATTTTTCTATATACCTATCTGTTCATGTAAGCGCTGAAAAGTATTAAGTGAAAAATAAATAACAATAAAGAAAAAGAGAAAATTGCAACTAAAACCACAGACGAAATAAACAGCAAAGAGAAGTCAGAGAGAAAGAGAGGGAAAGAGAGAGAAGGAGAAAAGAAGAGAAGGAGAGAGACAGACAGATTGGGATAAAGAGTGAGAGAGAGAGAGAGAGAGAGCAATAAAAAGAGCAAAAAGAAGAGGAGGAGGAAGAAGAAACATTAACACTAATTGTAAAAAAAAAAAAAAAAAAAAATTATGGGACCCAATTTGCAAAGTCCAGTAACTCAAATAGGCAAGCAGTATTTTCTTCTGTAAAACGGATAGAAAGAACTCAATTGACAGCAGTAATATCAAGGAATTAAAAAAAAACAAAAAAAAACTAAAAAACAACGAAAAAGTAGGTACCACGAACACACACTCATATTTATGGACACTTATATATAGACTGCGTGTATTTCATATTTGTAAGCTTTATTTTGTGTGTTATGTTGCGATATACATACAACACGTGTATTTGTGAATATTGCTCAGAATGGACGTAAATAATTATTGTTTTTCTTGTGCCAACACACATACGCATTATTTTTCATCTATATTGATGTACTTGTTATAAAATTCCTTATAATAACGCTATTTATTATTATTGTTGTTAAAACCACCAAAAGTTAATATTTTTTCTTTAAATCACATATTTAAAACAGCGTTCGACTCAAGAAAAAACTGTATTATTATCCCAATCGCTATCACCGAACGACGCCCGATACTCTGTGTGCATATAAATTAATAAATAAAAACGTAGCCAAAAAACGGGAGAATGTTGTCATAAAATAAAAATTATATATGTGAAAAAATCTACAACGATTTTATTTGAAGCGAAAAAAGAAAATCGATCCAAAAATTGAATGAAAGGAGAAAATATTTCATTGGAAAAACGATAGAGAGAAAAATAATCAAGAAACAAGCTTACATGAGAGGATTCTCAATTAATTAAAGCCTGTGAAATGTTTGAAACACACTGAGACGACACGAGTTTACTACGGGTTGCAACACATCGGTCAGTGGAAATGATTACCAACTACTATTTCAGTATCAACTGACTTTATTCGAAACAGATCTGTCAGGTAGACACCTGTGGCATTTTTCAAGGAAACTAACTATATCTACTAATAATATATACACCTGACATATGTATGTATATATACGCATATATATGTTTGCATGTATATGAATCGAAATCAATTTGAAAGCAGTCATCGAAAAGGTAAGAAAACATTTTTATGTATTTGTTTATGCATGTGTGCGCATGCGTGTGTGTGACAACACTAAAATGTAACTTCATATTTTACTCTTCGTCTTTTTTTAAATGTATTTGTGAATGACAGAGTGCATTATAAACAATCCTTATTATTGCTTTGGTTAAGGCTACTACGAAATTTGTTACAGTTGACAATAATTTGTGCTGCTAGGATGTTTTTTTTAAAGCACAAGTCTGTTCAAATGAAAAAAAAAAAAAGAAAAAAAAAGAAAAAGGAATATTCTATTGTTTTTTTTTCTGACACCAGGTATAGTATTTGCTTTACTGTTTCGTTTAGAAAGGCAAACTATAGATGATATAAAAGATGTGAAGTGTATGGGCTATTGTACTAACACAGATACGCATACGCACATTAATTTGTATTCGCTTGTATGTGCAACAGCAAAATTATTTCTCAGCTGGATTTCTACTCCAAAGCCTGTTATAGTTAACAAGCATTTATTCGCCAATGTAAGCTATGAAAAGTGACAAAATAACTCACTCAAATTATCTACCCGTTGTGAATCATCTGTTTGGGCTGTTGTGTGTTTTAAATTTTACACTCATTCAACCTTGGCTTTTTTATTTATGAAATTAGCCTCTTCTATTTGAATATTTTGTGAAATCTGGAGGTTGGAGTTTATATATACTCGAGTGCATGCATGAATATGTTGAGTCTTTAAAGACTTGTCTTCTTAGCTCAATCGAGCTGTCGTGCCAGTAGTCGAGTTGGAACCGGCTGTTTCCCCGTGTTTATCAAATGAGCAACCGACTTGTGTTATAGTTGCAGACTAGTGAAGGCCATAACGTCACGGGCAAAAGAGATACCATCCGGTACGCCGATCGGACCACACACACACACACACACAACACGCACGCGCACACGCACACGCACACACGCACGCATATACACACGCACGGACGCACATTCGCATAGGAATAAGAGAATGATGATCCCCGTCGTCTATATACATTTGTACATAAACGTCTCCCTCTATGCATACGCAAACTGAACACCATTTACTCGCTTAGGGATGAAGGGACAAAGTTTATTGAAATACATTTTTCAAATCGCATCGATAGCGTCAGCTCTCCTTTTTTTCAGGTGGTGAAAGATTGTAAATTTGGAGAAACGCAGTTGGGAAGTGGTCCAAGGTAAAGTTTCAAAAACAGACCAACAAGCGCTCTCTGTTTATTATCGAAAGCATAAATGGATGGAAAGTGGGTTTTGCTTCGAATCGGAAACCCGTGACTGAATATTTAGAGGTTGGTCTATTATTTTTTTTATTTCATAATAGCCACACTTCATTAAATAGTCTACTTCTAAAATATGTCATACCCAAAAGGTGCACCCGATGCAGCTCTAAGGGTGACCATAAAAAATGAAATCTACTGAAGCATATTGTTGATATATTGATATCATAGACTGACCACTGATAAAATGGAAGGACATTTGTCCAAGGCTGAAACCTTTTTTTCTCTTTGCTAGGCTTGACGTTCACTAACTAAGCATTAATTTTAGATTGTTAAACTATTATATAACTAATGTCGGGCTTCAACGTCAAGCCTAAATAGGCTATTAAATTAAGATGTTCGAATGTAGGTAGACTGCATACATTTCAAAATATTAACAAGAAACTTCCTCTCACAAAACGGTGTTTAGCATCCAACACAATCACGAACATACACATTTGCACACATCTATTGGATGCAGTATGCACACATAAATACAGATCAAATAGACAGCGGGGTGGTACTCATAACAGGTCGGTTCCTTGTATCAGTCTAGAAAATGTATAACTGCCGCTGCCATGTTCTATCTTTATAAGAATCAAATCAGACAGACCAAGAATAGTGTATTGCCATCATATCTGGGCCGGTGCTGCCCAGACCCCACTGCCCAGCCTCGACAGAGTTCAAAAGCGTTTAGGCGGCCTTGTAGGTGATGAATTATTCTCCTCTCTGTAACCCCTTATCCTACAGACGAAACGTCGCCAGCCTTTTACTACTCTATCGCTATTATTATTGCAGTTTGTCGAATGAGTTGCAGTACATTTACTGCCACCAGTTCGGACCTTCGCAACTAGGACCCAACAGGGCATGTTCCCGATGGCCAACCATCCCCATTCCACTCGAGTCCCTGTGATAAGGCGCAAGTTCCACTAAGACAGCTTCTTAGAACTGTTACTTTGGAGAACAAACCCCCGAGAGAATGCTTTCCTGGCAACTATACTCTTAAAGTTCAGTATCAACCGATATCTACCCTACTCGTCGCCATAATACTCTGACTTAGCCCTTTCCATACAATATCACTCAGTAACCCTCTGCCTTGAGTTGCCCTTGGTCCTTTTCTTGTGTGAATTACCAGTAATAAAAATCACATAATGCTGAAATAAAATAATTAGATTTAAAAAGAATTTTACATGTAAATGCATATACATTTTACAGCTATACATAACAATGTACACATTCAATTGTTTTATACTTACAAAAAGTATTTTTATAGTTGTATACACGTGTATTTATCCAAGCAAGCTCGTATGCAATAATAATAATAATAATAACAATAATAACAATGATAATAATAATAACAACAACAACAACAACAACAACAATAATAATAATAATAATAATAATAATAATAATAATAAAATTCCTGGAAATCCCAGCTTAAAAGAAATACAAGTCTTGATAAGTACAGCCCACACGCTAAGAAGAACTTTATCCATGTAACGCTAATGATGTTATATGTGTTAGAAAAACAAATCATGAAATGAAGCCATAACAACGCACCACTACCTCTCTTAGATCTTCCTGCAGACTTGGTAGGTAGTTTGACCATAGCAGAAATCGAAATAATAATAATAATAATAATAATAATAATAATAATAATAATAATAAGCAAATCGTCGAAACATTATTAAACACAAAAGAAAAAAGTTTGCACATTGATTGGCATGGGCATACCAAGTAACAAAAGATCTCTGCCAAGGTTTTTGGAAAACTAAACAAAAACCTGCAGATGAAAATAGAAAATACTGTGACCTTTAAAAAAATAAAACTCGTCCTGTTATGGTTGGAGCTTTGAGTTTGATAAAAAAGGAACTTAACAAAAAATCAACAAAATCCTTCTTCAGGAAACCCCAACAATAGTTCTAACAAGCTCAGCCTACGAAGAGCTATTTCCATTTATTTTTTTTAAATTTTTGGTTAATAGTGACCTTTTGTTTAATTAAGTAGAAACAACAATAATCATATCCTTCTTTTGCCAGAGGTCATTTGTTCTGACCTGGCGTGTGATTATAAAAAAAAATGCAGGTCAAAAATATTTTTTCTAAATAATAATAATAATAATAATAATAATAATAATAATAATAATAGTAATAATGACCGACCACTCGTTTACAAGCGCACCCAGCTGCTACGGCGGTTAGCCAGTGTCAGCTGCAGACGCTTGATCAGGTACATTTGTGTTTACTTAACACGCCCAGAACCACACTGTGGTTTATATCGCAACTACATTGAGCGAACCTTAGCTACAGTTTTTGTGAGAGAGTGCATAATCTGGCGTGATCAACAGTTTGAACAAAGTCTGCACGCTCAAATCCTCGGTCACGATGACTTGCGACTTCAGGTTAACGCGCGTGCGCGCACACACACACACACACACATATATATAGGCCGTCAAATAAAATCGCTTAAATCTGCAAGGTCAATGAAACTATAGTTAACTCTACTCTATAATAAGCGATATTGAATACTGTTTAAAAACAACAAAGGATCATTTTTTTATACATCCATCCATATATATATATATATATATATATATATATATATATATATATATATATATATATATAGTGTATTGTGAATAATTTTCGACCCGAGTCGCAACATCTGTTATACTAATGTTCACTCAATACATATATGTTTCATGGCTCCAGATCATTCTCTTCCCGGTCGGGCTGAGAACCTTTCAGAAAACAAGGGGTGCTGAAAGGTTCTCGATCAGATCCACTTCCCAAATCTAACGAAGTAACTAAATATGGGAATTTATTTTACAGTTCCTTTATTGTCAGGCACGTGCATTTTTCAGCATCCTCTCAAATGTATACGTATATATACATATATGGCCTGAAGATTGCGTTTAAGCATGAAACAGACTGTCATTGCTGGGTGTTGACCTCAATGGTCACTTTTATATTTAAATACGCTCTATTCCTTATATCGAACAATGTAACTCATAAATATAGCATACCTTAAAACTATATATTTTTTTATCATATATACATATATAGAGATTTGTTTCTACATATGTGTACAGGCTTGCCTATTTTCCACTGACCTTGGTGAAGTAAAATCCAGAATTTCAGATACATCAGGGATTGTTGGAACACAGACATTTACATATATGCACACTATTTATTCTTTTGCCTGACACACACACATACACACCACACACACACATATATATATATATATATATCGACCTCGGAGAGTCGAGTTCGTTACATCCACTTAGATGATAATACCCTTGGGAAAGGTATGAATCCATCTCTTCTCCCCCAGTCTATTGGTAAATGCGTGGACAGTCTGGCGCCTATAGTCCTGGGTGGCAACCGATCTAAGAGAAGGAAAACTTTAAATTCAAAACCTGAGGTGAGTTTTCTGGGGGATTTGTGACACACTATGCGCCATTTACATGTATTTGTAAAAAATGTGGTTGGGTCAGCATAAGACTTCACCACTATCATCAAATCATGTGAGGGTAGTCTGGCTGTTCGGTCTAAGAACTGAGCATCATACGTCGAATAAACGATGGAAGTGTTCTCCACATACACACATACACACACACACGCATATATATATATATATATATATATATATATATATATATATATATATATATGTGTGTGTGTGTGTGTATGTCTGTGTGTGTGTGTGAAGTATAATACCTCAATATAGCTTGCATTTTTCTCCGTGTGTGGGTATTTGAATAGATTTCTTTGAGGTTTGGATGTCAGACGTTTTAAAAATATATTAATAAACAGACAAATCAAAGCATAATTTAGTGTCTGAATATATTGCGAGAGTTCTTAGCGTGGATCAAATCATTACACTAGCGAGCTGATCTGCAAATACCGCTTGCTAACTATCGGACAACCGTAAGCACCCATGTGTAGATATTATAAAAGAAAATGTTATCTATCTATCTGTTTATCTATCTATGGATACATTGATAATCAGATTTTGCCTTAGCGCTGTCCTTAGCAAATCTGAAAATGCCGTACGTACCAGATACCTAGTTTCTGCAATCACACACACACACACACACTGAATTACAAAATATTAGGTTGGTGCAAAAATAATGACGTAATAATATTTTTTTTGACGTTAAAAATACGCCAAAAAACGACATTATTACGTCATTATTTTTGCACCAACCTAATACCAATAGCACACATAGAATGACGTGACATATGCGTCCAAACAGCATATAAACATGTATAAGAAAACACACACACACACACACACACACACACACACACACACACACACACACACACACACACACACACACACACACACATTTAAATGAGTAAATATATGATATATGTGCGTGTATATGTAAGAAGCATTTAAAGACATTTATTATGTTTTTACATTCTTTTTCTAATATCCAGTCAGGCTTTGAGTATTGAACATAGAATTACATAGGCGTGTGCCGTCGGATAGAATATGTTGCGCCAGTGTCATAAGTACGGAAAGGTCATCTGGCTAAAGTACGACTTGTACCGACAAAAAAATGTATTAAAGTATTATTCACGAAGTGTGTACATGTTTTTGTGTGTATTCATGCAGTTATGAAGTGTGTGTGAGTGTGTGAGTGAGAGAGAGAGAGAGAGAGAGAGAGAGAGAGAGAGAGATTTGTTTACTGTTGTTGGTGGGGTCATTACTTGAGCTTAGGTAAAATTCTGTTCTTTGAAAAAAGCTATTCAGTGTAGGCAGGCCATCTCCACCTGTCAGAATGGCGAAACACCCTCCTTCCATCGTAATTTGTGTAGTATTAAACTAAGTATTTATCATTGTAACTTGTTAAAAGTTGAACGTGTTTATCAGATGAGCAATTTCATAAATGTTTATCTGGGCAAGCTTTTGATGTTGGGAGGAGTGTGTTGAGCCAATCTTTCAAGGTGGATCATTCAAAATCCAACGCCCAAGCCTTTTCAGTGAAATTAGGTAGACTGAACTCTTCCGAAGCCGAGGGTTTGACCGTACGGTTGTTGTTCAAATTGTCCGCTCAGTAAAATTTAAACAACAGTATAAATATAAATATAATGCTGGTTTAGTTGTATTTCTCAATAATTAGGCGGCCTTACGTTCAACTGGTATAGTTTGTGATTTTCGTGATAAAATCTCTAGTCTTTCAAGCACCAAACTTTTTATGCTATCCCTTCACAAATTCTGTTTCTTTATTTGTAACATACCATAGAGTTTTAGGAAGGACAGAAGAATGATTTCCTGTTGTCTCGTTTGAAGATTGGAATTTAGAGTTTTTCTTCTCTTAGACTGGTTGCCACACATGTCTAGAAAGTAGTGTCTCACCTGCTATTTAACCCATAAATGTGAGGGTGTTAGAAGGGACTAATTTGAGGTTTTCTCAAAGATATTTACGTGAAAATGAAAGCAACAGACTGACCCTGAAATTGAACTCGGGTCGACAATTCCAATTTCTTCACCGATATCCGTTACACTACAGCAGTAAACAAAAAAGAAGAAACCCCTTGTAAAAATACATTTCCTTTCTGTAAGTAAAGATATAACCAAATACTTCCTTGGTTCGGGGTAGGTTTAACCTTCACGGTTAGGACCGGCCATGCCACTTACATAGTAACAAACCATCCACATTCCTTTTGTATTCTATCAGCGAGAAGTAAGTTCCACTCGAACAGCTTCTCACCACGAACAACTGCTCTATGGGACCCCGACTCTCAAGAGGATGTTACCCCGATCACTACAATCTTAACCTGTTCAAGGCTAGGGTTAACCGTTCTCTTCCTCTCCTATTCATATAAACTAGCCTTCAACGTAACCCTCTACCTTGAGTGGCCCCCGGGTCTTGTACAGGGTGAAACATACCGTTTTAATATTTTTCTTATTTATGAGAATATTCTATGCATTCGTGTATTAGTCGAGTTGTTAAAAGAGAGTTCAAATGTTGGAGATCTATTTCTGGCTTAATAAGTTTTGTTGCGCCGAAATCTGTATACAGCAGCTTTAACACTGATCTTCAAACTTGATAAGTATGCGTCAGAAAAAAGAATACAGAAAATCTATTACAATAAGAGATTATTTCCTTGAATGAAAAATAATTTTTAGTTTAAAAAGATGTTGCAATTCTGTACAAATTGCGAGGAATATTTATCTGTTAGCATTTGAAATTGGAAGGATCCAGCCATTAGGAGTTTTATAAGACGCGTGGAGAATTCGACTTGTAACTTTCCTGAAATAGTCTTTTTTATTTACAAGTTGTTTGGTTTTTGCTTGATTTGTGTTTTCATTAGCATAAAAATGAGAGATCGATACAAAGACTAATTTCCTCATTTACTCGGAAGAATGTATAAAGGATCATCTTGTTAAGTGTTTTCAGATTGGGTATTCAACATGTAGCTTTCAAAAAAGACCAATTAGAACATTTGTTAAGATAGAGCTAAGATCAATCCAACCAAATATATATATATATATATATTTTCTTTACTATCATGCATATATATTTTTACATAAGTTCCATTCCTAATATTGATTAATTTAATCCATAAATATTGCATACCTGATATATATATATATATATATATATATATATATATATATATATATATATATATATATGTATATATAAATAAAGAAAGCGTGTACATGTACGCTTCTTATAATATGTAGATATAGTAGGTTGATGAAAGAAATTCTAGAGATAAAAAAAAGAAAAAGAATATAAGACATGCAGATAAAAATATCCCCCCTCAAAAGTTCAACGTCATTTTGTATTTATCATTGAGAAAGGACAGAGGTGTGTCCGGTAATCCCGATTTTTAACATCTTTTCTCATCATGCTTTCTTTTGGTCAAAAGGCCTGACAATATAAAATAAATATTATTAATATTATTAATATTATTATTATTGTTTTTGTATTTCTTACATAGGCCAACTATATCTACATATATGAATATATATATATATATATATATATATATATATGATAAAAATATAGTTTTATGGTACGTTATATTTATGGATAAAATGCTCAATATCAAGGTTAGAGCGTATGTAAATATAATATATAAAAGTGTTAATTTCAGTGTCATATACAGGGAGTATCAAAAACATTTTACAAGGTTTGGGGTGTGTTACTCACACGAAAACAATGACAAGTCCATATCAACATATGTTCGCAAATCCTTTGTTTTTGTGTTATTAAGTTTAAAGAAATTTTGCGGTAGATGGAGCTGTGTTGTAGACTAGGTTACATTTGTCATTCGTGTATATTTTTGTCTGGTCTTTCTTTAACGTTAAACGTATGTAGTAGTGAGTTAACTGAGAAGTGTTCCGTTTAACAATGGCAGGATATTCATATCATGAGCAGGCAGGTATGATTTTTACATACGGTCGCGCGAATGATATTGGACGCTAGGCTGCATGGTTTTATCAGATTGCTTTTTCCGACCGAATGCAGCCGAGTCATTCAACCTTTACTGTTGATTATCGTCGCGTTGAGACAGGATCCGTGGTACGACAAGCCAGAGATCGAGGAAGGCCGAGATCCGCCCGTACACCTGACCACGAAGAACACATTCTAAAGGCTGTCGGGGACGATCCAGGTATCAGCACACATTAAGTGGCTCAACTATGTCGTACATCTCATAGCACCACATGGAGGGTCCTTCAAGAGCAGCCCCTGTATTCGTATCATTTACAACGTGTGCGTGACCTTTCACGTTCTGATCACTTACCACGGAAGAAATTTGGCCATAGGGTTTATTGCACAGATTGCCGATCCGTTGTTTGTTTCTTTAGTCTTGTTAATATATGAGGCAACATTTGGAAGGAGATGGAATAACAAATTTTCAAAATTAACATTTGTGGGCGAATTCTCAGTTTACTTATTAATACACATGTTAAATATTAAAGACAGACTAGCCACAAATGTACACGAATGACAAATGTAACATAGTCTACATGGTAACACAGCGTCAACTATACACTGTTCAATTAGTCGATGATAGAGTAGTAGATAACAGAGACAGATAAACAGAATTTGAAATTGAATATTTATCGGTTCCGTTTCCTAATCTTCCGTATTTGCAACGTGGAACCTACTCCAATTTACCGTAAAGAGTCCTTTTATGCCGTAAAATAACCTGCGTTAATAGAATTAATTTTACACAAAAACAATATACTTATTCAGAAAATATAATTAATCAGTTTCATTAAGACCTTAATGAAAACTTCTGAAAATTCTATACAATTGGAGACTGTAAAGCAAATATTTGTTTGCTATTCGTTTTAATAAAATTACAAAATAATAAATATTTCTAAATATATTTTTTGTTATTTTCCAAAAATGACTTAAATATTCCGTTTTTTTTTAGATTGGTAAGTACATATATATATATATATATATATATATATATATATATATATATATATATATATATATTGGGGGAAAAAAAGAAATATTCGTACACCATGAAATTTTGTTTAACATAGATTTTATACAAGAATTTTATAATCTATACAGTATTTGTAGTGATTTTCTAAGCGCTGCTTAGATGTGGCACAAGGACGGAAGTATGGAGCACCCAGTGAGGAAAGAACTCACGACTGAGTGGTAATTGTCCTAGCGAGACAAACTTGCCAACGATTACACCACATCGAGGTGCCCGTCCATGCGGTATTTGTATACCATGATATAAGGCTGCAATATGCAAAAAGAAAAATTCAGAAAAATTATTATATAAAAAAAATTAAAAAAAATTGAAGGCGAAAAAGTATTTGTACAACATTATAATACATATTAAATACTTTGTAGCATATTTTCTTCCTCAATCCAACAGCAATCAATCTCTTTCTGTAGATTTTAATTGATGATTTGCAAGTTTCCGTTGGTATTTTACACCAATCTACTTTGCATATACTCTTTACGTCCAGGAATTTGTCGGGGCTCTTTTATTAACGTAAATTTTTAACAAACGCCACAATTTATCTATTGGATACAAGTCTGGAGACAGTGATGGTCATTCGGGTGTATTTACATTATTTTCAATAAGCCATTTTTTCGTAGATTAAGCTGTATATTTAGTGTTAATATCTTGTAAAACCCATTCATTTGGAGTCTAAGGTTTACTAATGACCCAAAGTACGGTAAAGTATTGGATAGCGGTGAAGATTTAGGAATGGCGGACAGACGAGTCCGAATTCCAGTCAAATCCACATACAAATTTTAACCAGGTATTCTTATGTTTCATTTGGAGTCTAAGGTTTACTAATGACCCAAAGAACGGTGGAGTATTGGATAGCGGTTCAGATTGAGGAATGGGGGACAGCCGATATCGAATTCTAGCCAAATCCTTAAACAAATTTTAACCAGATATTCTTATGTGTCATTTGGAGTTTAAGGTTTACTAATGACCCACAGAACGGTGGAGTATTGGATAGCGGTTCAGACTGAGGAATGGGCGACAGCCGAGTTCGAATTCCAGTCAAATCAACAAACAAATTTTAACCAGGTATTCTTATCTTTAATTTGGAGTCTAAGGTTTACTAATGACCCAAAGAACGGTGGAGTATTGGATAGCGGTTTAGATTGAGGAATGGGGGACAGCCGATTTCGAATTCTAGCCAAATTTTAACCAGGTATTCTTATGTGTCATTTGGAGTTTAAGGTTTACTAATGACCCAAAGAACGATGCAGTATTGGACAGCGGTTCTGATTGAAAAATGGGGCACAGCCGAGTTAGAATTCTAGCCAAATCCAAAAACAAATTTTAACCAGGTATTCTTATGTTTCATTTGGAGTCTAAGGTTTACTAATGACCCAAAGAACGGTGGAGTATTGGATAGCGTTTCAGATTGAGGAATCGGGGACAGCCGAGTTCGAATTCCAGTCAAATCAACAAACACATTTTAACCAGGTATTCTTATCTTTAATTTGGAGTCTAAGGTTTACTAATGACCCAAAGAACGGTGGAGTATTGGATAGCAGTTCAGATTGAGGAATGGGGGACAGCCGATTTCGAATTCTAGCCAAATCCTTAAACAAATTTTAACCACATATTCTTATGTGTCATTTGGAGTTTAAGGTTTAATAATGACCCACAGAACGGTGGAGTATTGGATAGCGGTTCAGATTGAGGAATGGGCGACAGCCGAGTTCGAATTCCAGTCAAATCAACAAACAAATTTTAACCAGGTATTCTTATCTTTAATTTGGAGTCTTAGGTTTACTAATGACCCAAAGAACGGTGGAGAATTGGATAGCGGTTCAGATTGAGGAATGGGGGACAGCCGATTTCGAATTCTAGCCAAATCCTTAAACAAATTTTAACCAGATATTCTTATGTGTCATTTGGAGTTTAAGGTTTACTAATGACCCAAAGAACGGTGGAGTATTGGATAGCGGTACAGATTGAGGAATGGGCGACAGCCGAGTTCGAATTCCAGTCAAATCAACAAACAAATTTTAACCAGGTATTCTTATCTTTAATTTGGAGTCTAAGGTTTACTAATGACCCAAAGAACGGTGGAGTATTGGATAGCGTTTCAGATTGAGGAATGGGGGACAGCTGAGTTTGAATTCTAGCCAAATTCTTAAACAAATTTTAACCAGATATTCTTATGTGTCATTTGGAGTTTAAGGTTTACTAACGACCCACAGAACGGTGGAGTATTGGATAGCGGTTCAGATTGAGGAATGGGCGACAGCCGAGTTCGAATTCCAGTCAAATCAACAAACAAATTTTAACCAGGTATTCTTATCTTTAATTTGGAATCTAAGGTTTACTAATGACCCAAAGAACGTTGGAGTATTGGATAGCGGTTCAGATTGAGAAATGGGGGACAGCCGATTTCGAATTCTAGCCAAATCATTAAACAAATTTTAACCAGATATTCTTATGTGTCATGTGGAGTGTAAGGTTTACTAATGACCCACAAAACGGTGGAGTATTGGATAGCGGTTCAGATTGAAAAATTGGCGACAGCCGAGTTCGAATTCCAGTCAAATCAACAAACAAATTTTAACCAGGTATACTTATCTTTAATTTGGAGTCTAAGGTTTACTAATGACCCAAAGAACGGTGCAGTATTGGATAGCGTTTCAGGTTGAGGAATGGGGGACAGCTGAGTTTGAATTCTAGCCAAATCCTTAAACAAATTTTAACCAGGTATTCTTATGTGTCATTTGGAGTTTAAGGTTTACTAATGACCCAAAGAACGGTGCAGTATTGGACAGCGGTTCTGATTGAGGAATGGGCGACAGCCGAGTTCGAATTCCAGTCAAATCAACAAACAAATTTTAACCAGGTATTCTTATCTTTAATTTGGAGACTTAGGTTTACTAATGACCCAAAGAACGGTGAAGTATTATATAGCGGTTAAGATTGAGGAATGGGGGACAGCCGATTTCGAATTCTAGCCAAATCCTTAAACAAATTTTAACCAGATATTCTTATGTGTCATTTGGAGTTTAAGGTTTACTAATGACCCACAAAACCGTGGAGTATTGGATAGCGGTTCGGATTGAAAAATGGGCGACAGCCGAGTTCGAATTCCAGTCAAATCAACAAACAAATTTTAACCAGGTATACTTATCTTTAATTTGGAGTCTAAGGTTTACTAGTGACCCAAAGAACGGTGGAGTATTGGATAGCGGTTCAGATTGAGGAATGGGGGACAGCCGATATCGAATTATAGCCAAATCCTTAAACAAATTTTAACCAGATATTCTTATGTGTCATTTGGAGTTTAAAGTTTACTAATGACCCACAGAACGGTGGAGTATTGGATAGCGGTTCAGATTGAGGAATGGGCGACATCCGAGTTCGAATTCCAGTCAAATCAACAAACAAATTTTAACCAGGTATTCTTATCTTTAATTTGGAGTCTAAGGTTTACTAATGACCCAAAGAACGGTGGAGTATTGGATAGCGTTTCAGATTGAGGAAATGGGGACAGCTGCGTTTGAATTCTAGCCAAATCCTTAAACAAATTTTAACCAGATATTCTTATGTGTCATTTAGAGTTTAAGGTTTACTAATGACCCACAGAACGGTAGAGTATTGGATAGCGGTTCAGATTGAAGAATGGGCGACAGCCGAGTTCGAATTCCAGTCAAATCAACAAACAAATTTTAACCAGGTATTCTTATATTTAATTTGGAGTCTAAGGTTTACCAATGACCCAAAGAACGGTGGAGTATTGGATAGCGGTTCAGATTGAGGAATCGGGGACAGCTGAGTTTGAATTCTAGCCAAATCCTTAAACAAATTTTAACCAGATATTCTTATTTGTCATTTGGAGTGTAAGGTTTACAAATGACCCACAAAACAGTGGAGTATTGGATAGCGGTTCAGATTGAAAAATGGGCGACAGCCGAGTTCGAATTCCTGTCAAATCAACAAACAAATTTTAACCAGGTATACTTATCTTTAATTTGGAGTCTAAGGTTTACTAGTGACCCAAAGAACGGTGGAGTATTGGATAGCGTTGCAGGTTGAGGAATGGGGGACAGCTGAGTTTGAATTCTAGCCAAATCCTTAAAAAAATGTTAACAAGATATTCTTATGTGTCATTTGGAGTTTAAAGTTTACTAATGACCCACAAAACCGTGGAGTATTGGATAGCGGTTCAGATTGAAAAATGGGCGACAGCCGAGTTCGAATTCCAGTCAAATCAACAAACAAATTTTAACCAGGTATTCTTATGTGTCATTTGGATTTTAAGGTTTATTAATGACACAAAGTACGGTGGAGTATTGGATAGCGTTTCAGATTGAGGAATGGGGGACAGCTGATTTCGAATTCTAGCCAAATTTATAAACAAATTTTAACCAGATATTCTTATGAGTCATTTGAGTTTAAGATTTATTAATGACCCAAAGAACGGTGGAGTAGTGGATAGCGGTTCAGATTGAGGAATGGGGGACAGCCGATTTCGAATTGTAGCCAAATGCATAAACAAAATTTAACCAGATATTCTTATGTGTCATTTGGAGTTTAAGGTTTATTAATGACTCAAAGTACGGTGGAGTATTGGATAGCGTTTCAGATTGAGGAATGGGCGACAGCGGAGTTCGAATTCCAGTCAAATCAACAAACAAATTTTAACCAGGTATTCTTATGTGTCATTTGGAGTTTAAGGTTTACTAATGACCCAAAGAACCGTGTGAGTATTGGATAGTGGTTCAGATTGAGGAATGGGGGACAGCCGAGTTCGAATTTAGCCAAATGCATAAACAAATTTTAACCAGGTATTCTTATGTGTCATTCGGAGTTTAAGGATTATTAATGACCCAAAGTACGGTGGAGTATTGGATATCGTTTCAGATTGAGGAATGGGCGACAGCCGATTTCGAATTCTAGTCAAATCAACAAACAAATTTTAACCAGATATTGTTATGTGTCATTTGGAGTTTAAGGTTTACTAATGACGCAAAGAACGGTGGAGTATTGGATAGCGGTTCAGATTGAGGAATTGGGGACAGCCGAGTTCGTATTCTAGCCAAATCAAGAAACAAATTTTAACCATGTATTCTTATCTTTAATTTGGAGTCTAAGGTTTACTAATGACCCAAAGAACGGTGGAGTATTGGATAGCGGTTCAGATTGAGGAATGGCGGACAGCCGAGTTCGAATTCTAGCCAAATGCCTAAACAAATTATAACCAGATATTCTTATGTGTCATTTGGAGTTTAAGATTTATTAATGACCCAAAGAACAGTGGGGTAGTGGATAGCGGTTCAGATTGAGGAATGGGGGACAGCCGATTTCGAATTCTAGCCATATTCCATAAACAAATTTTAAGCAGGTATTGTTATGTTTCATTTGGAGTCTAAGGTTTACTAATGACCCAAAGGGCGGTGGAGTATTGGATAGCGTTTCAGATTGAGTAATGGAAGACAGCTGATTTCGAATTCTAGCCAAATCCTTAAACAAATTTTAACTAGGTATGCTTATCTTTAATTTGGAGTCTAAGGTTTACTAATGACGCAAAGAACGGTGGAGTATAGGATAGCGGTTCAGATTGAGGAATGGGGGACAGCCGAGTTCGAATTCTAGCCAAATTTATAAACAAATTTTAACCAGGTATTCTTATGTGTCATTTGGAGTTTAAGATTTATTAATGACCCAAAGAACGGTGGAGTAGTGGAGAGCGTTTCAAATTAAGGAATGGGGGACAGCTGAGTTTGAATTCTAGCCAAATCCTTAAACAAATTTTAACCAGTTATTCTTATGTTTCATTTGGAGTCTAAGGTTTACTAGTGACCCAAAGAACGGTGGAGTATTGGATAGCGGTTCAGATTGAGGAATGGGGGACTGCCGATTTCGAATTCTAGCCATATTCCATAAACAAATTTTAAGCAGGTATTCTTATGCTTCATTTGGAGTCTAAGGTTTACTAATGACCCAAAGAACGGTGGAGTATTGGATAGCTGTTCAGATTGAGGAATTCGGGACAGCCGAGTTCGAATTCTAGTCAAATCCATAAACAAATTTTAACCAGGTATTCTTATGTGTCATTTGGAGTTTAAGATTTATTAATGACCCAAAGAATAGTGGAGTATTGGATAGCGGTTCAGATTGTAAAATGGGGGACAACCGATTTCGAATTGTAGCCAAATGCATAAACAAAATTTAACCAGATATTCTTATGTGTCATTTGGAGTTTAAGGTTTATTAATGACTCAAAGTACGGTGGAGTATTGGATAGCGTTTCAGATTGAGGAATGGGGGACAGCCGATTTCGAATTCTAGCCATATTCCATAAACAAATTTTAAGCAGGTATTGTTATGTTTCATTTGGAGTCTAAGGTTTACTAATGACCCAAAGGGCGGTGGAGTATTGGATAGCGTTTCAGATTGAGTAATGGAAGACAGCTGATTTCGAATTCTAGCCAAATCCTTAAACAAATTTTAACTAGGTATGCTTATCTTTAATTTGGAGTCTAAGGTTTACTAATGACGCAAAGAACGGTGGAGTATAGGATAGCGGTTCAGATTGAGGAATGGGGGACAGCCGAGTTCGAATTCTAGCCAAATGCATAAACAAAATTTAACCAGATATTCTTATGTGTCATTTGGAGTTTAAGATTTATTAATGACCCAAAGGACGGTGGAGTAGTGGAGAGCGTTTCAAATTAAGGAATGGGGGACTGCCGATTTCGAATTCTAGCCATATTCCATAAACAAATTTTAAGCAGGTATTCTTATGCTTCATTTGGAGTCTAAGGTTTACTAATGACCCAAAGAACGGTGGAGTATTGGATAGCTGTTCAGATTGAGGAATTCGGGACAGCCGAGTTCGAATTCTAGTCAAATCCATAAACAAATTTTAATCAGGTATTCTTATGTGTCATTTGGAGTTTAAGATTTATTAATGACCCAAAGAATAGTGGAGTATTGGATAGCGGTTCAGATTGTAAAATGGGGGACAACCGATTTCGAATTGTAGCCAAATGCATAAACAAAATTTAACCAGATATTCTTATGTGTCATTTGGAGTTTAAGGTTTATTAATGACTCAAAGTACGGTGGAGTATTGGATAGCGTTTCAGATTGAGGAATGGGGGACAGCCGATTTCGAATTCTAGCCATATTCCATAAACAAATTTTAAGCAGGTATTGTTATGTTTCATTTGGAGTCTAAGGTTTACTAATGACCCAAAGGGCGGTGGAGTATTGGATAGCGTTTCAGATTGAGTAATGGAAGACAGCTGATTTCGAATTCTAGCCAAATCCTTAAACAAATTTTAACTAGGTATGCTTATCTTTAATTTGGAGTCTAAGGTTTACTAATGACGCAAAGAACGGTGGAGTATAGGATAGCGGTTCAGATTGAGGAATGGGGGACAGCCGAGTTCGAATTCTAGCCAAATGCATAAACAAAATTTAACCAGATATTCTTATGTGTCATTTGGAGTTTAAGATTTATTAATGACCCAAAGAACGGTGGAGTAGTGGAGAGCGTTTCAAATTAAGGAATGGGGGACAGCTGAGTTTGAATTCTAGCCAAATCCTTAAACAAATTTTAACCAGTTATTCTTATGTTTCATTTGGAGTCTAAGGTTTACTAGTGACCCAAAGAACGGTGGAGTATTGGATAGCGGTTCAGATTGAGGAATGGGGGACTGCCGATTTCGAATTCTAGCCATATTCCATAAACAAATTTTAAGCAGGTATTCTTATGTTTCATTTGGAGTCTAAGGTTTACTAATGACCCAAAGAACGTTGGAGTATAGGATAGCTGTTCAGATTGAGGAATTCGGGACAGCCGATTTCGAATTGTAGCCAAATCCATAAACAAATTTTACCCAGGTATTCTTATGTTTTATTTGGAGTCTAAGGTTTACTAATGACCCAAAGAACGGTGGAGTATTGGATAGCTGTTCAGATTGAGGAATTCGGGACAGCCGAGTTCGAATTCTAGTCAAATCCATAAACAAATTTTAACCAGGTATTCTTATGTGTCATTTGGAGTTTAAGATTTATTAATGACCCAAAGAATAGTGGAGTATTGGATAGCGGTTCAGATTGTAAAATGGGGGACAACCGAGTTCGAATTCTAGCAAAATCCATAAACAAATTTTACCCAGGTATTCCTATGTTTCATTTGGAGTCTAAGGTTTACTAATGACCCAAAGGACGGTGTAGTATTGGATAGCGTTTCAGATTTAGAAATGGGGATCGGCCATGTTCGAATTCCAGTGAAATCCACAAACAAATTTTAACCAGTTATTCTTATGATTCATTTGCAGTCTAAGCTTTACTAATGACCCAAAGAACGGTGGAGTATTGGATAGCGTTTCAAATTAAGGAATGGGGGACAGCTGAGTTTGAATTCTAGCCAAATCCTTAAACAAATTTTAACCAGTTATTCTTATGTTTCATTTGGAGTCTAAGGTTTACTAATGACCCAATGGACGGTGGAGTATTGGATAGCGTTTCAGATTGAGAAATGGGGGACAGCCGATTTCGAATTCTAGCCATATTCCATAAACAAATTTTAAGCAGGTATTCTTATGTTTCATTTTGAGTCTAAGGTTTTCTAATGACCGAAAGGACGGTGGAGTATTGGATAGCGTTTCAGATTGAGTAATGGAAGACAGCTGATTTCGAATTCTGGCCAAATCCTTAAACAAATTTTAACTAGGTATTCTTATGTTTCATTTGGTGTATAAGGCTTAATAATGACCCAAAAGACAGTGGTGTATTGGATAGCGGTTAAGATTGAAGAATGCGGGACAGCCGAGTTCGAATTCCAGTCAAATGCACAAGCAAATTTTAACCAGGTATTCTTATGTTTCATTTGGAGTCTAAGGTTTACTAATGACCCAATGTACCGTGAAGTACTGGATAGCGTTTCAGCTTGTGGAATGAGAAATGGGGGACAGCCGATATCGAATTGAGGAATGTGGTACAGTCGAGTTCGAATTCTAGCCAAATCCCTAAACAAATTTTCACCATGTATTCTTATGTTTTATTATGAGTCTAAGGTTTAATAATGACCTAAAAGACGGTGGTGTATTGGATAGCGGTTAAGATTGAGGAATGGGGTACAGCCGAATTCTAGCCAAATCCATATACAAATTTTATCCAGGTATTCTTATGTTTCATCTGGAGTGTAAGGTTTACTATTGATCCAAAGATCGTTGGAGTATTGGATAGCGTTTGAGCAATGGGGGACTGCCGAGTTCGAATTCTAGCCAAATCTATTACCAAATTTTAACTAGGTATTCATATGTTTCATTTGGAGTCTAAGGTTTAATAATGACCTAAAATACGAAGGAATATTGTATAGCGGTTCATATTGAGGTATGGGGGACAGCCGAGTTCGAATTCTAGCCAAATCCATAAACAAATTTTAACCAGGTATTCTTATGTTTTACTTGGAATATAAGGTTTAATAATGACCCAAAAGACGGTGTTGTATTGGATAGCGGTTAAGATTGAGGAATGGTTTATAGTCGACTTCTAGCCAAATCCATAAACAAATTTGATCCAGGTAATCTTATGTTTCATTTGTAGTCTAAGGTTTACAATGACCCAAAGTACGCTGGAGTATTGGATAGTGTTTCAGATTGAGGAATGAGGGACAGCCGAGTTCGAATTCCAGTCAAATCCACACACAAATTTTAATCAGGTATTCTTATGTTTCATTTGGAGTCTAAGGTTTACTAATGACCCAAAGAACAGTGGAGTATTGGATAGCGGTTCAGATTGTGGAACGGGGGACACCCGAGTTCGAATTCTAGCCAAATCCATTAACAAATTTTAACCCGGTATTCTTATGTTTCATTTGTAGCCTAAGGTTTACTAATGACCCAAAGTACGGTGGAGTATTGGATAGTGGTTCAGATTGAGGAATGGGGGACACCTGAGTTCGAATTCTAGCCAAATCCACAAACAAATATTTAACAGGTATTCCTGTTTCTTCAATAGTGAAGTTTTTCTTGGAGAATGCGATTTTAGCTGACTTCTATGAAGTTTATTGCTTATTGTTCGCGTTCGTAAGAATAATATCTGATGTTTTTAATTCTTCCTGTATCCTCTCCGAGTAGTCATTGCATTTTCTTGAATTTTGCGCTGAAGTCTTCTGATTGATCTAGGAGATATCTTACGTGTTTCACCAAATGTCGATTCGTTCTCAATATATATATATATATATATATATATATATATATATATATATATATATATATAGAGAGAGAGAGAGAGAGAGAGAGATGAAAGTGGTCACTGAGGTCAACACTAAGTGGTCGCAGTCACTTTCATGCTTGAACCCAATTTTCAGGACATGTATGTTGTGTGTTGACTCTTCATATATGTTGTTTATTGGTGCATGATGTGTAGGTCGATTTATTGTATTACCCTAACGGTTTTTGGGTACGCGGTAATAGTTATATTTCCAAATTTGAAATATAAGTTTTAATTAAAAAGTTTTTTTGTGTGACTCGTTTCGTCCTTTCCGACTAAAGTGATGTTTATGTTCAAGCAAATGAAAATGTCTCGACTATATACTTAAATATTTAAAAAAAAATTTAACCTTTAAATTTCAACGAATGTGTAATGACATCATAAGAAACATCCCTTTAGTTCTTTGAAGTGGTAAAGGAACATAACGCGTTACATCAGTTTTTCGACTTTACCAGATTTTGCTAAAATATGTATAAAGACTTCATTGATTATAAGCCGAGTGTACAGACACACACTGATTCAAGGTAGAAGTGCTGATCCATACGATGTGTGTGTGTGCACACGCGAGTGCATGTATATATTAGGTTGGTGCAAAAATAATTTCGTTTTCTCACATAGTAACATATGTTAGAAAACGAAATTATTTTTGCACCAACCTAATATATATATATATATATATATAAATAAATATATATAAATATATATATATGTGTGTGTGTTTGTGTGTGAATAACATTAGAAATAAAAAATTCTGTTCATTTGAATTAAGATTTGTTTCATTTTGTTTTCACCTGGAGACAAATTTTATTTACTTTTTACTTACAGTATTTGTAATTCTATAACATCCAGTTAATCTACTAAGAAGGCGACCGATATTTAAGCTTGCATTCAGTTTCATTGAGACAGACATAAATGGTTTGCAAGGAAATTATCTTAACATAAAGCAAGAATAATCGAATAATCATTCATTTATTGTAAGGTGTGTACCCTACATGAAATAGGAAGCTCCAATAGAAACAGTGGAAGACTTCTAATTACCCTACATGAAATAGGAAGCTCCAATAGAAACAGTGGAAGACTTCTAATCTGACGTAATATTTCAAGAGATTTAGCTTTAGGCTAATATCTGTAGGTAAAATTTTGGTAAACAGAAAGTTGAGAAGAGAAAGTCTGCGACTCAGGCTTAAATGCTCTGGTTCTTGCAAGGAAGCTGCTCTATATGATTTTTAACCATCATTTTGCGACAGGTGCTCAAAAACAAATTTAAAAATTTGCTTAGTGAATTTTCGCGACCAAACTAACTACAAAACTAGCTTACTATCCGTCACTCACCTGTCGGGGTTAAAGGTATGGAAATGTCTATGTACGTGCGTATACTTTCTGATCAATTTCTCTTGTCATTTGTTTTAAAGATTTGACTAAAGAAACAAAATTAAAACCGAAATATATTCCAGTTCCGTTATTCTCTCAACGCGAACATAAAGAAGATATTCTTTGTCAAAAGAATGACGTCTATTTCGAAAGGAAATCAATTTTTGCATTATTGAGGTGTTTTCATTTTAAAAAGTTTTATAAGAAACAGAGAAAGTCGGCAGAGTAGAGCAGAAACTTCCAAATATAAATTAATTTTTCAAAGATCATACGAAAAGTGTTGTCAGTTATTTTCAAGCAATTAGAGGGTTTGAACAGTTCCCAGTAAATAATGCCACGCACGTCCCATTAATAGGAAAGGATAAACAGTTTCTGATGCAACTATGGATCTCGCCAAGTTATGGTGCCACATTTTCCCCTATGATGAAGGTGTCTTACCAATGAAAGAGGTACGTGCATCAAAATGGTGATTTCGGTCATCGCCTGTCAGTGGGTAAGGCATTAATTTCTGATGTTAATCTGGTTTCACTACCGATTGTAGATTGCAGGTTAGAGAGGTGAGTGCATATAAATTACAGTGCCATTTCACGATTGGTCAATTCTAGATGAGTTTCCACAACATAGCTGAATTTGTCCGTTTTCAAACGTCACTTTGTCGTTTAGCAAATATCCCTAATTTGCTCAGTTAGAACGTGACCATCTTGAAAATCTTTCACGGCCGGCCGTTCTTTCTTCGTACCAGTCGTCCATTAGACGCATCTATTCGGATTAATTGAGCTACACTTGCGAATCATACAACAGACACGTGTTCTCATCTGATTGGGGGAAATCATTTAATCTGACTTGGTGAATGATTTGTTCTGAGTGAATTTAACAATACTGAAGGAATATATCCTCAAAAACATTTTCGAACATTCTATGCCAGAATTCCTCTTGAACTACCAAAGAAATACATTTGTGCTTATGTAAAATGATTAAATAAAAGAACAATTATGAAAAGCTTTAGAAATTTAACATGTTTCACTATTTCGTCAGCGAAATCAAACATTTTTTGGGGGAAATGGAAATTGAAACAAATCCATATTATGTCGCTTCAGAAATTTCTGATGAAGTTAAATAAATAGCGAAACGTTAAATTTATAAAAGTTTTCCTATTTGTCCCTTACTTATTTAATTTAATGCATATTTTCAATTCATATATATATATATATATATATATATATATATATATATATATATATATATATATATATATGTTATTAAGATATTTTTTATTATAATAGATTACAAATAAAAACATTTTACATCGCTACACAAAAACTTTCACGAGTTTCAGAACTTTAATCGTTCCTCATCGGGCGATGGTAGAATTTTGCTCTACGTCTGTATTGAGTACTTTAAAAAAAAAATGCTAAGAACTGTGGATTTTAACTCCATCTGTTCTTTTTCTTTCTTAAGATATACATATACATACATACATACATACATACATACATACATATATATATATATATATATATATATATATATATATATATATATATATATAAGTGACCAAACCTAACCCTAACCCCACTTGGAACAATGGACAATACGGACAACTTTTACACTCTCTTACTCGCACCAAACGGAAAAATGTAAGAAATTTTGAAAAACTAAATAAAAAATTAATTAAATTTTACTTGCCTGTCATAATCAACGAAACATTTTTAAAAGAAAGGTTGCTACTCAAATAAACATATACAATATACATAGCCGAAATATAAATATATATAGAGAGAGTCTACCGTCCTGCACACTCAAGTAAATATGCCATCTGTTTGGAGTAGAACCTGCATCGACCTTTGCAGGAGAAACCGTCGTCTGATCCGGCGTGCTGTGACTGCTCGGCTACGGAGAGCTTCGCAATCAAGCGAGGATCTATTTGACTCTAATACACATTCCCATGTTTAGTTTTTCTCGAAAGTCGTATCTGCCCATTTTCGTAACGTAAACAAAAACTTAAAGAAAGCATTTTCTAAAGAATTTCTAATGAAATTCTAAAGAACGTTTTATTTATATTTAATCCGACATATTTTACTTACATCTGAGTAGATGTTCGTTTATTGTAAATAGCATTTTATTTCATCTACCGGAGGGTGCATTTTCTTTAATAAGATTTTTCGTATGTTCCTGTTAATATAAATCATTTCTACCTATGCAAAGCGATAATGCCACTGAGACGCAAGGGTTTATGAAAAATTACAGAAGATGAAAATCGTCAGTTAAGAGACAATAAATGAACGGGAAAACAGTAGATGGCGATTGCTGTTGCATTTAAACTTTTGAAGGTTGTAGGAGTCAGGGAAGAAAGGAGCTAGAAAAGACGAGAAATAGGAAAAAAATTAACTGTTAGAATAGAACTTACGGTTACATTTATCCATTTCAACAACTACTGCTCGAATTTCTGCAACTCTTGATGTCACCAGTAAAATCTGTGAAGACACTCGCTTCTCTGATCGGTTTTTTACTTTCCTTGGAGAGAATATTGTCAAGGTTACACAGAATCGTTGCGTTCGCAATAGCGTTTACAAATCCACTTGATATGACTAAGTTCAATGTTTCCACCTGTATAGTGTTTCTTTTTCGATACACAATTAAAAGGAATTATTATTCTATATAATTACACTAGGAAGAAAGGCTTCCTTGGTAGCGGAAGATGTTGTGTATTTCTTACCAGTGTCAGAGGTCGATGCTTGGGATTAAATCAACTTTCAATGCAGACACGCTTTCCTTATATGGAAGATTGGCGAAGCACGCTCTTTCAATTTTTTCTCTCCAATTTGGCAACGTGTGCGAGATGAAACCCATTCAAAGAACACTTAATTGACTTCCAGTTTGTCCAACGATCTCCGAATACATCAGGTTTAAACCTCTTTGAGCATGTACGGAACATTTGATAGACCTCTCTTAATAACCTGGACCCAACAAACTCAACTTTGGAAAACCATGAGATGCGATTGAATAGATATATCCAAGCAAATGACTACAGAAATTACACTGTGTAGATGCTGTTATTCAGGTGAAGTGGTTACCTGTATATTGTTGGGTAGCTGTAGGCACCTCAAGGCGGTGTAATGGTTAGCAAGTTTGTATCGCTAAATCAATTACGACTAAGTAATGAGTTCGGCCTTGTGCCACATCTAAGCTACGTTTAGAAAATCATTGGGCACATCGGCGTGGTGTAATGGTTAGTAAGAATGTTTTGCTAAAACAGTTACGACTGAATAGTGAGTTCGATCCTCACTAGGTGCCCCATACTTTCGGCCTTGTGCCACATCTAAGCTACGCTTAGAAAATCATTTGGGCACCTCGAGGCGGTGTAATTATTAGCAGGCTTGTCTCACTAGAACAATTACGACTGAGTAGTGAGTTCGATGCTCACTAGGTGCCCCCTACTTTCGACCGTGTGTCACATCTAAGCCTCGCTTGGAAAATCTCTATTATTGGGTAGTTGTTTTGTAATCTTTTGGCACTTATGCTTATATTTTGTCTGTAACCCTATTCACAGTGGACACAGATACTACATTCTGATAGTAAACAGAATCCATATACTCCGCTGATCCTAAGCAGAACTGTCGATCCATATGTAAATAATGTATTTTTGAAAGCAGAAAAGTAATTAAGACTGTCCAAAAGATTAACGACCTTAAAAGCATAATTTGATTATAATTTTTTTTTATACATGCACAGACTTCTTTTTATTTTCGAAACTTTAATAAGGCTGATTACGTCTCAAGATGACATTTTGGATATCTGGTTCTGTAGGCTGTCATTGACTAAGGTAACAAGAATGATAATGGAAAACTTTTTGTAGAATCTTTAATCCTGTTCCATTAGAGCGAGTGATTGGGTTTCACATACAAATTGAAGGACAAAGGATTTGACATTTAAAGAATAACGAAGCTATCGCTTAATCTTTAAAAATAAATCATTAATTTTGCTATTTGAAAACGATAATTGAAAGATGTTTAATACAAAAATGAAAATTAAATTTAAACAAACGTGTTTATTTAGGTCATTGAAGAAAAAAATATTAATTACGATTTTGATGTTTATAATCAAGCGTTAAGAAAAGAATTTAAAAAGATAAACACAAAAATCACAAAAGAAAATATCTCTTTTCTTTCTTCTTTTATTAAACTTAACTTTTTGGGCCTTTTACTAAATTTAACTTTAACATCTGACTAAATTTCTGAGATGAGGTATTGTAATTATTTACACTATTTACATTGTTTAAACTACTGTCCACATCTTTATTGCCATATTCATGACGTTTCGGCCGTTGTACGCTCCGGCCTGCTTCAGGTGGGTCAATTCACTTTTGGATCAATCAAATCATCTCTTTTAATCAGTGGACCATGTGTTCTTGATCCAAAAGTGACTTGATCCAAAGAGTTGTGAATTCAATACCTGGCTACGCCAAAGGGAACAAAAATTTAGAGAGTTGAGTTACTAAAGGGAATTAACTGAAACTGATACTCAAAAAAAAAAAAAAAAATGGTACGGAGCGTGGAATTAGAACAATCTGTCATCATGAACTAAATAAAGGGTTCGGTTGGAAATTCTAATGTATATCACATGAAGAAGATTGGGGTGTACAACGGCTGAAACCGTGGATATAGCAATAAAAACGATGACAACAATGCAAATAGTGTAAATAAATGTAACTTTCTTGGGCCTTTTACTAAACTCAACTTTGTAAATGGGGCGGTGAAAAGTAGAGCCAGAAGATTGTGTTGCATCAGTTATCCAGTTTGACAATCAGCATCTGAAATCCTGGCTTTTATTGGGGCTGAAATATCAAACACTTGCACTGGAAAGAAGGAAACTATAGTCGCAGAAAAAATACGATGAAGCTACTTACTTAATTTCATCCTATTTTTGTGTGACTATAATTTATAGAAAAAAAAAAAACACATTTTATCTACTTATTTAGTTAAAATGTGTTATTATTCTTAAATGCAGACATTTATAACTACTGAATAACTTTTTAGTAAATTTTACACGTGGACTTTATAAATATAATTTTTTGTGTTTCTTAAACGTTTTGAAAATTGGGCAGTAATTTGTCAATAATATTTCCGTTCTAAAGCCAGTGAAATAATTTCTAATTGAATTTTTCATTTATTTTAAAGAGAAAAGAATATAACATTTAATCTGTTATATATTAATGAACATCTCTGCTTTTGTATTGCAATATTTCGCACCCTCTAATTTTGTTCATGTTAAATATAGTCATTAAGGCTAAGAAAGTAATGCATATCACTCCCTATTTTGTACCCAAATATTTTTTTTATAAAATACCATCCAACTACATTTATTCCTGGAATATATATTTTATTATCAGTAAATGATGAAGCTTTCTGTGTATCTGATACATGCATTTATTAAACTTACATTGTTATTGAACTAAAAAAAAAAAAACACTTAGAACCAAACTTAGTAATAATGGACTGCGAGACTAAAAGGTTGTTTATTTTGACCGTATGAAGCATGGCGAATTGAATTTTTTTTATTTGGGGAAGATATTAGAATAATCCATAACTTATACTGGAAATATTCAGTAAATGTACGCGGGCGGGCGTAAGACAAGTATGCGTTTTCTTACCAGACTTGTTGAACTTTTACAGTGAAATGAATTAGTTCTACTAGGCTTCATCATTGGAGACCACAATTTTTATAACATTAGATATGCAGATGACACAGTGTTGATGTTTGACATAGAAATTAAACCACACTCGTGAAATTAAACCGCACTGAAGGTAGTAAAGAAAAGCGAGATGAAAAGATTAAGCATCAATTGTAAGAAGACAAAATGTACAGTTGTCAGTAAAAGGTGCAGCTCAATTGGCGAACTACGAATTAAAGACACCAACATGAATCAAGGGCAAAAAAATTAAACATTTAGGAAGAACAGAAAATGCGACACCGAATTCCAAAAAGGCATTGGAATAGCAAAAGATGCTTTCCAAAACCTAAGCAAAGAATTAAGAAGCAAGAAAATTTAATAAGAAACAAAGAAAAGAGCGCTGAACTATTATGTAATATCGGTCCTCATATGTAGCAGTGAATGTTGGATAGTCTCTTCACGGACTTCAAGCAACAGAAATGTGGTTCTACAGAAGGATGCTGAGAATACCATGGACTGAATATGAGAGTAACGAGAACTGCAGGAAAACGGAAACAAAAGACACATACTTCGAATCCGAAATTTTACAGTAGACATTTCTCGAATACATAATGAGGAAAGAAGGTTTGTAAAATTTGACACTCACAGGATATATTGAAGGTAAATGTGGGGGGGAGAGGAAAGCAGCAAATAACCTGCTAAACAGGGATTAGGAGAAATAGATAACGGACAAGTCTTATTTAGTGCTACAAAGAACAGGAAGTTATAGAGAGCCATAATCATCGACATCCTGAAGGAACACAGCACATGAAAGAAGAAGAAAGGCTTTGGTGTATCTCCGGGCCTTTCCTACGTAAAAAGCAGGGATACTCGACTGTTGTATTATAAAATGACATTGTTTAAAGCCTTTGAAATATCTGATTTTGATAATGTTCATTTGCAAAAGGGAAAGAGAAAGTCTAATAAGCAAGTCTTTTCTTGTATTAGAGAGTTTATTTATTGAAATTACCATAGTCAGGCACAAGGCAATGTCAGCAGAGCGAATGTGTCAGCAAGATGAGCTTGTTATGCTGCAATGATATGCCGTTACATCTGAGAACCTACAAAGAAAATATACACATGTGTCGAGTCAAGATAAAGACAAAAATCAAGAATTAAAAGTTTTTTTTTTTTAAAAAAAATGATGTGATTTACATAGAAAGCAATTTAAGTTGGGTTTGAAATTATCTGTTCAAACTGTTCTGCCAGTTTTATCGCCCAAAATATTTCAAATTTTCATTTTTCTAAGTTTGTTCATCTCAAGTTTTTAATCAATTCATCCCAAGAAAGGCGCTAATGCCACTAAGACGTAAGGAGCTACTGGGAGTAAAAGAGATAGAGAAAGAAGAATAATTCCCTATTCCTGTTCAAAAGACAGCGATGATCCGGATGATAGGCAAAGATATCTATTCATATTGAAGGAAATAAATGAATAAAATTTTTAAAAATAAATTTTTTTAAAAATAAATAGTAAAGTTTAGTTTAGATTTTTCAGCGGTGACGTTAGAAATACAGATTTGAAGAAGACTTGAGAAGGAAACAGGAAACAAAGGATAAACCTCTACTTCTGTTCAAAAACTGAATACGCAAATTAAAAGCAACATAGAAGTAAAAGTGTAAAATTATAATTTTCTAGAACCTGCTAAGGGAACAGACTTCTCGAACCTCAAATATTAGTAAACAGCAGGAGAGTGGAAGTCGATCAGCACCGTAAAGGCACTCCATCTTGCGTGTTTACTAGTAGATCAGATCATGGATCTTTCCTTTCTCCTGACACCATGTAACATTGTACGGACTGTCGCATGCTACTTGGAAATAGGGATGGACGCCATCAACTAACTCCATTACCATGAGAGATACGAGGAAGAGGAATTAGTTCACAGAAACATTTATAGAAAACATCTACAGCTACGTTAGCGTATATTTGCCTTTGCTGCGCTGATGTAATGAGTTCGATACTTCAACATAACATGATAATGATTATTAAAACTTAATCTTACATGACCCAATCGTATTTGACGGCCTGACAGATGCATGCGTTTATTAGACAAACCCTCTTTTCAAAAGGGCATATTCAGAAAACAATGGTAGTTTAATGTATTTAAGCTTTTACTGTTGAAAGCATTTTTATCACTACATTACAAAAGATTTTACAAGCACTTTAACTATAGATGAAAACATTATCATATATGAAAAACAAGCCAGTATTCGAGCCGAACATGAAGCAAGAAATCATAATAGTAATAAGTGATCAGCTGGTCCCTACGAACGTCGCTGAAACTTTGTTACGACAATTCCTTTTACAACAACAACAGCAACAACAACAACAGCAACAACAACAACAACAACAACAACAACAACAACAATAATAGACCTACTGCAGTGGAAAAGAATCTAAAATAGAAAGCAAAAGCAAATGCAATGGGCCAAATGAAGAAACGATGGCTTGACAAGCCTCTTCATGGTCAATACTCTGTCCGTACCAACAAGCTGATGACGACAACCCCCGTACCTATCAGTGATTATTAATACAGGATTAAAAGCTGAAACTGAAGGTTTTATTCCTGCAGCACAGAATCAATGTTTATAACTGAAAAATTGTGTTAGTCCAAATTGCAGATTCTGTGATAAATATCCAGAAACAGTTGACCATCTTGTATCAGGTTGCACGGTGAAGCAGCAACTGATTATAAAAATCGGCATGATAGAGTGGGCCAGTGTCTGTATTGGAAAATATGCCACTTTACGGGAAGGAAACTGAAAGAAATTGGTATGAACACCACCCAGACTAGGTTAGAATTTTACAATTTTTTGTAACAATTTTATGGGACTTTACAGACAGACACAACAATCAAAGCTAATCATACAGACATCATGATCAAAGACCAACGCAAATAGAATGTGTCTTCTTATGACATGTCAGTTCCTACTGATTGTAATGTAACTTTGAAGATTTTCAAAAAACTTTAATATACGAGTATCTTGAAGTTAGGAATCTCATAAAACGTGGCACATGAGGACATTAATAATTTTAGTTGTAGTTGGAGCCCTCGGTTTGATTAGAAAATATTCCAATAGACTCATTGAAGGAATCTTTGGTAGCCTCGGCCTTAAAAAATACAAAAAATTGTACTCACAAGCACAGCCCACACCTATTTTTTTTTTAAAAAAACAAAAAAACTGCTTAGTGGAAAATGCCATGATATCATCTCTGACCTCAAGTCTTTAGTTGGGACCCGGAAAGAAATGAGTATATACCAGAAACCAAAAAAAATAAAACAACAACAACAACAACAACAACAACAACAATAATAATAATAATAATAATAATAATAATAATAATAATAATAATAATAATAATAATTTAATTTGAATAAATAATATTATGATGAAGTCGGACGAGGTAGGAGTGTTCATCTGAGGTAAAATTATATGAGGAGTGACCGTAGTGGGTAAAATTAATAAAGAGGAGGCCTTAAATACTCATATTTTGTTGAACCATTTTTTTAGGAAACTTAGTCTTATATGCTGTCAACTACAGCATATACATATAAATAATTCGTGGCTAGTAAGTATATCATGAAACAATTTCTATGTTTATTTTTTATTCTATAAGTTTAAAATACAGGAATTATTTTAAGCGTGAAAATGAAATTGAAAACATCACGTTAATAGGGCCGAAAAACTCATTCCCAGTTGACAGTAGCCATACTCGATTTATTTAATTCAGCAGGTGCATTTTCAATTTATAATTTGCATAAAATCGATCTATGCTCTGATGCGGATAAAATACAATCCTGGTTGGATGGACAAATAGTCTGTAAAGTAAAGAGTATTCACTCGAAGATTTTTAGCGATGGGCCGAGAATTTTGCCAATGGAAATTTTGTCCAACATTTCAGAAATAAAGTGTGAATAAAAGTCAAAAAAGAAACGCTGCCAAAAAGAGAAAAATAATTTTCTCTACGTGAATTTTTCAATGTTTAAACCAAACCATGGAATTTGGCTCGCAAAAATAGAAAAAGAAAATGACTTCATATTGAGCAGATCAATTTATAGATTCTCGTCAACAGTTGCCAGAAAATATTAGACACTTAATATCTAGAACAAATATTGTCTGAAGTTTCTAGTAATGTTTTTTTCTATTACTATGCTTACCTGTACCATATAAAAATGATGTCAATAATGAAGTAATTTTGTAATCGTAGTTGAATTGAATTTTTCTTTTTATTTTCAATACGCACTGAATATTAAGCCAAAAAACATCCTACTCACCACTTATGGAATTTTATTTATCTCACTATAGTCGATTTGTTGGGAAGGTGACTTCTTGATGTTATCGGTCGGGTTGATCCAAGCCTTGTGTGTGAAATTGCGTAGATGGAAGCGTTGGGAGCTGTCGGTGGTTGTACTTGCACGAAGTCACAATCATCGTGACCGAGAGTTTGAACGTGATAGCCTTGTTCAGACTATTGATCACACTAGATAGCACTATCACTCGCAGAAACTGTAAGTAAGGTCCGCTCAGCATAGTTGAAGCATAAACCACAGATGGGATCTGTGGGTGTTGAACAAACACAAATATGCCTGAGCAGGCCTCTGCAATGGGGATTAGCTAGCCGTTCTAATAGACTGTCATTCTTGGATTCGAGTAGCTGCGAAAAGAAGATTGAAATATGAATTTGAAGCATAAAACAGACTGTCGCCATTCGTATTTGACCCCAGTGTCCTCGTTTATATTTACATACGCTCTATCTTTGATATTGATTACTTTTACCCATAAATATAGCATACTTTAAAACTATATTTGCATCATCATCATATATATATATGTATATGTATATATATATATATATATATATATATATATATATATATATATATATGGTATTTCTCATAAAATTTGTATTTATTTATTTAATGCTTCAAGAAATCAATTGACCAAAATTGCATGAAGATACCGAAAGGTATCGGAATTGGCTGATTTTGTAATTATATATATATATATATATATATATATATATATATATATATACACGGTACTGCGTAAAAGTAAGTGAACCCCCAAAATAATATTAAAAAATGTCTCTTGTTTTTACAGATAATCAAAAAATCTTAAGCTTAATATTCATTAAGAAAAGAACCTTTATTAAAGGAATTACAGCCACTTTCAATTTTTTTTTATCAAGCTGGGATATAAATATTAATTAAAAATTAAGATGTGCAAAAGTAAGCGTACCGTTATATTTAATATTTGGTGACTCTTTCTGTTGAGGTCACGACGTCGACCAGTCTTTTTCTATAATATTTAAGAAGTAGTAAGCTTCAGTTGACTGCATATTGCAGCATTACAGCATTACCCCACAAAATGAACATGTGTCATTTTGATTTTTGCACATGCGCAAAAAATTATTTGGGAACCATGTAAAACCAAAATGCAGAAGTATAAATGTGAGGGTTCAATTACTTTTGTACATCTTAATTTTTAATTAATATTTTTATTCCAGCTTCATAATTTTTTTAATAAAGATTTTTCTTACTGAATTTATAGTTTAATTACGATTTGTTGATTATCTGGAAAAAAGAGATAAACGTTTTTTAATATTGCTTTAAAGATTGATTTACGTTTGCGCAGGGGTAAAATCTCCGACTGATATCAAATCAGTCGGGTTTCGATCACGGCTTGAGGCAATTAGATGTCTATCCCCACCGATGAGCTGCGAAATAGTCTGATTACAATACACGCACACATATATATACATGTTTAGATAGGTTTTATTAAATAGAACAGAAAGGTATTTTGGTGTTTCTTTTGGATTTAAATTAATCTTTTTCTAAGAAACTCGCTGAAATTAAATTTTTATATTCGAGTATATTATTGATAATTTTTAAAGAAAGAAAATTGAAATTAATAAAATAGCTTGTAAATTTATCAGAGTTTAAATTTTGAAATGAACATTTGTGCGTTATAATTATGAAGTAAAATTTAACCTTAGATTACAAATATGAAATTACAATACTAACAATTTTTATTGATAGCGTATGGCTTTCTTTTAATATAGACGGCCTCTTAGTTTTCTAAACATTTTTTTTTTGCAGTAAGAGTAGTAGAGAGCATTTATGTTGTCGACTAAAATATGATAGAAATGAGCAGAGACGCCGTTGTTTTGTGTTATATATTTGCACATTGCACTTTGCTCAAAGCAGTAACAGATCAATCTTCAGATTTTCATTTTTCAGGTCACACTTCAGATATGAAAATTGGTACGCAACATTGGCTTGTTGCAAATTGTTTTGTAGAGAAGTTTTATTGGTAAAGATAAGGTTGAAAGTCTTGAATTCTTTGTCGTATGATGTGTCAAAGGCAGTTATTACTGCTTGTAGTAGTTATAGAGATCATATTTTGTGTAGCCTTTTGTCACCTTTTATATCATTGGAGTGCATCTGGTTACAATAAAATAGATTAATAGTATTTGGTTATGATTTCAATCATGTTTGTTATGTAGGTTGAAGTGATTAATTATCAGAAAACATTTTATTTCTCCATGATGTGATTAGAAAATCCGTTTGTTTAATATTATACGATTCTTTTATAGTACATTGTTTTAGTGGTAGACAAAAATTTAGCATGGTTGATTATGCTTTTATGACTGCTGTCTTTTTTCGCGAAGAGCATTCATTCTGATAGTTGGGAAAAATTAAGAAAATTGTATGATGCAACAAATTTTGAGCATTACTAAGGACATCGAGAAAAGTTATGTTTTTATTGATGTAAAATTAAACAGGAAATTACTTAATAAGAAGTATGCGCGAGCTGAATTCAAATTTCTGACGAATCTTTTGTATGTTCACTTCACACTAATGGGAAAGGCGAATACATCTTTCTTTAACTCTCTCTCTAACAATGGGTTACATAACAGGCTAAACTTAGCTATATCTAGCCTTGTTTAGCAGATAGTCTAGGTGAAGAACAGCTGTGAATTCAAATCCTCCTTGAAGGAAATAAAAAATCAATATCTTTCCTAAGAACTAATGGCAATTCACAGTCCACAGAGAATAAAGAAAGGGACATAGAAATAATTTTTAAATTTATCAGATGCAATATACATGTAAAATCGTGTCTTTTCTCTGTCTTTTCCCAAAATATCTTCATGTCAATTGATAAAATGAACTCTCGTCCTTGTTACCTCGACTGCATGAATTTAAGTGCAGTACAGACAAACCTTTCATCAACGGACTAATATCGGGGCAGTGGTGATCCGTTAAATCCGATTGTCCGTAGATGGGAAGGAATTATTTTTGTGTTATAAAACCACTATAGTAACCACCAGTAGGTATGATCATAATGTAAATACTATAAACATGTATATATGTCATAAATAAATACATACTGTACTGTCTATATACACCAAAATCCTCACACACTTTTGCGACCGGAACTCCAGCCTCTAACTTCATAAGAAGCTCTAATTTGTCACTGATACTTAGGTTTTGTATGCTTCGTTTTTACACTTTCCTTCTGCTTCGATGTCATGATGAGGGCAGAACAATTAATATATTAATCAAAATAATAAAAATAACAGATTTCTCACTGCACGCATTAATGTATCATACTTTATATATTGTACACCTGTCTTTGTATACAATTGAAAAGCCCGCTGCCAATCGGTCACTTTGAAAACTAATGCGACTCATTCCGCTAACCCCGAAAATTTTGAAATACATCGCTGACGATTTGGAAGGTTTTTCCCTGTAGATTTTTTTTATTTTGCCTGCAGATTTTGTCCGTTGTATCTCAGCTATGCACTAGCTAGTTCGTATTGTCATTGACAACAGATAGTGACAATTATGGTGTTCTTTTTTTCTCACCCCACAAAACATATCTCATGAAAATCACTACAAACACAAATAAAACTAAACCAGCTTTTAAAAAAACAAAAAAACAAACAAACAAACAAAAAACACTTACCTTATTCAATGTTTCTTTCTCCAATATTTATGGTATCCGTTCCAACTTTTGAAGCGTAGAATCTTTTCTCCTGAACGGTTGTCGGATGTCTTTGTTCTTTGTGAAACCAACTTGCATTCTTCCATTGCTGCCAAAGGGTATCTTCAGCTTTGCCGAAATGATTCCAGCATTTACGTACATGGTCTTGGTGTTTACATCCGGTTTAATCTTCCTATGACCAGGGATTTATCTCTCGAGGCCGCCGACTACTCTTTCATATGCTTCCGTCTTTCGCTACTAAACTCTGTCGCTATCTCTTTTTCCTTTATCGCTCCGACCTCTTTCCAATATTTCAGTATATTAGATGCAATAGCTGACAGTATAGAAAAGGTACATTCTTTCCATCTATCTGCGAACATCTTCGTCTTCGATGACTTTAATGCTCACCACAACATGTGGCTGAAACATTCTAAAGGTACTGATGTTGCCAGTAGACAAATATTAATTTTTTCCATTGTCCAATCCCTCGCTCAAATCGTGAACTTCCCTACTCGTTTCCCTAGCCAAACTGAGCAACAGGTTTCTCTACTGGATCTTTTTTTTACCTTCACTCCTCGCTCTTGCCGAGTTTCGCAATACTGCCTTCTTGGTAACTCGGACCACTCTGTGGTAGCTACTGAAATCTTCCAAGCATCAATTAAACAAGAATCTTCTAACCATAAGACCTCTTAGCGTCATCGCTGCCTTCTGTGTACCTGCCTGATGGAAGTCATCGTCTGTTGTTCCAGTTTTAAGAACACTGGGGAACCGCCCGACCCATTCAATTATCGACCCATTAGCATTCTGCCACTGTTTGGAAAACACCTAAAGGTCCTAATCAATGCTGAATTGGCTCATCATCTCTCACCACAGGGTCTTTTCTCAGACAAGCAATACGGCTTTGGTTTATTCAGGTCAACTGCTGATGTACTAATGATAATTTCATAAGGAGTGTATTGTGCTCTAAATAAAAACGGTCAAGCCCGGGCTGAAGCATTGGACATTTCGAAAACCTTTGACGGGGTCTGGCATTTAGGTCTTTACCACAAGGTGCACGGCCATTCAGTCTTAAAATTGATAGAATTTGGACTAAATATTTTGAATTTTAACAAATCTATATTGAATATTACTCTGTTAATATTAACCGTTGGTTCATTTTCTCTTTTCGTTTACTCAATGGCCACGAATCTGACCCGACAGTTGGATCTCTTCATTCATTGATCAATAAAAATTTACGAATGTCATGAAAAATATATTCAGTATTTCATTTTAATGCTTATTAGTATGAGATTAATTAATTATCTGGATGTCTTGCTACCCGTGTACAAATTAGATCGAGACGAAACCACATTAAGCCAAAAGCCTTTTTAATCGGAATTATAATCCACAGATTAACACAAGTAGGGATAATATCTTCGTTTTCAGTCGATGATTATGAGAAATAAAATAAGTGTGGATTTTATTCTGGCCATTGATACAATGCAATCTCTTTCGATCAGAAGAGCAACATTACACAATTGTTTTACAGCAAATCTTAGCGAGGATATTATTGTAGTGATAGAATTTCAGATGCAGGATATTTGATAAATAATTTCATGACTTTATGAATAAAAACAGAGCATCTATTTCGACGGTATTTTCAGATTGAATTGTTGTTCAATTCAGCGTTTCTTTTGGTGTGGAAGGAATGTTTTTTGGAATTATTGATAGTTTATTTTAGAAATGTGCTTCAACGGTGAGCCATTTGTGACTCAATTTTGCTTGTAACCAACATTTTTGTGGAAAGACCAAGAAAATGTTGTATTTGTTCAATCATTTTGATTTCTTCATTTACAAGCAAAACTGAGTCCAAAGAAATTCAAAAGCAGGTGTAACAGGGTAGGGAAAAAGAATACATTGCGACGTGTGCCAACCACTTAAGTTTGATCGCGTGGTTTTATTAAAAACTAAAAAGAATAAGATACTCTGTGAATTTGACATTCAGCTCAACGTTTCCATTCTGCTTCTTTGTAGATGTAACTGTGGTTTTTAAGATGTCGTTCTGGGTCACCATTAATTAAGATTTAGTTTTTTTTTCAGATGTCCTCTGCACAAACGTATTTTTAATTTCATCTTTTATACTAAATAAACAGAGAAAATCAGCGACAATATTGGCATAGTGTTAGCTTTAGACTTGCCATTTATATACTTTGATTTCTGGTGTATACTCTCTTCTTTCCGAGTACCAACCAGACATCTAAGGTCAGAAATGATATCATGACATTGAGTATTTTTGAGGAAAAACAAAAACAACAAAAACCGTAAGTTCACACAGATTTTACATAAATAAAGCCCTTCGTTTGGCGTGGGCTGTACTTGTGAGTACAAGTTATTATTATTATTATTATTATTATTATTATTATTATTATTCCTTTGATTTCTGGTATATTCTAATTTCTTTCCGGGGGCCGCCCAGAGGCCTAAGTTTAGAAATGGCATCATGACATTTTCCACTGAGCATTTTTGAAAAAAAGAAAAAAGAAAAAAAAGAAGCTAAGATCACACAAATTTTACATAGATAAAGCCCTTCGTAAATGGGGTCTGTACTTGTGAGTACAATTATTATTATTATTGTTTTTATTTTCTTTGATTTCTGGCGTTTACACATTTCTTTCCGTGTCCCGCCCAGGGACCTAAGGTTAGAAATGGCATCATGACACTTTCCACTGACAAAAAAAAAAAAAAAAAAAATTACATAGATAAAGCCCTTCGTAAAGTGTGGGCTGTACTTGTCAGAATAATTTTTTGTATCCCCTTGAGGCATGGACTTCCAGGAATCCCCTCAATTAGTCTACTGCAATCTTTTACAACCAGTCCTAGGGCTCCAACTACAACAGGGATTGTTGATGTTCCCATATGCCACATTTTCGAGATTTCTATTTCAAGGTCCTTGTATTTTGACAGCTTTTTGAATATCTTCAAAGATACATTGCAGTCAGCAGAGACTGCCATATCAATAAGGAGGCACTTTTTTTGTTTGTGGTCTTGACAATATCTCGGTGGTTGGCTCTGATTGTTCTGTCAGTGTGTATTGTGTAGTCCCATAGGGTTTGGGTGGTGTTCATACCATTTTCTTTCAGTTTCCTTCCCGTAGAATTTGCAGATTTTCCAGTGCAGATATTGGCCCACTCTGTTATGTCAGGTATAAGATTCAGTGGGTGCCAATATCGTGCAACCTGATACAAGATGATCAATCGTTTCTGGATATTTATCACAGAATCTGCATTTTGGGCTGACACAATATTTCAGTATATGTGCTTGATAATTCCTAGTTAGCAAGCATTGGTCTTGTGCAGCAAGAATAAAATCTTCAGTTTCAGCTTTCAACCCTGCACTACATAGCCACTGATGGGTACGAGTTTTGTCTACGTCAGCTTGTTTGGTACGGACAGAGTATTGGTCAGGAAGCGGTTTATCTTGCCATTGTTTCTGTATCTGGTCGGTTGCATTCGTCTTTGCTGTCTTTTTAAAGTATTTTCCAGTTTCAGTCGGTGTATTGTGTATATTATTATTATTATTATTATTATTATTATTATTATTATTATTATTATTATTATTATTATTCATACTTTATTTGGGAATCTAACCAGTTTGATTTTTTTGTGCTGAAAGCCAAAAACGCAAATCTGCACGCTACGCATATGACAGATACAGATACAAATATTGACTTCGTATTCTTAGAACTGCAGATTTTTGAGCAGAGAAAGAAAGAAAAATAAATATAGCATACCTTAAAACTATAATTTTATTATTAGATAGCTAAGTGACAAATTTTATGTTTGTATTAATCCTATTTACTTTTATCTGATGAAGCCTTGAAAGTCAAAACGCTTAATCAAATCTAGTTTCCATGATATATATATATATATATATATATATATATATATATATATATATATATATATATAGGGTAAGGATAAAAGCTAAATCTTAAAATAAGTTAAAAGCATAAAATATAAAATAAAAGTGAATGTTCAATGCCAAAGTCGAATCCGCAACCGAGAGTTTCATGTAATAACAATCATCATCTTCGCCTGAAAATTGTTATTACATGAATCTTTGAGTAGCGAATTTTGTTTTGGTCTTGGTACTGATAATATTATATATATATATATATATATATATATATATATATATATATTGATTTGTTCGTCTCCTTCCTTTCTTCCTTCCTACCATCGAGAGAGGGAGAGAGAGAGAGAGAGAGAGATAGGGAGAGAGAAAGAGAAAGTGTGAGAGATAGAGTGGAGTAGAAAGAGATTGTAGTGTTGGCCTATATATGCCGATGTTTTTCGCATTATACAGGCCAAATTCAACCCAAAATCTGCTCAACAAAATATTTGATCGTTTTACTTAATTAGGTTTGGAAGAACAGCAATATAGAAATAGAGAAATATGTATTAAGTTTATTCTTGCAGAAGTTTAAAAGATAGGAAGAAGACTGTATTGCGTCAGTATTCCAAGTGGAGATATTCTGTACGATATGGAAGGACAACCTGGCCTTAATCTGAACTAGAACAAAGATCATATGTGCCACTAGAAGTGCAACAACTAACTCAAATTTATCACAATGTTACAAGCATTGGAGCTGAAATGACAGAAAATGCGCACATCGCAAAGCTTAATACTCGATGGCAAGCAACCTTTAGATTCGCCCTTTTTCGAGATACGAAGAGGCAGACACCTGACCCCCCCCTACAAACCCACCAAAAAAGTGAAAACATGGAAATATCTTATGGGCTTGATATTTATAATTTTTGAAATGAAAATTAACGAGATAAATAAATGCAGAAAAAATTATGTTGAGTCAGTTTTTCAAGTGTGAAATGCCTGCCTTGAAAATCTACATTAAGAATCTTAGCTTTCAACATTTACCTTTTTTTTAGCTTCGTAAGGTACATAAGCAAGTGTTCAAGAAGGGAAGATAGAACTAGCGCAGATAGACTGTGATGGGCCAATCATACTATGGGAGTGTATGTGTCTTGAAAATAAACTTTCTAAATGTTAGTTTTCGATATTCTTTACGCTTATTTTTACCTGGGCTCGAATGCTGACGACGATGTTCGAGCCTATTGTAATAAAAGCCTTGTTTCAGTCCCATGATACGCTGGAAATCAGTGTCTTGTACCAAAGGTCAAAAGACCCCCTCTTTATTGATTTTGTGCTTGAAAATGAAAAGAAGCTTCACAAACCATATTCCGAACGTCTTCATAAATTTTCGATTTGAGTGATATTACTTGAGCTATATGCAATATCTCCCATGATCTCACCAGGAATGGGGATTAAATGAATTGTCATTGTCAAACAGTAGGTGGATTGTTATTTCTTCATAGAAAAATTGGCTTTATTTAAATGTGATTGGAACATTCCGTTTAGGCAATAATAAAAGTAATAACTACATAATCCATTTCTTGGACCCACACACAATCCTTATTCAATAAGTTGTTGTCTTTTATGAAGTCCTTTGTTCGAAACCTAATAAATATATTGCTTCAAGTAACTCTATCGCAGGATTAAGAGCCACGTGCGGTTTTGAATTCAGAGATGTTTTTCTCGTAGATTTTTACCAACCACGGCTAGTGAGCCTAGTCTACCCTGCTAGAGAGCCTAGTCTATCCAAAGCTGGTGAGAGAAGTACTCGACTGGAATTCGAACTCGACTAGAATTCGAACTCAGTTCCCCTGATTTCGCTACATGAGGCGCTATCCATTACACCACCCAAATATCCTATACGTTTTATTTTACAACAGAGCACGCTATGAATTATGAATTAGCTTGATGGTCGGATGGATATTAAAATCAAATCAAATATTTTCGTTAGGCTGTTTTTAGAAACAGTAAAAAAATCCGCTTAGGCAAAGAAGAAATTGGCAAGTAAATGGCTGGTCGCTACAATTACGACTTTCATTTTAATTTAAAATAGGTTTCTTTTAATATTTCTAAGTTGCGTTTCATGTTGTTTCTGGTTTCAAACTGCAACGCTACATCACTGACTGCATTAAAGGTAGACTTTCATTACTTTATTTATTATCTTACTTTGTCTTATGAGGAACTATAATCCTACTATCGTTTCTAGAGAATAAGACAGGGGATGATCAACAGGACGCGTCTCAACTGGTTGCTTAAAATCTCATAACCACGTGTTGACTTGTTTCCTAAAGAATCTGAGTGCTGGAGCCATTTTGAGCCTTTTAATTCATGCAGCCGTCTGAGTGATATCACTATGATAATTCCACGCCTACGGGATCTTCCGACCAGTAGGTTCGCTATTCTAGGGCAGTTTACGTATTTTGTAACTTTTATCGTTCTCTTGGTGACGATAAATAGGTGACTTGAGGAAACAAGAGATGTGGTTCTACAAAAGGATGCTGAGAATACCATGGATGGAGCATGTGAGTAACGAGGAGATTTTAAGAAAAACTGAAACAAAAAGGAAACTTATACATAGAATCAGAAAGAGACATTTCCAGGGCACATATTCAGGAAATAAGGCTTTGTAAATTTGACACACACAAGATATATTGAACCTAAAAGAGACAAAGTTTGTGTAATAGGGTGAGAGCAATAGTAAAACGACATGGACAGGGGTGGGGAAGATCGTTTGCTTATCGGATGGTTTACAAAATGACTAAACTAATTATTTTTAAATTACTATTCTAGAATCACACGTAATAATTTTCATGAGAATAATGTTTCCCCGTGTAAGACGACATGTCTTTTCTACTAATCAAATTATTTCTCTCGTTCTAGTTTTAAATACGGAAGACTCTACTTGATGAATTGTTACTGGAAAAGCATTCGATACCGAATTCAAAATTTTCACTGGTATCATCTTGGTTAGAGCATTTTCACGTTTCCATATCCCATAATTCTGGAAAATGAAGGATTACAAGACTTGACGTCTTTTTGGCGAGATTGGCTGGAATTTTCCAAGAGGAACGAAATTATCAATTCGATGGAACTATATTATTTGTTGGTATGTGCATATCTGAATTAACTGGGATTCGACTTAATTCCCGCTCTATCTGTGCTAGGCCCTCGTTTGAATAAGAAAATGGAGGCATACAAGGAAAATATAAGTGAAATATTCACATATTTGTCTGTGACTCATTCTTAGCGATCTATTTTGAGTTGGTTGGTTTGTGATCTGGATTTACCTCAGAAACAATGCCAAATTTGTTGGATAGTATTCGAAATGTGATTTAATTTTCGTTTTTTGTTCTTGTTGGGGGAGGTTATTCATTTGGAAATCAGCCAACTGGCCCAGTGCCTGTCAACTCCTCGAGTCTAGCGTAGAGGGAGTTGCGCCTGAATGTCCCAATATTACTAGGTTTTAATGAATTTTCCTTTCCAAATGCTAGCATCATATATTGAATAAAACGAATTTTCCAAATTGATTTTTACATCTTATCGTTTTCCATTATGGCTCTCATTGGAACGCAGGCAAAAGTTCTAAAGCCTTTTACAAATGAATAAGATCAGTTGGAAATCCGCGAACGAGATGCTGCAGGCCATGATTTTAGGTCCAACGTTAATGCTGGAAATTTGCTGTCATTTAATCTGGAGATAACATTGGCGTAAAGAAAGAAGGATAAGTGTCATGGTGGGGAATGATAAAATGAAGGAATCGTTTCTTGTGTAGATTGAATGAAAAAAATCTCTGATGTCATGTCCTCAGTGTGTGTTAAATATATTCCTGTAAATTAACACGGTTTTATAAACGCTGTTTTGCGTTCATGTCTGCCATTAAAATGAAGTGTTCACACGCAAAGATTTTCGATACAAAAAAGCAAACACAAAAGTCATGAAGTCACGTACCGAATTTCTCTGGCTGTAACATAAAAACCAATAGAAGATGTTTACTTTGCTGTAACATAAAAAAAATATATGTTTACTTTGCTTTTTTTAAAATTAAAAAAAAATTAAATATAGTTTTCGACATTATTTGTTTTCCTCAAACCAGAATATTCTCAAAAATCAAACAAGCAGTATAATTGTTCGTATTAAAAAAAATCGTAGCACTTTTTGCCGAATTGAATATTTTAATGATTTCTTTTAATCAAATTCACGTCATGCAAGGAAGTAAGGACACAACGGAGTTATTGAGTATGAAAGAATTAGAAAACAGGAACATTATTAAGCAGCGAGAATGACAGAAGTGTAATCAGGAAAATAGTAGATAACGATTGACATTGCATTCAAATTTTTGGGTTACCGCTCCTTCCTTGATGAATTGCAACTTAACACCAAGAAGCTAATCAGAAAACTAGAAAGGGTTATTATAAAAATAAATAGGCATAATAATGTATATTATTCAACGAAATATGCTTGAATGAAGATATGATGCCAATATATATATATATATATATATATATATATATATATATATATATATATATATATATATATATATATAGGCAGCAATATACAGTGGGGGAAACAAATATTCGTACACTTGAAAAATTGTATTTTTATAAATGTAAAAGCCTTACATAAAACAAATCTCGGCACATTTTATGTATAAAGACACATACTATTAAAAAATAATAATAAACTTAATTCTTATTCTAACAGAAATTAATGCATTTTTTAATTCCAACTGGTGAAAAAAGTATTCGTACAAATCAATAATTAGAATAAAATAATCAATTAATTATGAAAAAAGTATATTCTAGAATGTTCCAGTAATGTTATCAGTAATTATAGTTAACGCTATTAGCCATTATCAGAGCATTCTGCAATTTCTAGTCTTACGAGAAGGTTTTAATAATGCCTAAAGGTAAAGAATTGACTATTTCACAAAAACAACATATTTTGTCTCTTTGGAAAGATGGGAACAGTTACAGAACGATTTCTAACAACCTGAATATTCCTTTTACTACAATTGCTTCGTTCATTGCAAGGTTTAAAACTCGTATCAGCGTCGAAAACCAAAGACGAACAGGTGCTCCGAGGAAGATTTCTCTAAGATCAGCAAGGATATTAGGACGCCAGATCCAGCAAAATCCACAGGTTACCCGAGAAGAGCTGCAGGAACATCTGCGTGCATTAGGGATTAAAGTGACCAAGCGTACAATAAGTAATGAACTACACAAAAACAGTCTGAAATCACGCATCCCAAGAAAGACTCCACTCCTTTTGAAACGACACAGAGATGCTAGGCTAAAATTCGTTAGAGAGCATTAGGATAAAGAATATTCATTTTGGTAAAAAGTACTATGGACAGATGAAACTAAAATAGAGTTGTTTGGTCATAATTATCGAAATCATGTGTGCAGGAAGGACGGTGAAGCCTACTTACCAAAGAACACGTTGCCAAAAGTAAAGTTTGGTGGTGGCAGTATCATGATCTTGAGCTGTTTTTTCTGCAAAAGGTGTTGGCAGAATATCAATAATAGATAGCAAGATGAATGCCGAAAGCTACCAGAAAATCCTGCAAGACAATTTAATGCGTTGTGTTGAGAGACTTCGGCTACCTCCTGATTGGGTTTTCCAACTGGATAATGATCCTAAGCATACCGCTAGATCTACAAGGAAATGGTTAGCTGAAAATAACGTTGATGTCTTGCAATGGCCAAGTCAGTCCCCAGAATTGAATCCAATCGAGAATCTAGGGCGATATTTGAAAATTCAAATTGGAAAAAGGGCACCAACAAATATCAAGAATTTGAAGACAATATGCCAAGGAGAATGGGAACAAAATACCATTCAATGTGTGCAAATCATTAGTTGAGACGTACAGGAATAGACTGGTAGCTGTTGAACTCAATAAAGGATATTCCACAAAGTATTAAATTAAGTTAATATGCTTTTTTGTTTTGTACGAATACTTTTTTTCATCAGAAATGCATTAATTTGTTAGAATAAGAATTATTTAAGATTATTACTATTTTTTTAATAAAATGTATCTTTACACATAAAATGTATCAAAGTTTGTTTTAGTTAAGGCTTTTACATTTATAAAAATACAATATTTTAAGTGTACGAATATTTATTTCCCCCCACTGTATATATATATATATATATATATATATATATATATGTATATATATATATATATATATATATATACTGTTATCTATCAGTAAACGAATTAGTACAAATTCAGCAAAAGACAAGATTTTCGATGAGCATATCAATTCCTATAATAAGGCTATAAAAGAGAGTGGCTACAAAAACCAAAAAACTAACTTATATAAAAAATGAAAATGGAAAGCATAGAAAAAACAGATGTAGAAAAATTATTTGGTATACACCCCCATACAACCAAATGGTAAAGAACAAATTAGGACATAAATTCCTCGCATTAATAGTCAAGCATTTTCCTAGTGAAAGTAAACTAAGTACTATTTTCAATAAAAACACACTAAAATTGAGTTATAGTTGTACAGAAAACTTAGAAAAAATTATTAAGAACCATAATGCTAATATCTTAAATAAACACTTATACCAAAACCAAAAAAATTTACACAATGGAAAAATAAAGATAAAAACTGATGAAAATAAACAAAAACTATGTAACTGTAGAAACCCTCACAATTGCCCTCTACAAAATAAATGTCGCACTGAATCATTAGTATATCAATGCAATATCTCTTCGATTGAAAGTCCTGAAAACATAAAAATATATATAGGTTGCACTAGCCATGAGTTCAAAAAAAGATTCAACCAACATCAAACTTCATTTAGGATGAATAAATATAAAAATCAGACATCTCTCTCAAAATACTTCTGGCATCTAAAAGAATCAAATAAAACACTTACAGTTAAATGGAAGTTAATAAGCAAAGCTAGAATATCTAGGTCATTAAACAACCCATGTCCTTTGTGCATACATGAGAAACTATATATTACTAAGTTTATAAAAAATAAAAATTTACTGAATCAGAGAAATGAAATATCTATTTTATGCCGTCATTGTCAAAAAATTTCCTTAAGTAATATTTAAAAATTTAAAAATAAAAATAAATTTAAAAATGTGCGATCAGATAGTATACATACTTACATTTAACATGAAAAATAATTTTATATACTGTAAGTAATTCTATTACATTTACTTGTTTTTTCCTTTATGAAAAAAAAAGTCTATTAAAATAACAGTGAAAATATATTAAAGTTGTATTTAAAATTGTAGTTAAAACGAATTCTAACCTAAACATCTTTTAAAATTATAGTTAAATAAAATGTATTCTAACCTAAACATCCCTCAAAAAGTACTACCGGCACTTAAATGAATCCAATAAAACACCTACTGAAAAATGAAATTATAACGAAAAGCTAGATGATGGAGGCCATTGAATAACCCATGTCCTTTGTACATACATATGGAACTTTATTACTAAGTTTATATATCTTTTAAAAATAAATAAATAAATAAATAAAGTTTACTAAATCTGAGAAATGAATTATTAGCTATTTTTGCAGTAAGTGCCATAAATATTACTTAAATAATATTTAAATATAAAAGTTTAAAAATCGTAATATACATATACTTGATATGGAAAAATAATTTTACTTACTATAAGTAATTCAAATAAATTTCCTTCTATTATAAAGTAATATAGTCTATTAAAACTAACAATGAAAATATTTTAAAGTTGTAATTAAAATTGTAGTTAAATAAAATGAATTCTAACCTAAATTTCTTTTACTTAAAAGAATCCAATAAAACACCTATAGTAAAATAAAATTAATATGAAATGCCAGAAGATGTAAGCTTTTGAATGACCCATGTCCTTTATACTTACATGAGAAACAATATATTACTAGGTTTATATAAAAAATCAGTGAAATTAAGTAACTATTTTTGCCGTCATTGTCATAAATTTTACTTAAATAATATTTAAATAATAATAATAAAAAAAAAATTGTAACTTAATATACATACTTATACTTGATGTAAAAATAATTCTACATACTATAAGGGATTCTAATACATTTAATTGTTCTTAAAAAATATAGTATAATAAAAATTAAAAATTAAAATATTTCAAATCGTAAAACGTATTCTATCCTAAACACCCCCAAAAATCTTTAAATTTACAAATAGAAAAAAATGCCGTAAGAATTTTTTGCCGTTAACAATAAATTTTTAAAAAATTCAGACGACATGCATTCAACGGATGTCAGATTTCATTGAAAAATACATCCCTACCCCTTACCAAAACGTAACTAATAACGGATACAATAATACAGACTTAATGAACACCCAGACACCCCTTGTCCAGTTGAAGTAGATTTATCTGTAACCTTGGAAACGTGAATTATGATTTTAGCCGTGTCTTTAAAACCCAGTAATTTTAAAAGTTACTCCAAAATTCGCTTGAGGATGAAATGGAACTAATGTCTTTAATTTAATTACAAAATTAAATTCGTAGCTTTTAGCTTCCATTTTTGAAACATGGTCAGATCTGTGTAGCGAAAAAAAAGCATATTTTAAATAAATCAATTTATAATATTAATGCTCTGTAAATTTACATTGAGCACTATTTTGTAAAAATAAAAATATCTAAAAGAACACCGGATTATATATCTTACTGTTCTTTCTTAAACATGCAGCTGTAAAAGTTGGTTCACTGTGTCGTGTAAGACAATTTTTCTTGCCAGAATCTATTAGACATATTTATAAGACTACCATTTGTACTTGCTTTGAATTTTGCTGCCATATCTTGTCTGGTTCTCTTGCTATATATTTAGAGATTCATGATAAATCCAAATAAGAATCTGCAATCTTATTGGTCCTGATCTGGCATTTCAGTTTCATTCATTTTCCTACCGCTGTAGCGTAGCTTCCCTACGCTTTTTTTTCATAAATACTTTCATGGCAAGGGGTTCTAATGAACTTCCCGTTATGGTTACCTAGATTTTATGAATTATAGCGTAGTACTTTTATTGGCGGCAAGGTTATATCATTTTAAAGTTTGAAATGGTTAGATGTAACCGTAAGTTCTATGCTAACAGTTTCTTCTATCGCACTTCTCGCTTGCGAAACTCTCTTCCGGCTTCTTGGTTCCCAGTTAACTTTGATCTTCAAATATTTAAATGCAATATCAATCGCTATCTTCTGTCGTCTCAATTGATGTCCTTTTAATGTTCTCCCTCATTAATAGTATATTTTTCTTATATTCTCTAACATTCATTAACCCCGTGAGTCTTAGTGGCTTTTTCCTTTGTGTGTGTGTGCGTGAGTGTGCGTTGGTGCGTGTGAATAAAGACGAAGGGAAACTCATGCGTTTCGTCCTCTGAGGGTCTTTATTAAAGCAAATGCATTTTTATGCTGTAACAAGTAAAGATTTTATGTTGTAACAAGTATTTATCTACAAGAAGGAAAAACGTTATTGCGTTTAGGAACGCTCATAAATATTCATCAGGTTAGCTGAAATATCAGTCAATCTATGGAAGACACGAATATATAAAATTCAGTGCCTAATAAACGAAAATGAGTAACTGATGTTCTTAAAAAAATTGGTTTTATGCAAATTAGTGTTTGTATTATTTTACTTTAGGATTAATTTATGTGTTTTATATTTTGAATAACACGAGGTTATGAATTAAACCGTTTTCTTTTAATTTTTTAACATTTTTAGTCATGTATCTTGGCTTGGGAAAGTAGTAATTCTTTCAGGAATGAAGATATTGGAAAAATCCAGGACGCAAATTTATATTTTGATTAGTTTCGATAACGTCACTCTTGAGAACTTTCCGTCTAAGTTAGTTACTGTGACTTTAAAAATGTGTGACATTCTTTAAGTCGAAGTTGTTGAATTTTTTTCTGTGTATAACAAAAGCATTTGATAAATTATTGTGTGTAAAGTCCCTTTTGTGCTCATAGATATGTTTTTCTTTTTACATTTCTACAAGTTTCCTCAATTTATTGTGAGGAACAGTTCTGGCAATTTGTTTTTATATACACTTACTTCAGAATTATTAATGGTCTGCCTGTTTAATTATTATTGCATTTTTACAGTTATCGAATAAAGTGTTGTGGGCTGGAATCAACACAACACATTAAACAGACAGGCCTAGTCTGTTCTATCTAATCAAACTTATATATGTATATATATATATATATATATATATATATATATATATATATATATATATGTGTGTGTGTGTGTGTGTGGCGTCATTTAGTTTTTTTTAACCTTTAAAGATCAATCATGTATCGAAATCGTGACATTTTACGAAGGCCTAAGGACATTCATCGTTTTCTCCTCTTCAAATTCAACTCTCTAAAAACGAAAACGAAGTTGCTTGCAGAACTTCAACAATCGTTTTAAATCACTCATTGAATTCTGACTCGATGTTTACGGAACTTGAATACTGAGTTTCTATAAGGGATTAGTTTAGCTAACTGAAATAATCCTAATAATAGAAAAAAAAAAGAAAAAAAAAAAGAAAAGATTGTAGCGTTGTCTGCAGCAAGAGATTCGGTCGGCTTCATTGCAGAAATCGTGCAGCAAGAGATTTGGTCGCCTTTCTGGTAAAATCCTGTAACTGTAAGCCCATCCCTTGAAAATGAAAAGTTCTTCCTTCAAGTTGTACGACGTCGTACAAAAGGGCAAAAACGCTAAGAATTTAAATGGAAAATATCTTCAGCAAAGATTTTATTTCGAAGAAATTTCGTACCGTATATTCCGCTTTCTTTTCCTCTCTCTCTTTCATATAGACATACAGAGATAGCAATCATTCATTAAACAGAACAAATAAAAAATGTCTGGTGAAACTTTAAATGAAGTTCTCCTAGTGTCGAATAAAGAAACTTGCCCAAATATTGTGTAATGAATTTTCGGCCCCCATTGGTTGTTTCAAGGAAGAACGGTACAAACTCAAGAAATAGACGGTCTATTGTTCGATGTCCAAAATTCGAAATTAATGTGTGTTAATGTTATGACTACGAGAAAGAAATTACCATCGCGTGTCAAATATGACTACAGTTTAAAGTAAATTTAACATAGGAGCGCCTACATTGAAACAAATATTGATAATATAATTTTTCTTTTGATATAATGACCCTCCAAGATTTATAATCGCTTTTGCTCTTGGAGTCGAACTATTGTATTGTCTAAGAAAATCTGACGAAAATTAAAAGAGGCGGTGTGAAATCGTGTTATAGGTTTACATATTAGACTTCATTTAGAGAAATGAGAGAATTTCACAGGGAGAAATCTTGTAGACTAAACAGTATATATTTTGTATTTTTTTTATAATCAACAGATATATAGAATCTGAAATGACCAAGCACCATTTTTTTGGGAAATCCCTTATTGATCGTGACGACAACTGATATATATATATATATATATATATATATATATATATATATATACCGCCATTTATGGGATAGGTAAGCTAATTTTATTAAACTACTATTGAAAAAAGAATAGAAGAAAAATAGATGCTTGAAAACACTGATGTTTCTTTCACTAGGAATTTCTTTTTTTTTTATATTAATTTTGACGCTCAATGCAATTTATTTGGCTTCTTTTCAGAGCCTATCACGGTCCATGGTTGCCTGCCGGATCAAAGTCCGAAAATGGCCCAATGCCATTCAGGTTAATTGCTTTGTGAAATCTTTGTAACGGGCGAACGTTTCATGCGTATAGGGAGTTGCTTATATGCCAAATACACAAAAGGATACACACACACACACGTGAGCGCGCTCAAACACACACACACACACACATATATATATATATATAAATGTGTGCCGAAGTATTTATAGCATAGGCCTGAATATATATATATATATATATATATATATATATATATATATATATATATATATATCCACATGTAAAAGAACGAAGAATAAAATTACAACGTTCAAAATAATTAGATTTTAAATTTTAAATAAGATCGTTTATTATCATCATTGTTAATTATCTGAAGAGACGTTTTATTTAAATTTCGAAACAAAATGTATAATTTTGTAGTAATTACTTACATTTTCTAATGTAACAGTGTATTATATATATATATATATATATATATATATATATATATATAGAGAGAGAGAGAGAGAGAGAGAGAGAGACAGAGAGAGACAGAGAGAGAAGAATAGGAATCAAAGCTATTTGGTGGTTGTCCATTTCACGCTTCGGTGTGCGATTTACAGACCAAGTATTACGAATCATTAGCGTGCTGTATCGCTTTATATACAGTACACTAAGAACTAGTGACACTTGGTCACTTGATCGTATGGACGCCCCTGAGACTGGCACTCAACATGCGTGTTGATTCCTTCGTGCACATTATCTAAATCTATGAACTTTGCATCTCCGATACTGAAGACACTTCCATTATAAATTAAACAAATTATATATATATATATATATATATATATATATATATATATATATGTATGTAGAGAGAGAGAGAGAGAGAGAGAGAGAGAGAGAGAGAGAGAGAGAGAGAGAGAAGGATAGGGTAGCGTAGATATTTGAGAGCATATATTTATCGGTACACAAATGGAAGAAGGCGAAATTATGCACGCCATGCACCACATTTCAACATTCTTATTTCTCTTGTAGACGTATCGGGGACATTAACATGGCAGAGTATCTAACCTTACGTAAGAAATGAAAAGGCATGCCTCCAATTAGAATGTCCGCCCTCGAGTAGGCCAATTCTTGAATGTGAGCATGTCCTTCGAATGCGAGGCTTGGGTCAAGTTAGGGTCTATGTTGGACACGTGTTATCCGTGGACACGTAAATGAAATATGGCCGTAAGACATCATAGCTGAGCAGATTAAGGTAGTGGCGTTCAGTATCAAATGTTTTGGTGCACGAGATATGGAGTAGATATTTTCCAACAAGACCAGAGAGACTAGTGTGATTTGATCGAAATGCTTGTTGAAGCTTGTTCGAGTACCCCTAGGTACTTTTCCAATGAGACCCTTGATATGATGTGGGGTAATATTCCAACATATGCTCCAAGTGTTCTAGCAGTGACTGGCTGATAATTTTCAGGGTCATATCAACCCCTTGAATATCTTGATTTTAATTCCTTGGACTACTATATCCGAGGTCTCATTGTGAGGAAACCTAACCAGCGGCTATACAATCATTTACTGAAGATCGTCATCGCAGACGCGCTGGCTAACACAAACGAGAACCACTTAATCTAGGAATGCAGTCGAATCCCAAACCGCATCTATCATTGCGTGTTTTGTGGTTTTATTATTAATAGAAACCTTGCCAGCTCTCATTATTTTTATTCCCTTTGCTGTCTGATTTTGTGGCCATGGCAACATTGCGTTCCGAAACATTTATTAATGTTTAACATTCCTGACGCTTTTTATCAACGGACACAACATTAATTAACTAAGACAAGTCGAATGCTCGCCATTATTAAAAAGTCTCTTTCTACTCGTTTGTTGGATTCAAACTCCTGGTTTAACCTTAGTAAAAGGCATGAAATCAACCTTGCCAGACATTTGATACACAAGTTACACTGCGTGTCCAGGGATTTACATAATCGATTTCTAGATGTAGATTAAGTTTTCATATCACTATACACTGCGTGCCAAATTATTATCGAGATAATTTTTTTCAAAAACCGTCCAATCAATTCACACAAAATTTTCACACAGTGTTGGCAACACTGACCTGCGCAATTTTCGTACTGATCAGCGCACTGTAAACCAACTGGCGCCATATTTGTTATCAGCACTGTGATTTGAGCGTGCCAGTCTGTCAACGATGAAATTATTCATACACCCTTCAATTTTGAATATATTTATCCATTTCTCAGACTCTAATGTCCGTATAATAAGCACACACACACACAAAAAAAAAAAAACAAAAAAAAACAGGAATATAAAACTCAATTTTCAGAACAATAGGTTAAATACAACAAATTTGAGAGGAAAATTATGCAAAATAGGAATGACAAGGCAAGAAAGTCACAAGGGGGTTGAATGAGTGTGAGTGAATATGAGAAAAAGAAATCATTAAGGAAAGAAAACAATAAAGGTCGAGGAATTAAAAAGTCGGCGGATAAAGTTTAATTTTTTTGAAGATCAAAGTTGACTGGAAAGGAAGAAGCTGGAAGAGAGTTCTACAAGCGAGAAGTCCGAGAGAAGAAACTATCAGCATAGAACTTACGGTTACATCTCTCGGCATCTCAGCAGTTGTCGCCAATCTAGTGCTGCGCTTAAATTCATAAAGTTTAGGTATCAAAGACGAAAGCTTATCAGAGCAATTACCATGAAAATATTTATAGAAAACCCCAAGGAAGCTGCGTTACGGCGGTGGCAAAATTACTGAAGCCGAGATGCCAGGTCATGCCCAATAACATTGCAGATGCTTGATTTTCATCAAGAATCACAAAATACATAGAAGAAACACACACACACACATATTATTTATTATATGAGATTAAAACAATATTAAAAATCACTACACACTAGCTTTCATGTTTCAACACTACTTTGTATTAAGCTCTCTTTTAAAAATTAAACGCTACAGACAGTAGAATTATATTCCATTTGTTTTTATCCCATATATATATATATATATATATATATATATATATATATATATATATGTGTGTGTGTGTGTGTGTGTGTGTGTGTGTGTGCGTGCGTGTGTGTGGACTTTTTCTTTTCCTTCTTTAGGATTACTTTTTATGCGCAGAACTACTTCAGTGTATAAAGGCAGAATTAAAAGGTAATGTCTTCGTTGAATCCCCTTCCAAGACATTCGTCCTATTTTAGTATTTACAAGGTTGTTGGCGTGGTAGCTGTTTCTACCATTGCTTTTAGGTCCAACGTTTCCAAGTATTTACTTAGTTAATGGGTTTAAGTGCCAAGAGAAAGCAAAGTTTCTCTTAAGCAATTCAAAGTGGCTTTGATTGGCCCGTTATGTTCAGATAATACCTCTTGAGAGTGCTTGCACTTTATGTAACTCGTAAAACAGTCACTAGCACTTGCAGATTTCACACAGAGATTTAGCTACGGACAAACATGTATATACAGAAGGAAGCATTTGTGTACATTTGTGTGTTTGTGTGTGTGTATGTGTATGTGTGTGTGTGTACATAGATATATACATAGAGGCATCCATACATTCTGTAGTGATAGCATTAGGTTTATCGGTCTGGAAAAAAAGGAATTGACTAACCGATTTTGAATTCGGTTTAAGGCTGTTTTTATCAGCTTTGTGATAATACTTTTGAGAAAAGCATGTATCCAGTTCTACCTGGGCTCTGTCACATCGCTAGATATGTTGATAAAAGTCATGTCACAGGTATGACACAATGTTGACGCAGCAGGGAATGCATTTATGCTTTTGTCGAGAAAATAAGTCGTTAGAAATTAAAAACTTAGTCTTCATTTGTTTTGTAATACCAGAAATATATTTTATGCTCTTCCATAAAGGTTTTGTTCATTGTTTCAGGAACCGTAACCTGATTTGTCATATTACAGGTGAAAGAAAAAATGCAGATGATATTAGGTTGGTGCAAAAATAATATCGTTTTTTGACGTAGTTTTTAACGTCAAAAACGATATTAGTTTTCCACCAACCTAATATTAATGTCTGTATATGAATAACTAAAATAAATTGGCGTTTACTAAGTTTAATTTAATACTGCATGGAGATAAATGATGAAATTTCATCAGCATCAAAGGATTTTATTAAACCAGTCCTTGAAATAAGCATATTCTACCTTGAAAGTCAGTATTTAAATCTCTGACTTGCAAAGAAATATATGCTCTCAGTGGCAATAGGAAATAAGAAATACTATATACACACGCACGCACGCGCGCGCACACACACACACACATATATGCCAACATCTAGCGGCGATAATCTAGTCCATGTTTGAAAGCAATCTTTAGACAATATATATATATATATATATATATATATATATATATATATATATATATATATATATATATATATATGTAAGCAAATATATGGATATAGATCCGACAGTATGAAGAAAAATATACGGAAAAACAAACAAAAATCCTAATATGCAATTATGCTGTTTTAATGTTAATATAATGTCAACGTCGGACATTTCGGTCTAGTCGACCATCTTCAGGACACATTCATAAAACATAATTAACATTAGACTATATTCAATTTAACATGAAAAGACGGTAAGAAAATTTGAAACAGAAGTAGGTTTTCAACATTTTGAAATTTAAAAACACTTATAAATATTCTTCTGGTTGACTGAAAATGAACGTAAACTATGGAGGATTCCAAGGGATGTAATTTAGGGCCGAATAAACGAAAGTGAATAAATGTTGTTATTGTTGTTGTTGTTGACATTTTTCTTATTTCTTTGTAAATATTTTTTCTTTGCATTTTATTATTTTCTAAAGTAATGGCTAATGCATCCATTTTGTGTTCATAGATCGATTTTATACATGACAACTTATGAAATCCATTAGTCATACATAGAAATAAGTTCAATCACAATTTCGATATAAGGAATGTCACGCTTATTAAAAGAGAATGTAATCTATTTAGACGGGAAATTATTGCTGTTATTGGATCTTGCCAAAATGTAAATCTTTGACATGGATTTTTCAAATATCACCTTTCCTAAAGGATATACCCTTTTCAAAGCTAACATACATGGCCATAAATGTGATTAAACATGGTTAAATCAAAATATTCTATTTTTTAGAAATAAATAAAGACATAAATAATTTATCAGATTAAATAATAAATAATAATTAAATTAAAAAATAAAATGTAAATATATATATTTATAGTTTAATAAATAAATTGCTTTATCTTAAACAAACGCACGAATAGCAGGATAGCAGGACACGAGCATCCCCTGTCTGTTCCAACACGATGCAAACGAACCTGGCGAAAACCATTATTACATCAGAATCTGGTTATTCTTTCCTGATAAAGGTACGTGCGTGTTATTGTTTACTGAGATCTGCTCGAATCTGTTAGTTACTTGACAATAAATGACAACAAACGTTCGAATAATCTGTTAAAAAAAGAATTTGCACTTAGATTGTTCTATTCTACCGACTTGGTACTTCATGATTACCCTTTTTCCGTTCCCTGTAGAATTCGCAGAGAACGTTGCCAATAATACAAATATTGATTTCGATTTGAAATAGACTTCATTCTTGTGCAAAAAAATCCCTTCTTTGTTTTCGTATTAGGAGAAAAGGATTAATAATGGAAGGTTGGATATTTTTCATTTTTTTCATTTTCATTTTTCTTTAAAAAAATTGCACGAGAAAATAATCAGAAAAAATTTTTACGCCCCTAATATAAGTACGTATCAGATCGTTGCAAAAGTTCGTGCCAGATTTTTATTGTTAATATAAAATGACTGCAAATTGAGTCTGGTTTTTGTTTTGATGCTGATTTCTGATGTGTTCTAGCTTGAAATAGTCCATCGTACAATTGTGAATGTTGGTGGTTTGTCTACAAATGAATTCCTGAAAGATGGAGGATGAAAAGTTTCACATTCGCCATTCTATGAATTTCGGAAAGAAATGAACGCAGGAATTACGACGAAAAATATTCCGAGAGTTTATTTGGATTGTGTTCCACCTGTTCGGGCAGTCAAAAAGTGCTTTGTCAGATTACATCAGGGTGATTTTAACCTTAACGTTTAACGAGGCACCTGGCAACCTTCGATGAAGACGCTTTGCTTGCTATCGTGGAAAATAAACCGAATATTTTGACGGAAGTGATCGCTAATAGTTTGAAAATTGATATCTCCACTTCCTTTCGCCATTTGAAGAAACTTGGGTTCGAAAAAATCGGACGATTTTGGCAAATGGAAAGGTGTCAAGAGCGGATGGTACAAAACAGAAGCTTAATAAGTTGAAATGGGAAACCCTCTTTCACTCACCATTAGTTCTGTTGACTTGGCTACTTTGAATATTCAATTGTTCCGCTATCCATAGAAAATTTAAATGACATAAATTGTCTCTGTGGAGTCAGTTGAAAACTACCTCATAAAATTCTACCACCAAAAAACAAACTTTCGACGAAAATGGCAGCAACAAGCTTATAGAACTATGGGAGAGTTGTTTTTAACAATAGAGTCTATATATAGGATGCGATGGATAAATTGTTGTCTAAATGCAGAAATGAAAATAATACCTCATTTTAACGGATATATCTACCAAAATAACACAAAAATATATTGAAATACTAAAGAGAAAATTTATTCAATAAAATCGCCATTGATTTCAACCAAGGCCTCCAGACGACTTTGGAATCTCTTGCAACTCTACTGAATGCTCTCCTTGTTTAAGTTGATTGGTGTTACAAGAAGTTTTGTTGGTCTCTCGCACAACAGCGCCACAGACATCAAAGGGTTGCAATCTGGGGAGTTAGATAGCCATATATAAGGGGTGATATGGTCACAGAAATTCTCTGACAGCCATGATTAGGTTCTCCTGCTTGTGTGGAATGGTGCAAACTTCTGCTCCCAGACATAGTGTCTTCCAGCAGCCATCCTCTTGGCTCAGAGCCACACTACCTTTTCAAGGCACTAGATGTAGGCCTCCATGTTGTGTCTGAAGCCCTGTGGGAAGAGCAATGAAGCTATAACTTCGCCATCCCTAGTGATCACTTCAAACACCTTCATAATCACCATTAGACTTTTCATATCCTCTGCACTACCCTCAGAGTGTCACCCCCAAAACTCTGAAATGTTTGTATTGGAGCTTCCGGTGCGAATGCCAAGCAATATAGCATGTCGTTTCCAAATTTTTGGCGAAGTGAATTGCGTCATGGTGCTCATTTTTTTTGCCAAAATAATAAAAAATAAAAAACCATAAAAAACAAACAAAAACCCCCCCAAAAAACAACGCACATGCGCGAAATTCAAAATATAAAATATCGACAATTTACCTATCGCACCCGGTACTTGGCTAATAAATGTTGTTTTTTTTGTATGTATGTAAAATGTTGTTTTTAAGTTTTTAATCGAGTACGAACTTTTTCATTGATTTATCTCTATCTAGCTTCTGCCTGAGAGTAACAGACAGTAAAATCTCGTTTTGTTCGAGAGCGAAACAGCATTAGGTGACATTTAAAACTGTCTTTGGGCGCCTGACAGTTACAAATTCTGTCGAGCACGTTCTTCGTGAGGGTAGAGATTTGGATCTTCATCCGCTATCATGTCTTTGTTCTAAACTTGGTATTTATATTCATATTTACAGGCATTACTCTGACCCACTAATAATGTTTCCATTGGAGATGCTTATTTTATGTAGGTACACCAAAAGATAAATAAATAGTTATTTGCTAGTATCTGTTTTGTGTAAAGATATTTTCGTCTGAAGCCTAAATATTAGTCTACAGTTCTTTGATTTGAAATTGATACTAATTTCTTGCAACGGAGTGTCTTATTTACCTTCAGGTGAGCAGAAAATGGCAACAGGGGAAAATAATTATATATATATATTTTAAAATATTAATGTATTGTCCATGCAGAATGTTCACTAACTTTCTTATCAAATAAATATACCAGAAGCTTCTCGTCTGTCTGTCTCACTTCGTTCATATCTATCTGCCTATCTTTATAGAATGGATGACAAAAATCATTAGAAATGGCTAAGAGCTTATCCGATCATTCGATCAATTACTAGATACATATTTTAAAAGTTTAAGAACGCTCAATCGAATTTATACGTGCTGACGATAGATAGATAGGTAGAGAGAGAGAGAGAGAGAAAGAAAGAAAGAAAAAGAGAGATGTGAGGGTGTATGTGTGAGAGAGAGAGAGAGAGAGAAAGAGAGAGATGTGAGGGTGTATGTGTGAGAGAGAGAGAGAGAGAGAGAAAGAGAGAGAGAGAGAAAGAGAAAGCGAGAGAGAGCCGGGGATTGGGGGGGGGGAATTAGATTGTCGCAATGTTTACTGGCCATGAGCTTAGCTGTTACTTTCCATCCCTCCCTTTCCGGATTCTTACTGTGCTCCTCTTTGTCTCAGTGACTCGGCAGGGGGTACAGAAAAGAAACAAATATCGAAATAAAGGAAAGAAAGTGAAAGGAAAAAATCAATCGATGAAGAGAGAAAGAAAAAAGAAAGAAAGAAAGAGAGAAGGAGAAAAGACAAAGAAAGAGTGTGATAAGACAAGTAGAAAAAAGAAAGTGAAAGAAAAGTAGAAAGGAAGAGTTAAATGAAAGAAAGACGTTAAGAAAATTTGAAAGAAAGTTCAATTTTAAGTCAATTCACAGACAGTCTGCAAATATTCGATTTCTGAGAGTTTTGATCGCGTCTCTTAAGATATTTCAATTGGAAATTCTATGAAGCTTTTCGGCCATTTTCGTGTTTAAGAACTCAGATGAGTTTTGGTAAAAACTTCTTTTCTCTCTTTTCATCAAATTTTGTTTGCAAGATTAAAAATTGAGCGGTGAACATGGAATCATTTTATCTTGACTCACCTTTTGATAAAAGCGGGAAATTTTATCTTACAGCGGTTATAAATAAAAATATATGCACAGTCATTTTTTTTATACAATGTCTGGTTCTTTAACTGGTCATGCTATGATAAAGATGGTGTGCATAAGATGAACACTTTAGGTACACTTATTCACACTGTCATCAATTTGTCTATTGTAGTGAGTTATCAAATCTTGTAATATCCAAAGGCACTAGGAAGTAAACAGGAGTAAAATTTCTGTTTTCATTGTTCACTAAATGTTGAGCTCATAAAAGTTGTGTTTGTTTTCTTTCAAGTTTTTCTTTAAGCTAGGGTTAGGCTTAGGGTTACAGATAATTTTTTTGTATGAGAATAGACTATCCAAAGATTTCAGTAAATGATACTTTGTTTGCTTTTAATTCAAACATCTATCTTTCTAGTTACCTATCTATGCTTACGGCTACATCACATTGAAACAGTAATACCAACCAAAGTTAAGCAACGTCGAGTCTGTTCAGTATCTTGATGGCTGACCGCTACAGGTGCTGTATGCTTGGATCTGCGGGTGGTGTAATAGATAATGGCTCAGAATTGTTAATCAGGGAAGCAAGTTCCAATTCCAGTTGGTTTCTTTATATTCACTTACGTAACATTGGAAAGAGTATGAATCCATCATTTCTCTCCCCAGCTATGGGTTAATTAGTAAAACTAAATCATTATTATCTAAAAAATTCTTACAATATAAAATTTCTGGCTTTAAATAACCTACAAAAGGTTGATAAACCGTAAAAAAGAATTAATCAAATATTTATTTTTTCATATCTCTAAGCGATAAAACAAAACCTTCTTATTTTTAGAGTCGCCTTTTACTTTCTCCTGTTTTCATCTTTTTCTGAAATTATTTTCTTTGCCAACTGTTTATTTTAGCCACACCATGGACAACAAAGTTTTTATAAGTTCAGCTACTGACTACACTGGTTAATATTCATTTGAAAGGAGATGAAAAAAGCAAAAAAAAAAACCATAAAGGAAAACAAAACAAAAATGACGTTGAACTGAATTCCCGCCAAGATTTTGAAGATGAAATAAAGCAAAACCACCGATGGATTTCTCTCTGACATGAATACATTTGTTTTTATTTTGTGGAAGATGTTTTGCATACAGAACACTGTCTAATAATGGTTTTCGTCTATGAAAACTTTAAGATGACCGCGGCGCACTGAATAAATATGTCTATCAAATTAATACATCTATATTGAATATATTGAATCTTTGGATTCAGGTGATTTGATCTTCTGAGATGCCACAGACATTTCAGTCTCATGTAGTATTGTTACCGAAATGTTAACATTTTTAGTAAGTGTCAACCGACATTTTAGTTCTCATAATATTGTTATAAATGTCACTTCAGAATAATTTAGTCAGTTTCGAAATATAAGCCGCCCGTCTATTGTGAGATGCGTGCCACTAAGAAAGAGTTTTTACACGTTCTTAGTGGTACGCATCTTAGAGGCATCGGTGTATTACAAGACAAGTGGCACTGATATCATTATTCTATCGCAGATTTTAAGGTAAAGACTGAATTTTAGGTTTTTCAGAGGTCATGTAAAACGGTTAAAATCGAATTGAGTGGAAATCTTTAAAAATCAACAAATAATATCCAATATTCATGTTGAATATTCAAGATGAAACGTCCTTATGAAGGATGTATCATAGAATCTATTATTTCAAAATAAAAAAAAAATCACCACTCGGCGCTCCTTTATTTTGACCTTGTGCCAGATTAAACTAAGCTTAAGTAAATGGAAGTGGGTATAAATTATTTGTTCGAACAATCGGAAGAAAAGTAATTTTTCTAGCTTTTAAATTTGTTTTGTAGTTTTTGATAGGACCTTATATTCTTTATACCCCAACTGAGGTGAATAGGCAGTCCTGGGTATGACAATAAAATATATTCGGCAGCAAGGCCGTTGATCGGTAGGTTTTGAGTAGCGTAGGATCACCTCTTAGTTGCTGTTGTTCCCAGGTCGACCCTCACTCGGTGTGGTAGCACCTGTTAGGGACTCTGCTATGGGCAAATAGTTAATCCCCAAATTGGGGTCAAAATACTATGAAAGTATAAAAATAGATTTTTATATTAAAAAAATCAGCAATACATTTTTGATAAAAAGTATTACTAACAATACATTTGACTCTCAACAAAAGACTCACTTTACAAAAAAAAAAAAAAAAATAAAATAAAAAACACATCAATGAAATCTGATCTTTTACAAACTGATTTCTTACAAAGAATACATTCTCTTCATACGAACTTATCCTAAAAATCTTATCAACATTAAATAACCCATGGAAATATTGATATGCCGTGAAACAAAATAAACCAAAGCAAAAAAAGCGAATAGAAACTTAGATAGAATGACAAAGTAGCGACAATCATTAAATATTCAAATTGATAACATTTGCAAAGGAAATGTAAATAATAATTGACAAAGAACTTGGAGGTACGACCACCCACTCACCCTGTATCCGTCGCTTTGCGAACTGTTAATATATTCTGTCCTATACATTTGCTAATTTAATCAGTGAGACAAAATTATATTTCGCTTTTTTTTTTGTGTACATGTTCCTTTAATGACTTCAGTACACGCTAATCACGATGAAAACCGTTTGAATGTTGTTTGGGGAAAGAGTTGCGCTATTTTTGTGGCTTGAGATCACCAGAAACTCATTTGATACACCAGCCAATGAATTGCTATTATTAGGCATATCTGCTCACCTAAAATACCCTTGTCTGGTGTCGATATTACTTGGGGGCTTAATTTGGAACCCCCAAAAAACAAGCAAAGGAAAAAAGTTAAATTCTTACAAGAGAAAAAAATTATATCATAAATCCAATTTAGCTGGGTTTGCTTATTGACAGGTAGTTGCGTTTTAATACGTAACACCAATTGTCGTTCTTCGAAAGCAGGAATTCAACAAAGATAATTTTTATGTGATAGTCATGACATCCCAACTGGAGGACACCTACGGCAGTATTTTCTTATTCTCATTGTCTTTATTTTATTTTTAGACAGAGAAAGCTAAGCTTCATCAACTCATTTCAAGTTTATTACATTTGTAAAGAACTTTTTCTCTCTTTTTAAAGAGAGAAAAATTGATAGAGATCAGAGACAGAGTCTCTGTCTGTTTTTAGGTTTTTAGGTTTTTAGGTCTACCTATCTGCCTCAGTATTTTTTATGTATGTCCCTCCTCTCTTCATTATTGCTCTTTCAAAACACACACACACACAAGGAATTAGCACTATGGTTTCAAGGATTTACCGATCAGCAGACCATCTACTGACACTTTTTATATATACAAGCGCTCTATACCCAACATTATTGCCTGTAAAATATAGTAACTTCTAAACAATATATATATATATATATATATATATATATATATATATATATAGGTAATGAAAAGTTTGGTAATCCGTATGGATAATCCCAAGGAAGATGTAATCCAGAGAGCTCAATGTCAAACCAGAGCAATTATTAATTCAATTTAATTAGAAAACAGACAACCTTAAGGGTCCATTGATTATATTTTATTCCCCCAGGTAAGTAGTTTTTACCTGGTTCATTAGATCCCATTTCCAAGTTTTAAGGCGAAAAAGTGCAGTGGTTTGGGGACATAGGTATCAATATTGGGTGGCGACAATCAACTATCGACAACTTCGAATCAGTTCCGTCTATCCATTTTCACTTAATTACGCTTGGGTCAACCCGTGTCACGATCCACCGTGATAATGACTTAAGAAAGTTGAAAGTTTGGACTATATTTCTTCTGAAATGTATTTCGGACAGTTTTTGACGGAATTTACGCCTTGTCTGAGAAGGATCATTCATAATTTGGAAAATTTTGGAAAATATTAGTTATACATACATGAGGTGCAGTGCATGAAGAAGTGGTTTCATTCTTTCTCAAAGAAACAGAAGCGAAATAAACATTAACAACCTCAAATATTACTACCTTTTTTCTCGACTTCTAATCATTACGCTACTTCAGGCTCATATCACTTCTCCTTTCTTCCTTCCTCCCTCTCCTCTTCCCTCTCCTCTACCATACCCCTTTTCACGCTCTCTCCTCATTCCAATCTACTTTTCACCTCCTAATTCTTCATCATCGTTCATCCTCTTTTCTCCAAGTTATATTTGCAATAATATTGATGCTGACTGCCTTGTGATAAAACTAAGCCATGCTGACTAAATAGCAATATTGATGCAGTCTACAGGAAACTCTTATAACTACATATAGAATTATTTATAGTGACTAAATTGCTTCTTTAAGCAAAGACTGCCGAAAAATCCTGATAGAAATTAACAAGAATGAAAATAACATAGTTAAATACATCTCTATTTTTCTATAAACTGAAGTCAGTTAATGCATCCCTATCTTTAAAGTTATCAACATCTATCTATCTATCTATCTATCTATCTATCTATCTATCTATCTATCTATCTATCTATCTATCTATCTATCCTGAAAATGTGTTATTTTCCTGAAAAAATAACAAAACGTGTCGCTAAGAAAGCCTGGAAGAAATAAGCCGCCTATCGTAGTTACGTTATTTTCTAAAATCGTTTCTTAGGTTATTTGAAAGCACAAGGAATTTGAAAGCACAAGGAATTTGATCTCACAAGGTGCTCTACTAATGTAGCCTTGTTCGAATCAGTTGAACGTAGTAAATAAGCATAAGTTGGACGAGAAATGTCAAATGGTAGCAGCAGCCTTTCTTCAATACTCCTTTTCCGTCATGTCCTTTCAGGACGTGGGCGACCCTTGTTTTCAAATGGAAATGCTGTCGTTTTTGAAATCTAATTACCTGCTTGATGATTAGTAAAATTACACCCATAGGTGATAAAGCCAGTAAAAAGTATTTTCAATAATCGTCTTTTGCAATGCGAGATTAATCCTAGAAAACGAAATGTTGTTGGAAAAGATAAAAGATAAAAGAAAAAGATCTCAGGAAATAAAAAAATAGCTTTAAGATAACTATTTACATTTGTTTATCGAATTGCAATTGAAAAGTGAATGAGGACAGTGGAGACCTGAGTGTTGCAACAAAGTTAAGAAGCTATTTTGACCGGAAAAATGTTGAGAAATTTCGCAAGTTGTAAGTTACACCAAACTAGACAGATGAACATTGGAGAAGTGAACATGGCTGCATGCTGCACATCGAACTTAATGCACAAAAAGCATTTAGAACCAAATAAATAACAGCAATACGTAAGTAGATGTCAACTAAAATAAAAAAAAAGGCGCTACTGCAGCTGTCAGGCGTGTCTGAAAAGCAGATAAAATATACTTAATCCAGAAGAGATTATTGGTCTTAATCCGCTTAAATCGATTACATTTGTTGTATTCCAAGAACGACGGCTTCAAAATTTCCAATATTTGATTTTCACATCCACTTTTGGTGTCCGATTAGAAGCAGATGCACACCGAGCAGACGGCACCATTTTTATTCATTTCTTTCTCGCACAACAGTTTTTCTATCATTTCTCTGAGGATTACTACAAACAGATAATATATATATATACATATATACATATATACATACATACATACATACATACATACATACATATATATATATATATATATATATATATATATATATATATATATATATATATATATATATCTTATTATACACACACACACTTATATATATCTTAATATTACAAACATTATATTTAGTATGTACATGTGTTTGATTAGACATGGTTGTTTTTTTTTTTAAACACCGATATCTATCAGCCTAGAAACTCAAAATCCTACTAAAGAAAAAATTTGCTTCTCGGCAGCAATCGAACCATTATTTAGATTTAATCTAAGGAAACAACTTCTAGTCAGTCATACTTTTACCGTTATCATACAGGAAGACATTACTATAAATCAAGGTTTATTATCCCACTTAAGAAATATAAATATCTTTTTGGGACCTATATTATTAAATAGAATATATGTTTGAAATGAACGTGGCTTGATATGATATGACAGCAGATTAGAATTTTATGTTATAAGATTAAAATGACTTTCCAAGTTCAAAGGCATTTTGACATACGCGTGCTTAGTTTGGAACAAATGTTATTCACTGAGCGTTTTTCTTATTTGATGGAAAGGACTTCCAGGATTTTTAATCATGTTTTTCACTTGGTGCGGACACTATTGTTGACCAAATTCTGACGGAAATTCAATGCGTCATCGTAGATTTTTGCTATATGTTGTATTACATGAAGGACTCAAATGCTTTTAAAATTAGAACATATAGATATATCATTTCTACAGATAAAGAAAATAGCTCAAAATCCGTCATATAGTTCAAAACTTTTGACATATTGTTACTAAGAATATTTCTTCACAAAGGACCTACTTTGTTGGAGTGTTGTGTTGGGTTCGTGGCTGAGTGGTTAGAATATTCGATTTCTCACCAGGGTCGATTTGTTCATCGAGGTGACCTGTTGATATCATCGACCAGGGGAGGCGATACCAGAGCGTGCTACATTTGGAAAGTGCCTGAAAATCATACTACAGATTGACTCAAGTATTGTGAGTGAAACAAGGTAGATGGAACCGTTGGCGAGCCGTAGGTGTTCACAAGTCACCGTGACCAAGATTTTGAGTGTACTGGTCTTGTTCAAAAAACTGATCACGCCAGATAATGCGTTTTGTCTTTCCCAGAAATTATAACTAAGCTCCGCTCAGCATAGTTGCAGTATAATCTACAGGTGTGCTCTCTTGTTTGAGCAGGTGTCTGTAACAGGCTGTGGCTAGTCACCCAGGCTGAAGGATGTATTCGGAAACGGGTAGTAGCCGGCTGTTTCAATGATGTATGTTAATTCCTTATTCTCGATAATAAAACATCACCATATATGGTCATACCACGACATTCTGCACAAGGAGATAGAACTGTCGTCTTTCTGCGCAAAGTGACATATGTAGACAACAGTTGCGATATTTTGCCAAAAATTCTTTGTTGGTGACCAAAAGAATGGGTGGGATTATTGTCACACATTACAGAACAAGAGCATTTGTTTTCGCTTGAGTAGTAACATTCTCTTTAATTAATGCCGCGTAACGAGTTCTCGTTATATTCGTGGCAAATCTCGTAAAAATCTTAACCAAAAGTTTTTTCAGATATATAATGCATAGCAGGATATTTTGTAAATGCGAAGTATCTTGTTTGACATGGATGTTTGATTCATCGACTGTAATGTTGATATAAACCATGTTCGAATTACAGCTTTTTCACTTTGAACTTTTATCTTTGCTATTAACGATAAGGCCATATTCAGCGTAGAGTCGTCAATTGGCGTGTCGCTCAGCAGGTTATGGGGACGCATAACATCTATTGATCGCAGGATGTGCATGTGAAGATCAGATCAGAAAATATATCGAAGAGGGAAATTGTAATGTCGACGTTAAAACACTTTCAGGCGCATTTTAATTATTATGGATATTTTGGTGGCACAAGAAAGAGACTTGCCCCAGATTTCAATTCATGAAAAAGTAAACACGAAAACATTAAAAAAAAACATATAAGATGGTTGAAGTAAGTCTGGTAGAATTAAAAAAATATCCAGTATTCCATCCATACGAAATTCACAGTTTCTTTATAGTTTATATTCACAACCTGCCGCCGTGCAGTCTATTCTCTAAGCGTCTCCATATCTACTTCCATCATCAGTGACGTAATTGGAACAATTCAAAATTTCTTGGAAATTGGTATCAAGAACTGGAAACAAGACAGAATGAAAAACTAGCAATAGAATAATACTGAATGATGAAGAAATTTGATGCTACTTAATGTAAAGTCACGTCAGAAAATTCAGTGTGGTCAAAAAATGAGAAGAATGTGCGTTGAAGCTGTGAATATATACTTACGTTCGGCTCCTTATATGTTGTAAAATTCCTGTCCTTAAAATCTCTGATGAAGCCTCTGATCTCTCGAATTATCGTCCAGTCTCTTTACCCCTTCTTTTTTTTAAGTTCTAGAGGCTCTAATCAACTTCCAATCAATTCATACGGCCTTCTTTCGGATAAACAGCATGGCTTTCGTTTCTCTAGGACAACTGCCTATGTCTTAAGGCATATTACTGAATTTGTCTATCAGGTTTTAGATAAGAACGGCGAGGCTAGGGCTGTGACTTTAGATATCTCGAAGGCGATTGACAGTATTTGTCATTCTAACTTTCTTCACAAGTGTCTATGGTGTCTCTGGCCGAATGTTTGGCTTAATCCAATCGTTCTTAACAAATCGTGTAACGAAGTTCAGCTCCAACAAGGTATTTATGACACAACTATTTACTCCTGCCTTAAAAGTAAGTCCGATAGGTGCGACAAAGTAAAATTGACTGCTACTCTAAAAAATGACCTTCAATCAGTTGTTAAATGGGGCAGGGAATAACTTGTAAGTTTTAACGCCCCTAAAACTAAACTGCTATTTTTTAATCACCATATAGAATCTTTTTTTTTTTTTTTACCTTCAATTAGTATGGCTGATGCTAACCATCAGGAAAGAAACTCATTGTGACATTTTGTTCTCACGATTTCCACTAATATGAAGTAGAGTGATTATATTGAATCAATTGCTAGGTATACTTCTAAGAAAGTTGGCTCATTGTGTGGTATCAGAGAATTTTTCTTGTCAGAATCCCTCTTGTACATTTATGGATTCCTTGTGTCTTTTGTATAAATATTTTCCTCGCATTTAAAAAATTATATTTCCTCGACCGTAAAAAATTATATACACTACTAGATAGGCAACTACTAGATTATATACACTACTAGATAGGTCTTACCAAATTACTGTGTAATTAGGTAGATGTAAGCTTAAGTTTTATTCTATTTTCCGGTTTCTTGCCATCTATAATCTTGAAAAAAGTTAAATGCAACGTCAATCACGATCTTCTGTCTTCTTTAAACATGTTCTTTTATTGTCCTTAATATATTCTACTCCCAGTAACCTCTTGTGTCTTAGTGGTCGGGATTATAAAAAAAGAATTGATGACTTAAAACCGTTTTTATTTTAATGCTTGTTTACATGGGTGGGGTGCATGTGTTTGTTCAATGAGAATATAGGCAAGGAGAAAGAGACAATTGGGATGAATCAGATTAATAAATGAAAGTAAATGGCAATTATTTATGGCTTACATATAACTAAATCGCATACCAAAATAGAAATAGGAAAAAAAGAAGACAAAATAAACTCTAAAGCCATATATATATATATATATATATATATATATATATATATATATATATATATATATATATATATATATGTGTGTGTGTGTGTGAAAAATATATAGAAAATAAGAAAGAACTCGTTAGGTAAATAATCCAAAGTTCTTTAGTATTTTTGTTAATATTTTTAAAAAATAATGCTCGATACAAAAGTAGAGCATAAATATAATTATTTATTTAAAAATATGATTCCAACACGATACATTACATACGGAATTATTTTGTGAAAATTTTGCAAAAAACAATACTAATACTAATATAATATACATTGGGACTACGAAGAATGAATTTAAAGCCAGATGGAGGCAGCATAAGTGCTCTTTCAACAATATAAATAAAAGAAATCAGACATCTCTATCTAAATATTTTTGGCATTTGAAGGAAATGAATAAAACACCAAAAGTAAAATGGAAAATTATAAACAAAACTAGAACTTGTAAAACTTGGGATGACCCATGCCCTTTATGCCTACATGAAAAACTACACATTATTAAGTTTCTAAATAATAAAAATCTATTAAACAATAGACATGAGTTAACGGTTTTTTGCCGGCATCATCAAAGTTCAGTTATTCAGCCAGAAAGAGAACAGGTTAAAATCGTTTTGTGTCAGCCCCACAGTCTTCCTAACCGAGCAATGCTGAGAGGAAAAAGACCATTTAGGCTTTCAGTAATGGTGCCAACTTTCATATTCTGGCTTCCATTTCAAAGTTCACTTAAGAATTATCAAGAGAACGGTGAATAAGTTTAAAAAAGAAGGAACAGTAAAGAGGAAAACGGGATCAGGAGGTCGCAACAGGAAATGGGTTAATCATTTCAATTTAGAGTTGAAGAGATCAATTAGAAAAGATCCAACTCAATCCATAAGACGTTTGGCACGCGAGAGAAGAGTTTCAGCTATGACAGTTCAAAGAGCTGTAAAAAAGACTTGAAAATGAAATCGTCCGTGAAAAGTGTGAGACACATTGTTACTTTATTAAGGAAAGTTAAAAGGTTAGAGATGGCAAAGTTCCTCTTGAATAAACTGGAAAATGATCCTGGAATAATATAAATATATTTGAACTTTATTTCAATTCTTCATGTGATTATATAGAATTAATGTGAGTAAAATTTCTCAGCATCCCGAATCCAGAGTTTTCCATCTACAAAACTCTGGATTCGGGATGCTGAGAAAGGGGGTATCAGCAATTTACTGCTTATATTTTTTCAATTTTTTGTTTTTATACACATTTAACATTGGTGTAAACTTACTTCTGTATTCTCTGTGTTTGTGTGCGCGCTTGTACGCGCGCCCACGTGCGCCTGTCAACATGGATGTGCGTCGTGATCATGTTGCTCTTTTTCTTTCTTTCTTTTTTTTTTTATCTGTAGCAGACTTTGTCTGGTTTTAATCCGGCTCTAGACATGTGGCCTATTTTTATTTATTTATTTATTTATGGGCATTTTAGTTTTTTTGCTAGGATAGTTGTATTTCGATTATTTCCGTTTTTATATAAATAATTGGTATTAATGCTTAGGCAATAAATAGTTTTTATGTATATATGATACTAATGATGTTAATGCTTAAATGGTAAATACTTACACACACACACACACACATATATATATATACTCACATGCATACATACACATTTATATATGTTCACTGGGTTATTATTTTATTTTTAATTGGGTTTGATGATATCATAAGTATTAATTGTAGGAGGTTAGATTTATAATTAAGTTGATTATTGTCAGAATTTATGAGCACATGTCTGTAATTATACGCCTGCGTATATGCACATTTACACATCTATTCGCGTGCATATATAGGCATACTTACGCATACATATGTATACATAAACGCGTGTACGTCGGTACATGTGCACTTTAGTGTGTGGTTTGTTAATAATAGAATAGTGCATAAATGGTGAAGTTATTTTTTAAATATCATTTTTTTACACACACACACACACACACACACACACACACATATATATGTGTGTGTGTATATACATATATGTATAGTATACACTCTCGTACATCTATGAACGCACCGAACGCTCGCTGCACCCACGCACGTATATATAATTGTTAAGTAGTGTATGTAATTAAAATAAGTGTATGCTTATATATGTTATCGTTTATCGTTTATTTATGTTTCATTTTAATTTTTATTTAATGGTTAGTAGTTTATTTATTTTTGCTTTGGTGTTATATATTGAGGTATCAATTAGGAGGATTAGGTCTGTTAATTTTGATGTCTGTGTGTTTGTGTGTGTGCATGTTCACATGTACATGCACGCACACTTTCAAGGGTGCGTCCTTTAATATTTGTTCGTTTATTTATTTATTAATAAATTAAGTTTATATTATATTTATTTATTTAAAGTTTGTATTATATATATTTTTAAAGTTTATATTTATTTTATTTATATTTATTTGTTTAGGTTTAGTTAGTGCTTAGATGGTAGAGTAAATATTTATTTATATGCCTACATTTGCCAATTATTTTAGTTTTCTTGTTTAAGAATTTTGGTTTAAGAGTTTATTTTGGTAATTATTGCTAATTTTTCCTCTAAGTATAATTTACAATTTTTGCTATGAATACTGTATGGGACTGCTCTTTTTATAATTTCCCATTTGATTTTGCCGTGGATAATCTTTTCTTTTGTGCTCCATATGTATTTTGATGTATTTTTCTTTTTTGCTCCATATGCATTTTGGTATGTATTTTGTATTGTTTGTGTAATTTTTCTTTCGAATTTTGTGGTTATACCATTTTTCTTTAAGAGTTTTTATTTTCTGTGGCCCCTATTTAAATTTTTTAGTCTGTGTTAATGTTATTATTTACGATGACTTTGTATATTATGTTATTGGTTAAGCATTTATTGTTATCTTTCTGCAGTTACATTTAATAGTGTTATTTTGCTGTATGTTATTCTGGTAATTGTTATTGGTTTTGTTGAGTAGTTTTTTTTATTGTGCCTGGTTATTTTTTTCTCTATGTTATCCATGCAACTGTAACTAATTTTGATTGTATTTTTGTTGATAATCTTTGATAAATTGCTGATTTTAGGGACGTGTTTATTTTCAAGTATATTTTTCATATTTCCGTTTTTATAGTATTTTTGTGGGGGATGGTGAACCCAATTATATTTCTTTTTCTGTTGTTTTTCGTTTTTGCATTCTAGTTTGTCTTAGGGCTGATTCATATGATTTTTTATTTTCATTAAATATTTTTAGGCTGAAATTCTTTTATTTATAAATATGGATATTTGTTTAAATACGTTAGGGGTGGTTGGAACTTTTGCTAATTTATATAGTGCTTTTGTTGTGTTTTCTGTATGGTTTGTAGATTCCGTTGTTTAGGTTGAATCTTATATTTAAGAAATTTACAATTTTTTAATTTGATTTATTGTAAATCCTATGAAGGCTTTTATTATTTCTTGTTTTATTTTTTCTGTAGTTCTGCCGTTGCAGTTTCTTAGGATTAATAGGCCGTCGTCCCTGTATAGCTCTATATCATTTTGTTAATAATATTTGTAAATTTATTAATTATATATATGCCTATGAGTTCGCATACCACTTTGGTATCATAGCTACCCGTTGTTACGTCAAAGTTATTATTATTTTGTCCCTTTTTTGTCCATATTACGAAAATCAGAGTTAACTCCGATAAGTATGGAACTTTATTAATTCTGATTCAATAATTATTGCCCTAGACAACTACTGAGTAATTTGTTAGCAGACATTTTGTTCACCCTGATATACGTTGAATTATATTATTCTACGCATACCAACAGCTAGCGTTATTATTTTACCCAGGTTGATAACATCTACGTTAAGAACGCATCTTACTTGAATCTTACGTTACGCTAGACAATTTTTCTCGCCAGAATCTATGTTACACATTTATAAGTCTACCATTCATCAATGCATTGAATATTGCTGCCAGATATAGTCTGGTGCTCTTGCTATATATTTAGAGCTCCTTGATAGTCAGAAGAAGAATCTACAATGTTATTGATCCTGTCTTGGCATCTCGGCTTCAGTCACTTTCTCATCACTGCAAAGTCGTTTCCCTGTGCTTTTTCTATAAATACTTTTATGGTAAGTGTTTGGATGAACTCTTCGCGATGGTATGTAGACTTTATGAATTTAAGCATAGTACTAGATTGGCGGCAAGGTCACATCAATCCACAATTGAATTGGTTAGATGCAACCGTAAGTTTTATGCTAACAGTTTTTCTCGCACTTCTCGTTTGTGGAATACTTTCCAGTTAACTTTGATCTTTAAAAATTTAAATAAAATAATTGTAATCTAATGTCCTCGAGAAAAAAAAACTGGGAAGATAATACGAAAAGGAAAGTGAAAAGAAATGAAGGCTAAATAAAAAATATTATTTGGGAACAAAAACTTGAATAAAACCTTGAATATTTGAGGATGGTTAAATAAGAAAGAGAATGAAAGAAAGAAAATGAAAGCAAAAAAATGTCACCGAGTAAAGAATGTAAAGTGGAACATGGGATGTGAACGTAAGAAAAATTTGAAGTGATGAGGAGAGAATGACATAGAACTAAAATGATGGAAAGAAAGAGAAGAACAAATAGAAGCGGGATGAAGAATGAGGAGGGAACATGAAAATATTTTCATGGAACACATCGGAAGAGAAAATCATTGTGGAATAATTAAAAAGATGCTTAAATATATGAAGAGAAACCAAAGTAAACAGGCGACAAAATATGTTGAAGAGAATGGAGGAATTGAAATAGAAAAGATATACTGAAGTGGAAATGAATGAAAAAAAAAGAAAAGAAAGGAAGAATGAATTTCTGTATAACCCATACGGTTTATAAGCAATAATTGAATGTAAGATAAAATGATAAAACCAGAAAGAATAATTATGAAATAAAGATAATTTATAAGAAAGTTAGGGGAATGATTTGATGTTTTCAGCGAAATTCCTGAGAGAATGTTATAAATAAGTAAAATATAAATGTAAAGATTCCTAAAAAGAAAGAATAAAAGAGATAAAATAAAAATTAAACATAGGAAATAATACATAAAAATAAGGAAGACTTCATTTTTTTAAAGTAAATAAAAATAAGAAAATAGAAAGGCACAGACGATAGAAATACAAATGAAGGAAGGTATAAATGAAAAAAGGAAGGTAGAAAGACAAAGACAAAAAGTAAGTGAAAGAAGGTTAGAAATGTTGAAAAAAGAAAACAGAAAAGGAGAAAAATGTCGGAGAAGGTGAATGAAAGGAAAAAAGAAAGAAACAATAATGTTAAGAATAAATGGAGATGAGCAGAAAAGAAAAGAAAAAAAAAGAAGAAAGAGAATAGTATGCTATGGGCCAGAGGCCAAAAAAAGGGCTTAGATTTTGAGTTCGTGGACATTTTATTCATATGAGAAAATTTCAAGTGTTTCTAGGAGTATTTTTCGTGCTGATTTCAAATCTGAAGAGATCTCCAGGCTAAATGTGCGCACTGCTTCAGAAAAGGGGAGATAATACAGGGTGTGTCATTTACGGAAAAAGTCCATTTTCATGGTTTACTTCATGTAAAATGAACTTTAAATAAGTTTTTTTTTAGCCCATTTAAGTGTATCAACAAGAAGCTGATATATCTATGCTCTTATATTATGTGTTAATTTATTTAAACAGGAATTTTCAGCAAATAAAATGACTTGCATAAAGCCATAACAATGCAAACGTTACTTTCTATTGTCGTGCGAGTTTCTCAAATTCGAATAACCTCGTAAAACATTGCAATGTACATTAATTTGATAAAAAAACATGAAAAACCTTTATATATGTTTCCAAATCTTGTGCCTTCCAAAAATCATAGATGTAAGAACTGTTTTCAAATACTTCTGGTGATTGACTTTTCTTCATTTTGGACTGCCATTTACTTTTTGATGTAATTTTGTCACACATACACATTGACTGATATAGAAATCTTAATGTTTAGACTAACTTTGACTATATATATATATATAAAAATATTGTAATAAGAGTTTTTTTCAGTTATGTTGAAATAATTGTTATCAAGTAATACATTTATAAAAGGAATTGAAAAATAATTGATTGTCTTCTAATCCTGCAAGCTCATCTTATCATTCGCCCTCTGAGGAGTCAGAATCTTCTATTTCATTAATCTGCTGCACTTCATTATTTTTTAAGTACATTAAAACAATCTATACACTGGCAAAGGTCGGTACAAGGCAGTGTTTGACGAACACAAGAACAATGCCTGTAGCTGTTCTTCTTACAGTTACACTTTACTAAGTTCATCAAGGTAGATGGAGTTTTAGGAAGGCTGCTCCAATGAACAACGAGTTTTTGATCTTCACATTTCCAGCCATGATTTGTTGCAGAAGGAGCATTAATATTAATGTGAAGACATTGTCGCCAAATTACAGCCTGGTAATTTGCCCTTTCTGCATGTAACCGTAAACTATTTTGGCAAGGTGGTAGAGTATTATCCAATTTTCCAGAAATATGAAAAATATTAAAACGAGCAGTATTTACAGAAGAAACATTTCTCTGACAGCACACAAATTTTTCTAGTTGCTGGAACAAATCATCTGTCAGGTGCCAGTTGCAGCCTAAAAGAAACTTTACAAGAAAATAATGAAATAATGCAGCTTTGTTGGTACGCTGCAAAAAACCATCAATGTTACTTAGGCTAGATGGGAACTCTGAAAGGCAATGTGAAAAAATTTCTTCCAGGTCAACTTTTTGGGTTCTTGCTACTATAAGAAGCCTAGTGAGAAGGTCTTTATCTGCTTTCAAGCAATCTGCTTCCTTCTTGCTCTTTTGTTGTGAATGATTTTTCTGAAGATCACTAAAAGTTTTTATCTTCATTGATTTTAGTGGTGCATTCAACTCCACATTTTTCAAAATTAGTCGTTGTTGAACAAACTGATTAGAAATATTACAGCCTTGTTCATGTGCTGTCAAAATGTCATCTTTAATTTCAGAAGATGCTACTTGGCCAGAAGCAGTATTAATTAATTCTTTTTATACACAATATGCAAATGGATTTTGCATAGACTCAATTGTCTGCATGACACTTTGAATACCTGCTTCATCCTTTTGATATCGAGAACTACTCAGGTCTTTTTTATTATGGCAGCCCTCTCCTTTTCCAGCCATTTCAGTACAGTTTTTAGAGATTTGAGCACGTTGATTAAAAGATAAAATCCAACGATGAACAGCATTGGAATTATTTGAGAATCCAATCTGCCCACCTCTGGTCTTGCTATCTCTATTCCTTATCTGTTCAATCGTCTGGTCAATTGCCGTCTGACTAAAGGGGTACTAGTTTTGTTGCTGAACTACAAAATCCCCAACAGCAAGATGCTTTACTATTGCAGGGTGGGTATCTGGAACAGCAAGCATCTCATAGATATAAACAGGAAGATATCTAGCATAGTTCAAATGGTCATATGCAAAATACCAAGGTACCATTTCTGCTGCTGATTTAAGGTGAAGGGCCCAATCTCCTGTTCGTGTAGCACGAATAAAATTTAAAAACAAATCTGCCATATTCAAGTAACTCATCCAAAATGCAAAAGTTGGAAATTGGCTGCATCTCTCTTGAATAAATAAGGATAGTTTGCTTTCAAACTCTTTAAAATCATTTGATGTGCAGAGATCTTGGAATTGTGTTTTGGGCATAATATAAATTTTTAGACAATGCAATGAATTTAGCTTTTTCTTCTTCACTTTGTGTTTCAATAAAAGTAGATAGGAGTTTCCTCCTTAAGGCTTCAGACATAATTTTTATGACTCTGAAACTTCGATTATAGTGCCTGCCTTTCATGACTCCAGGTAGTGATCCTTGTGCCACTGTTCCAGCTTCAAGTAGGACATCAGCTAGCCCCGAATCTTCAAAGCGCTTTCCAATGACACTGAGAAACAACATGCAGGTGTGGAACTCACCAAGTCTGACAACTGTTTTTTGCATATACATGGCATCATTCCAACGTACTTGCTGTGCTTTAGCATAAAATGCAAGATCAAATGTTAATACAATACATTCAGTTTCAAGCTCATCAGCAATAGCAAGACTTTTCAAAAATACTGCATTCACAGTACTTAGTTGAGTTGGGTTACCATTGACCATAGGCAAATATCCAACATTGCTTTTTGGTGGTATTTGTTCCTATAATAAAAGAATATTGAAACCTATCCAACCTGGAATTGGAGTAGTGTTTTGATTGTCACTTTCACAGTGCATATTGATCATGGTCATAGCCAAATCAGTAATGCTTGTTTTGGTCCCACAAAAGGATTTAAATAAAGCATTTTGAATGCTGTCAATTGAAACTGAAGGCAGGAAAGGACCTACTCTTTTTGCCACATAATATTCTGGTATGGGCGCTTCATTTAGCATCACACTGCGCTTTTTACTCCTGATCATTTGGGGCTGGTCTTTTTCTATTGCGATATCTTCAATATGTGATAAGTGATCAGAAGTTAGCTGCTGCACTATGATCCCATTTGTATTATGGGTTGTTCCCTTACCACTGAGAGTTTCTTCTCCAAAGTCATTATTATCCCAGGCTAAATGTGTAAAAGTTTTCTTTTTAAAACCCTCTGGAATGTTACTTTTTGATAGTTGTTGTTCAGCCAAAGCCGTATTCAGTTCTAGAGTTGTGCTGTGGCTTACAGAGTGCCCAAACCCATTTAAAATGGCTATAAGTTTTGACTGACCAGTCCAGTGTCGAACAGCCATTCCCAGTGCATAATGCTTTGGTAAAAACAAATTTCCTCTGTGAGAAAGGTTCAGAATATCTTGTGCTATCGCAAGTAGCTTTCTCTTATCTTCTCAGACACAGTAATAAATCTATTCTTCATTTCAACTTCATCAGAAAGACCACACATCAATGCCAATGCATTAAAAAGTTCTACAGGAATTATCTTCATAGCACATTCTGTAGTTACACTATTGCTCTTAGGAGGCCAAGATGTTGGTGATTCCACAGAAATAATCTGATTTTTTAAATATATGCTAGCATGATACAAATTGTACCTATTGTTTTCATCTCCATCTGAAACAAAATGTAAAAGAAATCACTAAATAACTTTTTCAAATATTCAGAAATAAAAATACTTCATTACTATTCAGGGAATTCATTTTTGCCGTATTTTAAAATTTTTGAATTTAAGGGAGATAACTACTACCCTAAGAAACGTCATATTTACTCAATTATTACCTCCCTTACTTGATTTTTATGCTTAGATTTACCGATAAAATATTCAATTTAAAATGCAATTTATAAAAAATGCGCAATTCTCACCTGGAGAACTTTTTTAGATTTAGACTCTACGGCATCGAAACTCCCGAAATCAAGTAAAATTTTTTCATATAAATTTTATGTCCACGGAATGAAACGAAAATCGACCGTGGCCTATAGCCTATAGAGGAAGAGGGGGAAAACAATATCTAAGAGAGATACATGAAAATGAGATTGAAAAAAAAAAAAAAACATGAAAAAGCAATGGAAAAAGATGAAAATTTTCCAAGTAATCATTTTATTTCATTTAAAAATACAACATGAGAAATGATGAAAGAATGTCTTGTTTGATAAAATATCAGAAGAGAAACAAAATTATTCTGTGTGAACAAAAAGCAAATGAACTTATTCACCATGACGGTTTGTAAATAACGAAAGTTAAAAACATTAGAACGCAATTTTAAGAGTAAGCAACAAGAATTCTGACGAGGCTTGAAATTTTCCTGTTTTTCACCTTGAAATCAACATTGGGAATTTTGTTTTTAACTAGCTATAGATGAAAATATGCATCAGCCACCAAGCTGGAATAATCTACATAGTTTTTTTTAGAGTCGGAGTTTTTAAACATCGATAAGAACAAGGTTCTGATTGTTATTGCAAATGTTTTGTGGACTAATGTAATCAGCTTATTCCTTTGATTCATTAAAGAATCAAACTCTACATTCTTTGATACTCCTCGGGTGTATTGTTAAAACTAGTTTGCATGTGATACAAACTAAGGGAGATAATTATAGGAGATTGAATTGTTCAAGGGCTCTATCATTTCTCCGCCAATCAATTGTGTTTTTCCCGCTAGAATCTATCTTACATATTTAGAAATCTACCATGCGTCCATGCACTGAATATTGTTGCCACATCTGGTCTGGTGCTTCTATGTATTTAGAGATCCTTGATAAAATCCAAAGAAGAATCAGCAATGTTATTGGTCTAGGCCTGGTATCTCGGCTTCAGTCACTTTTCCACTGCCATAACGTAGCTTTCCTATACCTTTTCTGTAAGTACGTTCATGGTGATTTTTCTGATGAATTTTCCTCTATGGTACCTAAACTTTATGAATTCTAACACATTACTAGATTGGTGGCAAGATCTTACCATTTTGTTGAAATGGCTAGATGTAGCCGTAAGTTCTATGCTAACAGTTTTTTCTATCGCACTCTTGCTTGTAGAAATCACTCCCGGCTTCTTGGTACCCACTCAACTTTGATCTTCAAAAAATTAAATGCACTATCAAGCATTATCTTCTATCTTCTTAATTCTTGTTCTTTTATTGTTCTTTCTCCTTAATGATGTTTTTTTCTTTTATTCTCAAACAATCAGTAACCTCTTGCGTTTTAGTAGCATTATGCCTTGTTTGGGGTAAAATGATTAAAAAAATATTTTAAAATAGTTAAATTTGCTCCCAGTATAATTTTGGATTATTCGAATATCTTTTCTAAAAAATCAAGTTTACCCAGTAGTTCAAATAGTTCTTCGTGCCATACCGTAACAAAAGCGTTTGCATAATCAAGTCTACTCATTATTAGTTGTTGTTTTTGGCACTTTAATTTCTGTATGTAAGTATGGTAGGCAAGTTTTAAATCTGACTATTTAATCTTATTGATTACTTTAGTTGTCAATGTAAGCTCTACTTGGAAGACTAAAAACAGTTTCATTGGTATTTTTAGACTGGTATTGGAACAGGTCAGCGCTTGAAATTGTCATTTCGAATTGTTCAGCTTACTGATCCCAGTCTGTCTGTCTTACTTTTTTTAACGTTTCATTCTGTTAAGCAAACCAGAACCGCTGTTGCGTCTTCGCTTACTGGCGATGTTCTTTCGTTTCCGCTCGATGAAATGTCACGTGACCCACCGCCCTGTTACAAATCGCTGTTCTTGAATTGTTTCCAGGCCGAAAGGAAGTCGATTAATGTCTTTTGTAATCGCTTTTTATCTTCCTTTTTTTTTTTTTTTATTTGTAACTCTGAGATGAAGAATTATTGGACATTTTATTGTTCAGATTTTGCATCCAGTCTCAAGTGAACGTTTTGGTTAAGGAGTTATTTGACATTTTCTCAAGTGCCTGTTCGCGCCTCGCTCTTGTCCAACAGTTAAAGTTCACGACGTTTTCCATTGGCGCTTTTCTCTTTCCTATTTTGCTAGAGAAACACTTGATATCATTGCGATGAAAAGAACTTAACTGCTCTGATATATGAAGTAGAGAGGGTAGTCAAATTCAGAGGACTTCAGTGCACGCCACGTGTTTAGTATTTTACTAGACGGTAAGTCCATAGCGTGGGAATGACTTTCTCATCAAGCAATTTCCTTTTTCACAAAAAAAAAAAAAAAAAATCATTTACTTTACTGCCAACATCCTTAGCGGTGAATAAGTTCAGTTGTTGCGAGATGTCAATCATCGAGGCTCCGGGCATCTCTATCTTCGCTTGCGGGGAAGAAATAATGAAATTCTCGAATAGGGTATACAAGGCCTGTCCGAAAATATCGGCTTAATAACAGGTGTGACCAAACAAAGAGCAAGTCATTTAAAACGTTTTTTTTCTTCTGATTTTACATAATTCAATAACATTTATCAAAATCTTTCTATCTATAAAATAATGACGTAATAATGTCGTTTTTTGACGTTAAAAATACGTCAGGAAACGACATTATTACGTCATTATTTTTGCACCAACCTAATATTTACCGTGAATGTTTTTCCTTTTGCGATATCACAAGTCCGTAAGAAAACCTTTACCTTAGGGAAATATTTTAAGAGTTTTTTTTTTCACAAAAATTAACTTCATTTTAATTCCCTTAGTAATCGCACTTTTAAAATACTTAAAACCATTTTTTTTTTATAACGTAGTGACATAATATTGAAACTGAGTAGTGAGTTCTTTCGGCCTTGTGCCACATTTAAGCTAAGCTTAGAAATCACCATAATATTGAGATTGCCTAAGCGAGTAGATTAAAGAAACCATTTGACCTCCGATTGGTGTGTCGGTTCGGATCAAGATACGCCAATTATGTCCCACGCAGAGGGATAAACCCCAGAAAAAGAGGCAAACTGTTTTCTGTACATTTTTAAGGCAATTCACCCCAAACAAGGCGAGAGTGCCACTAGCACACAAGGGTTTACAGAGGATTGAGAAGAAGAGTAAAGAGGCGTGTTTGGGGAAAGGATACAGAGAAGGATGCGGAACAAGCTCAGATGTCGATTGACCTTACACTTGAATATTTGAAGATTATAGTCATTGGAGAAGCAAGTAAGGGAAAGGGATTTACACAGACGGGAAGTGAGGGAGAAAAAGCTGTTTGAGTAGAAGAAACGGTTACATTTAACCGTTTTGACAGTGAAAGGGTGGGACCGAGATGTCAGCCTGGTAGCTCGTTTAAATTCATGAAATCCGGAACCAACGAAAGTAGCTCGTCGGAACAGTTACCATGAAAATACTTGTAAAAGAGACAGAGGAAAGCCACAGCACGTCTGTGAGATAGCGATTGTAGACTAGATGACAGATCAGGACCTTTCATCTTGCATATTCGTCTCTGGATTTTGTCGAGGACGTCGAGACGTACAGCGGGAGCACCAGACCATATATGACAGCAATATTCAATGCAAGGACGGATGGTTGATTTATAGATTTGAAGGACTTATGTTCAGTTTCTTTTTACTCTTGTACATCTATGCCTAACTTTTTGTATCTCCAGCAAACCGTACATTTGTCTATATTTTTGAATCTCGAGCAAACCGGATATATTGGTGATCAAAACGATAAAATTCGGAATCAAATAACCTGAAAATGGTTGACATATCGTAAAACAAATCAGACAAAATCAAAACTCACCGATGCAATAAACTGCTAATCATTAATTCCTATAGCTTTTAAAAATATTGATGAATTCGGTGCTTTGTTTGTTACAAACAATTTCTTTCCGATTCTTTTGTATATTGGACAGAAATTATTCAATAAAAACTGCTCTTCACTTTGTCTTCTTTCTAACAGGACGTATTTAATTGCACGTCAACTCGAACGGAGTATGGCACAAGGATGAATTTAAGGTATAAATCCCATTCTTTCTAATAATACAAAATTTATAAAAATCGAAAAACATAAAAAATTAAGTGGATTTTGAGTTACGTTTGACCTCGTCGCAAATGTGTTTGAATTATATTCAAATGAAACACCACAAAAATAAAATTATGAAACTGACTTTAAACGACGTCGGTTAAAAAGCATTTTAAATAAAGACAGAATGAAAATCTCCAGCAAATAGGCGTAAAGTGTACAATGAATATAAATTGCTAACTAGAAGTGCTACATATGGAAATTAACAAAACCACCTGAAAAAATCCGAACGGTGTATCATTAATGGAAAGAGTAATGCTAGGGAAAATCTCAATAGGAAAAGGTCAAAGGTCAACGCGGGTCCGAAAACAAAGATAAGACAGGTAAATGGAGGTTTAAAGAAACATACCAAAATGGAAATATAATAGATGGAGCAAAAGTTGGTTGAATGGTTCCCAGTGGATAACAAACGCAGAACACAAGATGGTGACATGAAACAGAGGCGTTTACCGAGAAAATATGGCACAGAAGAGAGAACATCATATCCAGTAGTAGATTTGCAATGGCTGCTGCTACTGAGGTAATTTACCGGTAAAGTTGTTGCTTTCCAAATTTCATTTAGGTTTGAACCTCCTATTTGATGATACAAAATAGACGTGGGTGTTCTTCGTTATTTCCGGAACGGGTTGTTATTGCTATGGCCTAATTTTGGACAAGATTGTGCTATTCCTCAAAGAGGTGAGTGCCTGTATTCCCCGAAAATCAGCATTCAAGTTCATATTTTTATCATGAGAATTTGAAGCACTCATCATCACCGTTAGTCGGGAAATACCCTGTAGCAATTACTCATGAATGTTTTTACATCTTAATTATTTTTCTGAACACAATTTGATTGCAGATGTTTAGACGCTGAGTATTGCCGTTGGACGTAACGGTTTTTTATAAGCTTCGAAGCGGAAATGTGAATGAAAAAAGCAAGAGTGGGCAATCAACAGAATAAACAGTGAGTAAACATTCTCACAAAAGCAATAAAATTTTCTAGAGTACAGTTGCATTATTATTATAGTGTACGAAGTGAACAAGAGGCACATTCTTTTTTTCTAATTAATTTTTAAAAATCATTTCACCCCAAGACAAGGCAATAAAGCCACTACGACACAAGAAGTTACTGAATATAAAAGAATAAGAAACAACAACAGCAACAACAATAAACATTATTAAGGAGCGAGGACAATAAAAGAAGAGAAATCAAGAAGATAGATAACGATATTAAATTTAAATTTTTGAACATCAAAGTTTTTTGGAAAGCAAGTAGCCGGAAGAAAGTTCCACAGGCAAGAAGTTCGAGAAAAGAAACTGTTAACATAGAACTCACGGTTACATCTAGCTATTTCAACTGTAAAATGATGAGACCTTAACACCAATCAAGTACTGATCTTAAATTCATAAAGACTAGGTACCATGCAGCAAAGTTCATCAGAACAATTACCCCGAAAATATTTGCAAAGGCACAGGGAAGCAAATTTAAGGTGGTGGGAAAGTGACTGTAGCCGAGATACCAGGTCAGGAACAACGAAATTTAGAATCTATTAATATATAGCAGGAGCACCAAACCATACGTGACAGCAACATTCGTAGCATGGACGAATGGTAGACTTATAAATGTGTAAGATAGATTCTGGAGAGAAAAAATGTCTAGCACGATACAGTGAACCAACTTTCCTAGCAGTAGACCTAGCAATACATTCAATGTAATCTTTCCACTTTCCATGTCAATAGAGAACGTAAGCCAAAGATATCACAACGAGTCACTGTCCTGGAGGTTAGCATCAGCCATGTTGATGTAAGGCAATAATGATCTTTCAGATAATTAATAGAAAGCAGTTTTCTTTTGGCGACATGAAAATTAACAAACCATTCACTTTCACAGTTAACAACAGATTTTAGATCACTTTTGAGATCAGCTGCCAATTTGACCATATCGAACTGATCAAACTTAGTATTAAGATAGGGATAAATGTTTTTTTTTCATTAGCCTAGATACCAAGTTGAGAGTGAAGCCATCAGGAAAGTCATTGATGAAAATTAGGAACACCGTAGCTCCAAGGATAGATCTCTGAAGGACACCGGGATTAATGCAAAAAAGATCTAGAAGAGTGGCCGTTCAAGATAACATTGATTTCGCGATTTGATAAGAAAAATTTAATTAGTTGAAAAATTCGCCCAGAAATGTCATAACTTTTCAAATTGTGAAGAAGACCGGTATGCCATACTCTTTCAAGTGACTTCGAGACGTCCAAAAGCCACAACCCGAGCTTCACCATTCTTATCTAAAACTTTTTCTTTTTTTTTTTTTTTTTTTTTTAGCAATAATCGTTAATACATCATCAGTTGAATTAGAGAAGTGAAAGCTATTGCTTAACTGAAAGAAGACCCTGCAATGTGAGGTGCTTAACCCTTTTGGACATATCTTAAAGAGGGATTGCTGCCTAAATACCCACACAAACACATACACAGAAACACACACACACACACACACACACACACACACACACACACACATATATATATATATATATATATATATGTATCTATGTATATATATGTACACCGTGTGTAACAGCAAAATTATTCAAATCGCGTAACAGCAAAATTGTCCAATTGTTAGATTAAACCGTTGTTTCTTACAAATGACTAAAGAAATCTTACTGGAATTCCCCGATTTTTTATAACGCTGTTGGACTCTACTTTGAGCAATAAGAATGTCTTTCAAGTCTTTTTTCACTGCTCTTTGAACTGTCATAGCTGAAACCCCTCTCTCATGTCTTATGGATTGAGTTGGATCTTTTCTAATTGATCTCTTCAGTTCTAAGTTGAAATGATGATCCCTTTTCCTGTTGTGGCCTCCTGATTCAGTTTTCCTCTCTACTGTTCCCTTTTTAAAACTTATTCACCGTTCTCTTGATAGTTCTTGAATGGATTTGAAGATAAAAGCCAGAGTACGAACGTTGGCATAATTTCTGAAGGCCTGAATGATTCTTTTCTCTCACCATTACTCAGTTGGGAAGACATAATGAGTCTGACACAAAACGATTTTAATTGTTCTCTTTCTAACTGAATAACACGAGGAGTTTTTCATAGAATCTTACGACAAATGGTGCCAAGATGGCTAAACGTCTTAACTGAAAACCTGGAAAAAGAAAGTCAATTAGTTTAGTAATTTGTTTTAGATATTAAACATTTTGTGGGATGGACAATTATGCTGTTACACGATTTAGACAATATTGCTGTTACACCCGGTATATATGATTCGTTGAATTTCTGAAGAAGAGACTTGAAGCAGCTGAAATATGGTTCTACAGACTCAATAACGAAATTTTAGAGAAAATAGAAATAAGAAGGACTCTTATACTTAAAATCAGAAAGAGTCAGTTTCTGTTTCAATGATACATAATGGTTATAGAGAGCTTGAAAATGTGATACTCATAGGACAGAAGGAGAGAGAAAAGACTTAATCTAACAAGCGAACTTTAATAAATGGATGGTAGAACACGGTTCAGGGGAGATAAGAAAAAGATGAAATTTTTTAAGCCTTACAAAGGACAGGAAATTGGTTCGAGCCATAATCGTCAACTTCCTGAAGAAATATGGCGCACAGAAGAAGAAGAAGAAGAAGAAGAAGAGTGGGTATAATCATTACAAACAGTTTCTACAAACTCTTAGTCATCATAAAAGAAAAAAAAACTGTAAGGGCATTAGAAAAAATTGTTAAAACTTACAGAATTTTAATTATCCTTCACCTTTAATGAAACATGTATAAAAGAGGAATTGCTGCCAAAAAATCAATATATATCTATATCTATATATGTGTATGTGTGTACGTGTGCGTGTGTCTATTATATAAATTTCTGTTATCTGTAGTTATAATAACGATTTACTGATATATCTCTTGTAAATATGCCATTATTATGTTCGATCGAAAAAATATGAAAATGTCTGCGTGATTTATCAGTTTATATCATTTTAACGTTGTTTTTTCTTCATGAAAATGTAAAGTAAATTTTCACTTGGGCGATAAATTCCCGAATAAAACAGTTTGGTACAAAATTATCGCAACATTTTTATCAGTTTATGACTTTGTTCTTGTTTCCAAAAATTTTCAACACTTCAAAGAAAACGTCATTTAAAGAGAAACATTGATTTTTTCTTGAAAATTTACGATGAAATTTTATGAAAGTTATAAACCATTAAATTTGATTTAATAATCACATTAGCAAAGAGTATGTGCATTTTTAGGTTTTTTATATATTGTCTATAGATATAATCTGCGAATGGATATTTATCTACCTATCCATATCTTAAGTTTCTATTTAATAAACACATATTAGCATATAGGAAATCGGTACATACATACATACAAAGACACAAAAACACACACACAAACACGGCTATATATAATATATGATGAAATATAATTTTAAGGTAGGCTATATTTATGTGTAAAAGTGCTTAATATCAGATATAGAGCGTGCGTAAATATAAAAAGAGTGGCGTCAGTCTGTTTCATGTTTGATAGTAATCTTCAGGAAAATTACCAACTATCAATAAACACGTAAATTTACTAAGTAAATAATAAGCAACAACAAATAATTAATGTATAAATACAAGTAATCTAAGTAATCAATAATAAATAATGAGTTAAAAATGAACAAACAACAAAAATAGAATAGAAAATAACTGCTTTCTGACCTACAGTTATTTCTAATCAATAGTCTAAGAATAAATATTAAAAATAAAATCGTAGCTATGAATTTATAAAATATAAATCAATATAAAGATTTTATAAAAATATCAAGGAAACTTACATCAACATTATAAATTAGTATAATACAATAAACCGGAAATACATCACCTTGCTATCCATAATACACCATTGACCAGCATATATAGATATTGCATTTAAGCAGGAAAAAGATTATCGTCACTCAACGTTTGCACCCGTGTGCAATCATATATATATATATATATATATATATATATATATATATATATATATATATATATATATATATATATATATATATATATATATATATATATATATATATATATATATATACACACACATACATATATATATAGTATAATATTAATAGAAATAGGCAGCTCTTAAAAATGAGTCTACCTTAAATGCACACCGGAAAGAAAAAAGTACTTAACGCCATATAAAATAAAAATATTCTGTTGAGCACTATTTTGCTTGAAAGGCCGCTCCGAGACATTGGCCACAGTACAGAATTGAGCACTTTTATTTGTGGGAGTTGTGATCTTTGCCTGGTGGGTGTTTTCCCACTTTCGGGGGAGTTTGGTTGGTATGTGCACGTACCGACCATATTTTATATCTTATATTTTATTTTTTTTCCATCTCAGTCTTGTCTGGGGGAATAAAAGTTTACATTTCGCACTACAGCAGCCGACCACCTGACGATTGCGTAAAAGCATGAAACTTGCAGAAGTGCTCGGATGTTGAACTCCTGTAATTAAATTCGTAATCTATCTATCTATCTATCTATCTATAAATAACATGAGAACGGATAGGATAGAGTTCCAACATCCGTAACATTTAATTTAAAGGAGGGCTCAATACAAAATAGAGCAATATTATGCACCCGCTAATAAATTAAAATTGCCCGATGTGATGCATTTGATATGCATCGAAACATGACTGTCGCGATCATGTTTCCGTTGTAATATCCTAATATATATATATATATATATATATATATATATATATATATATATATATATATATGTGTGTGTGTATGTGTGTGTGTGTGTGTATTTTTTAAGCGTTTCACCCCAAGCAAGGCGAGAAGCAAGGGGTTACAGAAAATTTAGAGCAAGATCAGATATGAGTGATAGAAGAAAGGATGAGGAGAAGGGTAGTGGATAGATCAAGGCAACTGGAGATGTCGATTGACATTACATTTGAATAGCTGGAGATTATAGCTCTCAGGGAAACTGGAATAGGTAAGGGAGTAACACAGGCGAGAGGTGCGAGACATGAAGCTATTGGAGTAGAAGAGACGGCTACATTTAGGAGTTTCGACAGTGAAGGGGTGAGAGCGGGATGCCAGCCTCGTAGGGTGCCTGAACTCATGAAGTCTGGGAACCAGCGAATGCAGCTCCTCGGAGCAATTGCCATGAAAGTATTTGTAAAACAGAGAGAGAGAGAGAGAGAGGCGACGGCGCGTCTGTGAGAAAGTGACTGTAGACGAGATGACAGAGCAGGGCCAATTATATTGCATATCAGCCTCTGGAGCCTATCAAGAACCCCGAGGCAAACAAAAGGGGCTCCAGACCATATATGGCAGCAATACTCCATGCAAGGATGAATTGTTGTATATATATATATATATATATATATATATATATATATATATATATAAAACATCATAATTGTCTAAATCGTGTAACAGGATAATTGTGCCCCCACAAAATGTTTAATATCTAAAAGGGCGTTAAACTAATTGACTTTCTTTCTTTCAGGTTTTCAGATAACACCTTTAGCCATCTTGACACCATTTATTGTAAGAATCACTGAAAAACCCTTTGAGTTATTCAGTTAGAAAGAAAGCATGTTAATATCGTTTTGTGTCAGTCACAAAAAATACATTATCGGATATTATCTTATATTATTTTCGAAATATATTTTCATTTACGTTTATCGAAATGTTATATACTGTTGACATGGAGAAGGCATAGTTAAAAACAATTGTTTGATTTATTTTCTATTCATTCTGAAGGCTTTCCATCTTAAAGCTAGGACAATTAAAGCAGGGAATGATAAACGATTTTCTAAAAAGTCATTCATTTTCAGTCTCAAGCAACGCCAGGTTTGGAAAAATAATATAAGATTTAATGCATACACAGAGAACATTTTTTTATCCATCTGATGAAGCCATATAGGCGAAAATGCATTATCGGATATTATTTTCGAAACATACTTTCATTAACCTTTTTCCAAATGTCAATTACATATATACACACACACACACACACACACACACACATATATATATATATATATATATATATATATACACCTAGTGAGCCAGACCTACCTAGGTTTCACCTAAACGGATCCACGCTATCTACCTATGTATGGAAAACCAAACAAGAAGATAATATAGACCCCATCCTTAAATGTGAAATATTAAAAAAATGCCCCAAATATAAAGCAGGCCATAAATTTTGTAAATTATGTGCAGAGGAGAAATTAGCCATAGCTTTATATGATCAACCTAACCAGCTATTAAACTCTAAAACTGAAATCCTTAACGTATGTAGACATAAAAAATCTTGGCTACTAAATTAGACGTTTTCCCGCTTATTTGTCATTCCACCTTAATGTTTTTTTTTTTCGTTTTTTCCCCCCCTCCCCATTTTGTTGAATAAATATTTACCCCCACCTCACCCACTTAGGTGTTTGTCTTTGTGGTTCTTTGGTCACGTGGTATAATTTTAGCTATCGCCTATAAATATGCGTTTCTCTTTGCCTCGTTAGCCGAACTTTCCCTGACGATCCGTTTAGGTGAAACCTAGGTAGGTTTGTCTGGCTCACTAGGTGTATCTAGGTCTGCTCTACGGTTGTATTGAGCTCTTTTGTTAGTTAGTTGTTTACTCGTATCGGGGTTTTTTCTTTGGGCTTCAGACCTACATCTGTGCGATTTTTTCGGCAGAAGTTCATGTTTGTAGCTCTTTCTTTTTTTAAGACCTTTTTTTCCCTCGAGATTGATTTGATTATTGGCAAATCAAAAATTCGAGGGTTTTTCGAAACGAGTCTAGTTATCTATATTTGTATGTATATATATATATATATATATATATATAAGCAAAATTCGTAGACACTAAAGATACAGTGCTCAATGTAAGATATCAGCAGTTAAAAGTGTCATGTGGACGTAAAGGTGTCAAAGTTACAGTAACACAATCCCCAGGTGCTAAAAGTAATATAACACTAATAAAGGAATAGCAAAAGGAAAGACTTTTCTTTTACAAGCATTATGTATTTTGTATCTTTCAGTACGAAAATGGGCAGATGATCCAACGAGGGTAGTTGAGGTACATACTTGAAAACACCAAATTAAACGCACCCAGGGGGAAAATGATGCCCATACATCCAAGATGTAAATGAGGGGGGAACACAAAGACACACACACACACACACACACACATATGATAAAATATAGTTTTAAGATATGTTATATTTATGGGTTAAAGTGCCCGATATCAGGGATAGAGCATATATAAATATAAAAGTCGACATTGAGATCAATATCCAGTGGCGACAGTCTGTTTCTTGCTTAACGACAATGACCTGACGATTGCCTTTAAGCATGAAACAAAGAGTCGCCTCTGGGTGTTGACTTCAGTGTTGACATATATATATATATATATATATATATATATAGACAGAGAGAGAGAGAGAGAGAGAGAGAGAGAGAGAAAGAGAGAGAGAGAGACGCAGTATACGAACATGAAGTGTCAGCTTCAAAACATGTCTTAATTTACATGAAGCATTCCTTGTCTTCTGGAAATGTCCTGGAAAAATTCTGTTGATTTATCAAAACTCCTATGAATAAGTGAACCTTATATGAAATCCATTTGAATTGTTTAACTTGTGAGCCGTGTTCATTGCCGTTCCCTGTCCAGGAAATAATTTTCATTTATTATTTTGTCATCGATATAGATATCGATATATAATGCTCTTTTTCTTTTGTGGGATGAGAGATCAAAGACTAATTGGAATGGAACGGAGATTGGTGTTTGGAGACAAAATTAGAAGTTCAAAAACTCGATCGATCTTTTCATGGAAAGTTATAATACCAGAACTTAGGAATACCGTTGCTAATCATTTATGGAACATGAGAAATATCTATCTATCTATCAAGACATTTTTATGTTTATACATTCTTTTTAGAGATACAAATATTTAAGTAAAGGCTCTGCTTATAATAAACAGTATTAAACAACATTTACCGGCCTAGAATTATTCGTCCTCCGACCTGTATCCTATACGGAACCGTCATATAGCCTGTCATACCTTTAACCGATTGGGCCACAGAGGAGCAGATATGAATATACGTGAGAGAATCATGGAAGATTGTAGTTTAAAGACACATGGCGTATCCAAATGTAAACAAATGACGTCACACATTATGATATGGACAAAGTGCGACAATTATTTTAAGACATTTTATATTTATATAAAAATACACACACACACACAAACATGTATATATATACATTAAGAAATGGACAAAGTCCGACAATTTATTTATTAAAGACATTTTTATGTTTAACGTTCTTCTTATAGATACAAGTATTTAAGTAAATGATCTGTTTATAATAAACAGTATTAAATAACATTTACCGGCCTGAATGTCCGAGAAATTTTCATAGAAAATATTCGTCCTTTGACAGGATTCAAACCTGCATCCTATACGGAACCGTCATTTACACTGACGTGCCTTGCAAACCGAACGATCCTTTGTGGCCGAGCGGTTAAGGCTATGTTATTTAATACTGTTTATTATAAACAGAGCATTTACTTAAATACTTGTATCTATAAAAAGAACGTTATATATAAAAATGTCTTCAATGTATATATATATATTCACATACTTGGTACATGCTCCTAAAGATAGAACTCATAAATTCCCCAGTATATAAGAGAATGCATATATATATATATATATATATATATATATATATATAGGAAGAAATATAGGTTTAAAGCGTGCTACATTTTTGGAATAAAGTTCTCAATATCAGGGATACAGCGTATGTAAATATAAACATTAAATAAGTGAACATTGAAGTCAAGTCGACATTGAAGGCGACAGACTATTCATGCTAGACGCAATGGCCTGACAACTGCGTCTAGTATGAAACAGCCTGTCGCCTCTGTGTGTTGACTTCAATGCTAACATATATATATATATATATATATATATATATATATATATATATATATATATATATATATATATATATTCAAGCATATTATTTTAAATAATTCAATCGTATTATGTCTATTTGTTTTTTTTTATTCCTTTCAAATCCGCGAATTAATTTCTTGGTGGTTTTAATAAAAATTCCCAAATTTTCTTTCAAATAATTTTCATTTTCCCAAGTACTTTCAATCATCTTCAGAGGTTGCATATCTATGGATGTGCTATGTGTTAACACAGTAAATTAAAAATATTTTACCACTATGCAAGGAAGCTAACATTTCCTGTATTTTGGAATGGTTTTAACAAAAGTATCTGAAAATTATATGATAAAAAACACCCTAAAGTATTAATCGAAGCATCACCTGAATTATATTTTTTTTATCATAGAATACGCACTTTATTGGAAAAACTTTGATAACTGAATGATGGTACTGTGAATAAAATACAAAGCAATATAAAGTTTTTATTAAAACAAATAGACCTGTATCAAGTTAATTTTCCGTTCTTACAATCTATAAATATTTTCTGACTTTAAATAACTAGCAAAAGGTTGATAAGCCGTAAAAAAAGAAACTAGCTTGTTAGCCACTGCACTGCAGCAAATGACTAGTTTTAATATCAAAGAAAGCCACCTGTGTATCTCAATAAGTTTCGTTCGCTGATATTTATGTGGTGCCCAATAAACACATGTTGGAAATGATATGGGCGAGTTGAAAAAAAGACGTTTCCCTTTTTTCAAATTTTCCTGTGTTACAAAAGCTAAATATTTGTAGTAAAGACAGAGGGAAGCCACATCACGTGTGCGAGAAAGTAACTGAAGTCGAAATGCCAACTCAGAATCGATTACTTTACAGATCCTTTTTTCGATTTTATCAAGAATCTCGAGAAGAATAGCAGGAGCACCAGACCTGATATTATAACAGTATCAGCGAACGGACGAATGGTAGATTTGTAAGTGTGCAAGATGAACTCTGCCGAGAAAAACCTTCTGGCACGACATCATGAACCAACTTTCCTTGCAGTAGATGTAGCTATTGATTCAATGTAGCTGTTCTATTTTATGTCAGTTGAAAACGTGAGGCGAAGATGGTGTATTGAGACGCTCTCCAGGAGTCGAGCCTCAGCCATGCTGACAGCCACAAGGTTGTTTCTCTATGGTAGCTAAATGAGAGCAGTTTATTTTTGGAGGCATTAAAACTTTCAAGCCATTTCTTGCCCCAGTTAATAATTGATTGGAGGTCTTTTTCAAGAGCAGCGAACAGGTTAAGTTTGTCAGCTTTGACGGATTTGCTATTGAGACAGAAGTAAATGGTAGTTCCAGCTGCATAAATGTCTACTTGAGAACTGATGGCATCAAGAAGATTTTTGATGAAGATCAGAAACAGCGTAGGCCCCTCGATAAAGCCATGGGGGACATTCACGTTTGTATAAAAGGATCTGTAAGCGATCCCGTTCAGAACGACCTTCATTTCACGATTTGATAGGAATGACTGGATTAAATCATTCAATCGTCCTGTAACACCGTAGCCTTGAAGCTTATGTTGAATACCAGCATGACAAACCCAGTCAAAGGGCTTTGAGATATCTATAGCCACACCTCGAGCTTCGTCGTTATTATCAAGAGCTTGATATACGTATTCCGTCATATATATATATATATATATATATATATATATATATATATATATATATATATATATATATGACAGAATGTACGTCAGCGGTAGATGGGGCAAAGAGAGAAGGTCGTGAGAGGTAACCATTTCAGCATTGATTAAAGCCTCGAATACTTTGAAGAAAAGAGGTTGGAGACTAATGGAGTGATAATTAGAGGGGGTCGGAAAGTTCTCATGATCTCTTAAAAACAGGAACTACAGAGGAGGATTTCCAACAAGCTGGAAAGTAGGAAGCGCATTGAGGCAATAGTTGAAGAGTTTGGAGAGAACTGAAGCCAGCTCGGGAGCACATTTCTTTCGGAAGACGGCTGGGATCTCGTCAACTCCACCTGCCTTATGGGAGTCTAATTTAAAAATGATGTCTGAGACCTGTGACGGGGTTATGCGCATATCACTTAGTAGAGCCTCAGTTCTAGGGGTGGGGAGATTGGAAAATCAAGTGTGGGTACTTCAAATGAGTCGAGTGTTTAGTTGGAAGAGAATTTCCGAGTAAAGCATTCAACCTTATCTGCTGTAGATGTCAGGACTTCGAATTGATTGAATAGAGGAGATATTGAGTATTTGCCGCACAGAAGCAGCCAATAATTTCTAGAACCGAACTAGCCAGTTGCTATATATTATTTCATTCTATCAGCAAACAGTGAACTTCACTTCATTGAGAACATGCTTACACTCGTTACGAGCAAGGACAAAGAGACGTCTGTTGCAATCAGATGTGACACTCTTACAGCCAATAGAAGTGATTCCTGTGGGCTATAGCAGCCGAGCATGAAGGTGATAAACGCGGTTTAACTTCGTATTTCCTTGCTGGAATGAAAGCATTGATGCCAACTTTTACTCAGGAGGAGAACTTGGATGCGCATTTTTTTAACAGGATGATTAAAAACTTCATTCCAAAGGACATCACGAAAGAAATCACGGAACGAGTCACAATCCGCTCGTTGATAACAGAAATCAACTTCTTGCGTGAGAAATTGAGAAGTTAAGGGTTTGGATGCCAGCGGGGTCATTGACAGTGTTTAATCCATCTAGTATGGCGGGCGTTAAAGTTACCGAACACAAATATACTTGTAAACGGATGTAGGGAGATGGTCTTGTCTATATTATCGGAAATACTAACGAGCACGTAACATTCATGAGAGGAAAGGGAACGGTAGAGAAAGAAGAGATAGTAAACGGAGTTAAGTAGAGAGAGATGGAGACACATGTAAAAATGGTCAGGAGATTCAAGAGAGCCAGCGGGAGATGTTCGCGGACATAAATTCCCAGGCCATGCATGTGGATATTAGAGCCTTTCCTAAAGAGAAGATTGCTAGGAATCGAGAAATCAGAGGAGGGGATTGAAGAATTAAGATTAGTTTCGGGAGAGATAGTATATGTCCGGAAACTTTTTGAGGAGGAAAGATTCCACACTGCAGAAGTTGGTATGAATATCACGAATGTTGAAGAAAGAAACGTTAAGGGGTTTAGGTGTGTTTTTGTTGAGCTGGTTTAGGTTTATATCTTTGGTTCTTTATAATCATGATATATCTTTGGTTCTTTGTAATCATGTTATTTTGACAAGGAAAAGCCTAGGGTTGTAGTAGTAGTTGGTCGTCTTCAGTAACATGTGCAGAAAGGGAACTTGTGCAGGCTGCAACGTACTGTAGCCTCGGGGTTGTACACCGGATGTGCATGCAGGGACACCCTTCCATGCGTGACATGGCATATTATAAAACTCTTGAACAGAGCAGCCTCTCAATTGCCGGCCACAGAGAAAAGTTTCATGCATTTTTATTTTCGTTGATTGGGTAAAAAGTGCAAGAAACGTTTAGTTGTGGTCGGTCACTATTCACTGGGAATTTATTTTGAGACATTAATGCCCTGTCAGTTAATAAGGTATTGTGTTCTTTTTCACCGGTGTGCCTCTGTTGCAGACTAAATAAGGAGTTCCTTTATATATATATATATATATATATATATATATATATATATATATATAAAGTTAAAAATGACAAAAATAGTTAAATAATGTAAAATATTACATGTAAAAAATAAAAAAAAATGTTCACTAAGAAATCTGCGGAGAACTGGATGGGGAAAATTGATGAAAGACTGAGTACGGTTTAATATAGGTTTTATAACATATCTATTTTATCCTATTATTACTATATATATATATATATATATATATATATATATATATATATATATATATATATATAAGGAATTGATTTTTCACTATTAAATCCGACATATTTTAATTTGTTTGTTTAAACGTTATTTATTTGAATAGTCGTATTTGATTTGTTTATTGATTTGGTTTCATGTACCGGCTTGAATATACGAGAAATCTTGTTAGAAAAATATGTACCCTTCGGCAGGATTCGAACCTGCATCCCCTAGGGGTAACTGTCATTAGATCTGACGCTCCCTGTTTGATCAGGAGTTTTTTAGCGGCCGAGAGGTCAAGACGAAAACAAATAAATATACAGTTTAATAAATTAATAAAAACAGAGCATCTACTCAAATAGGGGTATCCATTAAAAATAACGTTTAAATCAATAAATTAATATATATATATATTCCGTATATTTTGGAAGAATATTTGCTTTTAAGCATGTCGGATTAAACAATTTAGACATGTATTTGTTTATTTTCAAGAATATAGTACAAAGGCTCTGTATATAGTTCTTTGAAAATATCTACGTTAAAACAAAACAGTTTTTTTTCATAAACAAGCAAACTATAACTTCCAAACGAATTCAATTCTTAACTAAGTTACTTCCTTTACATTAAATATATATATATATATATATATATATATATATATATATATATATATATATATATATATAAAGACACAGAAGAATCAGATCCATGAGAGTAAAGATGAGTGAAGTGTTCTGGCAATAAGTCCAGACCGCTCGTAGGAAGATCTATGTCAAGATATATAAAATGCTTAATTCTCTTTCTAATTCACGTTTCGTGTCTAAATTCATCTCTCAGTTTCCATATTGGATGCGAATATAGGATATATGAACAACATACTCAAAAACACAACCTTGACTTTCGCGGTAAACGAGAAACATGGTGGTCGAGACATCGAAGTTGGATTTATACGATGAAGCGAATTTATGAATCAGAAACCTCCACCCTACATTCAACAGTATCAATTGATTATTCATTAAGGGATATTTCCCCTTTTCACATGGGAACTGGCATAATTATTTAAATAAATATAATCATTGCCTTTCTTCCAATCGTCCTATAACGAAGCAGGCAACTGCAGCCACACAAATGAAAAATACTTAAGAATATAAACATTTTCGCACGGCTGAAACTTATAGATACACATGTTCGGAAATATATTGATTGTTGTCAAAACATTCGATTGATCGATACGAACTATCAATCAAATCGATTTTCATCAATACTGCATAAAAAATTTAACATATCCGGTTTATGAAGATAACGAACTGAGATGAACGTAATTCTCAATACGTCTCACTATCTCTGACCCCTACACACACACACACACACACACACCCACACGCACACACACACACATATATATATATATATATATGTATGTATATAGTTTAATGCTATGCTATATATATGGGAGAAAAGTGCTCACATACCACGGAGAGAGTTTATATAAATAGTGTGGACATAGGTATCAACACTGAATAGCGACAGTTTGTTTCACGCTAAAATATTATATATTCCTTTTAAGTATCAAACAGACTACCGACATCTCGTGTTGATACCTATGCCCACACTGCTTATATTTATATAGTGGCCGATGCCGTCAATGTTTCGAGGGATGAGAGACTATCTGTTCAGCTTTAGAACTGAACCGCTGGACTACCCACACATATAAGATTTTAGCGATGAAGGCTTCTGTAGAAGAAGACACACATTTCTCTGGTAACAGGGAAATGCTGCACAGTGTGTACGAAGTCTACAAACAACCCTCTTCAGGATTTAATTCTAATTATCCTTGTCCCAGAATGGTTACCATCCATAGCGAGCGAAGCCAGACTTCGTTGCTATCTAATGAACAGCTAGACGGGAATATATATATATATATATATATATATATATATATATATATATATATATATATATATATATTGAGAGAGGGAGAGAGGAAGGTGGGGATTGATACAAATATAAAAATCTGTTACTTACCTGATTGATGTTTTGTCATCGTTTTGACATTTTCGATATTTTTACACGACGTTAAAAGATAATTTATGTGCTGGGTCCAGTGGAAAAAAGCGTTGGTTAAAGTAATCCAGTTACTTGACCCAAAGAGTTTTGAGTTCAATAAATAATGAAAAATATAACTGAAACTGAGAAAAAGGCATGGCACGTGGAGCTAGAACAATATCACCATGGGGATTAAATAAACGGTTCATTTCGAAATTCCAACGTATACCACCTGAAGATGGCCGGAGCGTACAACGGCCGAAATGTATTGAATATGACAATAAAGGCAATAGTCCGAATAATGTAAATAGTATAAATATTACGATGTCTCATCTCAGAAGTATATACTGATGCTGGGAGAATTATATATATATATTATTTATATATCTAGAACAAATTTAACTGAAAGAATTATAGTCGCATCAACGAAAACAAATTTTTGTTGGATAAAATCCTAAAGGACGAAACTGTTTCCACTTTGTCATACATGTTTTCCCTAAAATTGTTCTTGATATATAAAACAACAATATGTCTTATTATATGTTAACTAGAATTTCTTTAACCACATAGTGGACAAACAAATTATTATTATTAATAATAATAGAATAATGTAAAAACACTATTAAACTATTCTATAGGAACCAAGCACACAGTAACTACAAAATGTAGTAAAAAACTACTAGAAACCTACTGCACACACACACACACACACACACACACACACACACACACACACACACACATATATATATATATATATATATATAGGTAGGTAAAAATCCGTGGGTAAATGATCCAAATGAATACTAATAATATAAAATATTAAAACTGATCCACAAAAGAGATAGAAGAGAGAAGAGAGAAATCTCTCGAGTAGCGAAATGGCCATATAAATGGGGTATAATTGAATTTCATTTTTACGTAATTCATATATATATATATATATATATATATATATATATATATATGAATTACATAAAAATGAATTTCATATATATATATATATATATATATATATATATATATATATATATGAATATATGGTTCGCGCAAAGCGATTCTTAAAATTATATAAGCTTAACAAAACGGTTGTTGGATTATCCGAAAATAATCTTATATATTAATAGCCGATGTCCTAGGCAAATTGTTAGTTACCCTACGTTCGTGCGCGTGCCTAGTGCCTAGTGAAACTAGACACACACACCCTACCGTTCTGAAGATAAACTTTTGGCAAATCTTCTAGCAAACATGGTAAATCTTCTGATAGGTCTTCCTTTGGATCTTTGGGATTGCAGCGATTCAGCTGGAATGTGCCCAAGAAACCATAACAGAGCTGATGACACTAGAGTAAAAAAAAGCATAATTTTTGAACAGAAATATGATGAGAACAGAATTTCAATTTGGAAATACCTTAATAAATCAATGTTTTATATTAAATTATCAAAATCGTTTAATTCTTTTTGATACTATAAAGTGATTTGTTTCCATTCTCAGATTGAAAAGAAAATAAGCAGAATAGGTTCCTAAAGATTAACCTCCTTTACAGAACCGGTTACTGGAAATTTAGGATGTGATTACTGCACCAATGAAATTGAGAGTTAGAGATATTTATGAATCCTAAATTAGTATAGCAGGAATTAAACCAGGAGGCAAATACAGACTGGAAGTTTGAATCGCTGAAAATACTTAAAGTCGGAAGGAACTAATTACTTTGTAAATATGGATCGTAATCTGTTTTTTAAATTTATACCTGGACTTGAACAGCGACCTTTGTCGTCATTAGAAGATTCGCAACTATCCGACCATTAAACAGAACAACTATAAAAGATCAGACTTCGTTCACTAGTTCATTTATTTACAAGACCAGTCTCTAAAATATGTTAGCTAAGCGCGTCGAAAGAGTGCAAAAGGTAAGATAAGACCCAGAGTCATTTATCCGTCTCTGCAACTGAATTCCAATTATGAAAAACACCATCGAATTTTCTGTTTCATACTTAACTATTTCGTGGTGGGTGGCTGATTAGTTGTCATGGCCGAATGTATATATGCAAGCCGTCATGTGATTGGAGGAGATGCCGACTAGTTTTTACTGTTCGGCTTAGCGATGTCATGCGTCTCCTTATGGCGCATGCGTGGGTGACGGCTTAATGCTGTAATGACGTCAGTGGCTGGTCAACTATCAAGTCAGCATCAAAAACGATATATCTTCCTCCTGACCCTTGTCCCTGCACGCTCTCGCGTAAACCAAATGGATCGAACAAGCAGAGTAGACCTAATGAATGTTTTATATTGCATTATTTCTCAATGGATGAAGTTATTTATACTCATTGCAAAGGAATTCATTATCAAGAGACGGTCGAAGTGGGGGCACTTATTAGAAATGGTAATATGATAATACCGAGATGTGCGTGCATGTAAAGTATTTGGGAAAATCTTAGTGATGAAATAAATAACTGACTAATCAATGAGCAAAATAAAGAGGAGGAAGGGGGGGGAATTAGAAGCAATGAGGGACTTTCTGTTGAATACGACCCCCCCCCCTATTTGACCAAAATGTTGTTTTCAAATTTTCTATTCATGTTTCTGTTATTCGAACAGTTTTTTAGTCCTCACGTTTATTCGATCAAATATTTTCCTTCAAATCGAAAGCTGACGCCCGCCTCTTTTTAGTTGTTATCACAACGTTTCGGCTATTGTGTCTTCTTTAGTTGTCAGTTGATCTGAGTAACCTTCAGGGAATTTCGAACTGAAATCTTTATTTAATCCGTACGTTCTGGTGTTCATGTCTAAGGGAGATAACTCGTATTGCTCTGTTTTTTTTTATTTTTTTTTATTTATTACTGCTCAGTTATTGGTGGCCCTGTTTCCATTGTGTCTGAGTCGATCCTACCAGACTAGGGATCGAACTCTCAATTATTATGCTACCAAATCCAGCTTGTTAATCTATTAACCTATTATACCATGGTGATAAACTATCGCGTGGAAAAAAGGATTTTGATGTGAATGACACACAAGCTTTTTTAAACTACGAACATATTCAATCAAGATTTGCTGAAATATTTTCTCAATCACTCAACATTTATAAAACATTTTCATAGGAGAGAATTAAAATGTGTAAAAAGCATTAAACAGTATCACTCCACCATTAAATTTTACTTCTTGCTGCTTCTACATGTTGATTTTCTCTCATGAGTCTTTCTCACTCAGTAACATATGTGTGTTGATTTGCCATTAAGGTTGTTGCCATACATGTATGATTTTGTGGACCAATATAGTTCCTCTATCAGATCTAGACATTCAGTTGAGTCAGCTTGGAAGGTGGTTTCTAATGGATGAGAAGAGGAAATCTTTATTAATGTGGTCATATACTGCTGTGAGGTCGACATAACAAATTTAAAATTTTCTATTAGAGAGGTAATGGAGGATTAGGGTAAAAAAGGTAAAAATGTGTTCCACATGAATTGGTAGAGAAAAGCAATAGACGATATCTCACCCCACCCTGACATTTTACTTTGTGCTAAACACAAAAAACAAAATCTTTATTGGAAGATAATTCCTGAGGATGCAAAGTGGATTCTCGATGATAGCCTGAAGGAATCCAGCAAAGCCTGTCGCATCAATAACTTAAACCTTTTGGAAAAAATAGTAACGCTATATTATATTATGAATTACTGAGGATTGGTGAAGATGATTGCTTCACAGTATATTACACTCATCAGATATTCAATGTTTGCAAGTTGCAATTGAAGCCAAAGTTCATTTACAAGATAAGGGAGATAGAAAATTATACTATTCTATGTCAACACCTATCCATTCTTTTATCAAACATAGAAAACCATAACAGATTCAAAATGGTAAATTCTTCCTCACATGGCATATTCTCACCAGACTTGGTGAAATAAATTCATTTATTCCAGTCAATGAAGTATTCCCCATTTGGTCAAAGAATTCAGAAATGTCTTTGATGCTCTAAATTTCATTGACAGAGTCATTGTGTCAATAGAGAGTTCAAAAACTTCCACGACATTTACTAAGGTCATAGATTATAAATCGGAAAGAACAATTGGAACGCGTCTCCAGGGAGAAATGATTAGCATTTTATTTTAGGGGAGCATTCACCACTGGATAGTGTCTCCTTCTTTAGGGGTCAAAACTTGGCTTAATAAATACACATAAAAATCCAACCTATTATACACTGACCTCTAAATGACTCGAGAAACTTTGAAATTCAAATTTAACGTCTCTGTAATGAAAATTATGACCTTAGAGGTTACCTAATTTTTCAGATTTGTGTGGCTTGTTTGTTGGCTGAAATGATTGCAGATATACCACTAGTAGAAGTGATCGGTTTTTAAATATAAAAGATACGATTTTGGATGCTGATTTTCAAAGGTAGTTTATCTAGAAATACCAGCGGAAACTATCTTTTTGCGAACCATTGCCTCTAACAGTTTTAGATGTGTAAATATGCGTATAATTAAATTTTATCTCTATTGCTGCATTTCATCAGGAAAAAGTAAAAAACAATGGTTTCTAAATGTGTAAATATAATGAATCCATAAACATATAATATATGACCAATATTAGATAAATATACATAATATACATAAAAATACAACAGAAAACATAAATTTTATTATCAGTTACAAACTTTCATTTGATTATGAAGAAATCCTTTATAAAAAGTTGTCCAGATAATTGCTCGTCAGATTTGAAATTTGTGCCGGAAAGAAGTATCAATTCTATTGCAACAAGGATCCCCCAATATTAAGAAAGGAGGAAATCTTGTGCTAATAACAATAAAACAACAAGAACAATAAAGTAAAACAAAACAAAACAAATAAACAACAACAATGACAATTGTTTTATAAATTTGGAACAGACATTGAAAACATTTAAGTTCTTCCATTCTCCGTGGTGGAAATTTTGACTATCGAGTTCGTTCTTTAAAAGATACTCCATAAAAGCAATATGGTGTCGAAATTGGCTTATTCCATAATGACTGCTTTCAGTAGAATAGACGTTGGCATTCACTCGCCAACACTTGTCAAGACTGACAACGGATATAGTAGCCTTTGTCACAATCGGAAGTAGCAAAAGATAATTATGAGAGAATACATTTTGCTCGCTTACACATTTTTTAATTTCCTATTGTGACATGTCAATACCACGATCAAAGACAGCAAATACAATAGCAAGGAATTCTATTCTGTTTTGTTTTTCCAAAGTACTTTGAAACAGAAGTTTTAAATTGGTCTTCGATTATATCTCCCAGTCTGAAACCCTTAGCAGCAAAATTAACATCGACTAATGAAAGCACATCTTATTTGGTTAATTAATTGTATCCCAATTAGTTTTGCGAAATTTATGGTCGTTTTTTTTAGAACGTTTCTGTTAGCTTTTCTTAGCAGATTTTATATTTTTCGAGGTAAATGAATGACAAAATAAATTAAAAAAAAACCTTACGTTGCGCGTTTAGTCCGACAAAAAGACTTCTTAAGACTGAATACGAAGTGTTACGGAGGGCTTTTCCCATTTTTTAATTCAGTTACCCAACTTTTGTCTGATAAATAGCATTTATATATCGAAGTCTACAATATTCTGTTAGAAATGATCAAAATCTCTCTTCTGGAAAATTTACACGTGCAAGTTTGTGTGTGTGTGCGTGTGTTGGGATGATTTCCGAAATTAGCGGCACTAATTAGAGATCAATATGTGATGCTAATTACGCTCATTCCGAACAGCAAGGTCAGCAACTTTCGATTTCAGAGAAAGACAAACAATGTAACCGTTAAGACGCTCATTCCAATTTTAAAACATTGTACATTAATTATTTTATCTGAACTTACGCTCCCAGCCTCTCTCCACCATTTTCAATTGGTTGTCTTGACGCATACATAAGATAAATACACGACGCAAAGCAGCCAAGCTCTTAATCCCCAGATGCAAATGATGCTGACAAGGTTACCTCGCGTTAATCTGATTAAAATATCTTCTGAAATTATTAATTTTTGCTTGAGAAATTTTATTTTTGCCGCTCGGCATTTAAGATGGCATTCGATTAGAAATGGAAGAGCAAATAAAAGAATAAAAATCCTAAGAAAGAAAAAGAATTTATTCATGTCATTTCGCACGGTAGAAACATTCAAAATAGATTCTTTGAGGTTTACTCTTAATGAGACGACATTCGTAGACATTTACTTCAGAACATCATCACTAATGTTTGACTAGTATTTCTCCGGTCATAATTCTACTTGCTTTACCGTACAATCAGTCAGTCTATTAGTAAATAGCGAAGACAAGACTTGTAAGCAATTAACATTAAGATTAAATTCTAGCTAAAAATGATTAATGACTGACAATGCTTCATTTAAGAACAATAATAAAAATATGAAGATAATATTGCTACTTGTTTCTTAATTACCGTAGAATAAAGATTGAATGAAAAGGAAGTAAAAATTAAAATGAAAGAAACATTAGTTAAAAATCATAATTGACAGTGCTTCATCTCATAAAAATAAAGAAAAAAATGATGATAATCTTGCTGCTACAACAACAAAAACTACTACTACTATAGCTACTACTACTATAGCTACTACTACAGTTACTACTACTATTATTACTGTTACTATTAATACTAATATTAATATACATACGAACAATAACAAAGGGCCTCTATAATACATAGATTTTTTCTAAGGTAAAAATGATGTAAGTTTCAGTTTCGCCTGGAAATTTCTTTTGACCCTTTTGAGTAACAAATATTGATTCCCTCCCCCTTTCATTGAGATAGTCACAAGGATCACGTGACGGTCGGTGAATGACGTCAGGAGGGAGATTGAGGAGAGCAGTTGTTATGTAGAGCCCAGTGACAAAGGACGTCCTTAGGTCACAGCGGTAGGTCTTACAGGAAAAAGCACAATAATCTAAATCTAGTCGGAGAGAAACAGTCGTAACCACAATTTTCTCTTCGGGAAACATATAAGGTTCCCACTGTTTGTTGAGGCGCATATTATAATTTCTTTGCATGGGACACTTGTATAAATATATATATATATATATATATATATATATATATATATATATATATATATATATATATATATATATATATATATATATATATAATTTGTGTATGACTTGAACTAAGCATATGTGTTATTCTTTTTCCATTCAGTTATTCAGTTCTGTCCGTGAAATATCGGTGTTGTTATATCACGGATATAGCAATAACCATAATGAAACGTATTGGGGAAAATAAATATTTCTTTGTTTCACTCTCGTTATAGATCCATGCTTTTCGACGATGACCATAGGTTGATGGTCTGAGTATTCACAACTAAAAGCAATTGAAATGAAGACGAAAGAAATCCACGACGAGAATAAATAATGATTGACAATGCTTCATCTAATCCAAGTTCTAGATAATGCTAAAACTTGTTTATTAATATCCTCAAAATGATGGTCTTCGGAGTTTCGAGGAAAAACAAAAGTTAAAATGAAAGAGATATACTAGCCGACTCAATAATGGTTGATAACGATTCAGCTAATAAAAATAATGACAAGAATACTCCTGTGTAATTGGACCACTTTATTCATTTTTGTTACTCTTTGTAGCAACATGTTTAATCGATTTGGTCTTTGATTTAAAATTAAACTATAGAAATTCAGAACGAAAAGATACTTCTCTTGAGACTCGAACTCGTATCTTTGATGATCGAAGCCTTATTATTAGCCTATCAAAAGGCGTTACGATCATACAGACATCATATCTGTAATTCTGATTAACAAGGGTTATTTCTTTATTCTAAATTCTCTATTTAATTTAACGCTTAAAGTTCGTTGTGATAAAACGCAATAAAATGATGAAAGTTTTCAAAACTAATAAGAAAAACAATGAAGGGACTAAAAGTGAGAATTTATAAAAAAAAAGTCTTTTAAGGAAATTATGAGAATCGATTTCCAGCTGTTTAAAATATGCACATAAAATTCAGCACCGATATTTGATAAGGCTCAACTAATATGATTTTATGGTAATTTACTAATTTCAGTAAAAAACTTTGAAAATCGATCAACCCAACTGGAACTTGATGGCTGAAATAGCAACGAGTTTATCTGGTCAGTGTTGAGTTAATAACAACATAGAAGACATGCTTTTAGAAGACAAACATATAAGCTTTGTAGTCATTAAGGATTATTAGTTCGATGTTTTTCAATCATTGATACCTATGTTTTACATCTTTCTAAGATTTTCATATTGACGATGGTCGCTCCGAAAGTAATGCCTTCTATTTTATTGTGTTACCTTACGACATCAGGGGTGGATGTTGGTAGTCTGAAAGTAAAGGTTGTACCTTCCCGTCTATAACCTATACTGGAGAGGAATAGAGTTTGCTGTTTAGGAATGGGTTTCCGGTTCCTTCGAAAGTCTTCTCATTCTCTTTAACAACCAGTAGGCTGCTTGTGTCTTACTGATATTATCGCTTTGCGTGCCTGCTGGAAGGCCCTATGTTTGGCAAAAAGACTCTGCACCATGCCACACAAGCAGTAGAACCCGATCTCCCCACCTAAATACGCAGACTGCAACTCCCTTCATTATTATATGTGAGACGCAGTTGATCGAGAGACCAACAAAACTCCTTGTAACACCAAAAGCCTTTAGCATTTGAAGATATTTTTATATAATTTAGGGAAATATATCTGTTAAAACGATAATGTCAGCTTTATTTTAATTTTTTCATAATTTATAGGACAATTTATCCATCGAACATTATATATATCTTATATATATATATATATATATATATATATATATATATATATATATATATATATATATATATATATATATTACTACAAACATTATTTTTAGTGCTTACACGTACTGGAGTTGAATAAATTCAAATATTAGAACTATTAAGAAACAGGAAATTTTCGTTAGTAACAAAAAACAGAGCGCTGTTAATTGTTAAGTAATATCAATTCTCTTATATTGCAGTGAATGCTTGATATTAGGCAATAAAATATAGTTCTACAAAAGGATGATGGGGTTACTATAAATCGGCTATGTAATCAACGAGGGAAAATCCAGTCCTGGATATGACGACAAACTACATTCAGTAGCAAGGCCTCTGATTGGGAGATTGGAGATTTTGAAGAGCGTAGAAACACATCTTAATTACTGATGTTCCCAGGTTTGACCTGGGGTGGTAGCATCTGTTAGGGTCTCAGCTATGAGCAAACTGTGAATCCCAAAACAAAAACAATACGTATTTATAGTAAAATTACCAACAATACAATTTTAAAGCAACATTTCATCTGAAGCTGAAGGTATGCAATTGCGTCCAAAATATATTTAGTTCAAGCCATAAAATTGTGTTGAAAATACTGAGATTTCGGCATTAAATAACCCATAGAGACGTTGATATGCCACTAAAAAATGAATTAATTAAGGAAAATAGAAAAAAATGATAGTTATAATTAAAACCAGAAAAAGAAATTTCTGGGACACAGAATGAGCACTTCGACGTGGTGTAATGGTTAACAAGCTTGTCTCGTGAGATTAATTACAACTGAATAGTGAATTCGATCCTCACTGGGTGCCCCATACTTTCGGCCTTGTGCTACACCTGAGCTACGCTTAGAAAATCTCTCTAATGAGGAAAGAAGACAGGGAAAATTTGACACTTACAGGACATTCTGAAGGCAAAATAGACACAGAAAACAAAGAATAGTGTATGATTGTGAAAATGGATGGTAGAAAAGAAGGTGGGAAGGAAAAAGAAACGTTAGTAAAGGGATAGGAAGTTGTGGGGAGCCATGATTGTCAATGTCATGAAGAGACAATGCATATAGATGAATATGAGTAACTATATTCTTAATTGATGAAACATTTTATTATTGCCTTTTTCATGACAACACTCTTGATATACTCCTCGGCCGCACGCACAAACCATGTGGATAATCAAAAATAAAGAATTAATTTCTGATGCACTTGGAACTCGTATCTTCACCTTGGGAACTCGTCTTTCATTTACCCTGCCTGAAGCAAATGGGCCACACAAATTTCTATTATTAAACGGAGCAGAAAGCTATAGTCAATAAAAAATAACTTTCTCCGCGGACTTTCGGAAGTACACCATTTTCTAAAAGCGTGCATAATTTAGTTTCTATTGATGGACAAATTTATTGATGTTTGCGCAATCGCTTCTCTCGCTTATCTTCCAGCCTCTCGAGGCTTGTTCCTCCTGTGGTTGAATATACAATGCAGCCGGAAGTAAGGTGGCCGTATGTAAGCATTAGAATGATGGCTGTAATTATGTACCAATTGCGTTCTTCTCGATATTTAGCCACCACTCTGACTTGCCTGTTCCCATGTCACTTCAGGGTTTTTTCTTCCTGAAGTGTCTGCATCTTTTCACTAGAGATCCGTGTCATTTGTATTACACTGGAAGTCTCACTTTCGACGTGTTAAATGTGAGGAGATGATTGCCGATTTAAACCTATGAGAGAAAAGCATTTAAAAAGATGCAACAATCATGAAATTATCATTTATGTAACACACATCGTACGATACATTACTTTGCTTCAGACTTAGAGCCACTGGAGTTCCGCCAATGATCTTCAGACAATGATAGTTGTTAATCATACAAAAATATCTTTACCTTAATATTTGATTATCTATAAGTAGGATTTTCTATAACTAGGATTATTTATAACTAGGATTCTTTTGCAACACACTGGCGCATGTTGAAATCTTCACAGTACTTAACATTGTTGAAGTTATAGCTAGCATTCTTTGTCGAGATTTACAAATTCTACATTTCGTTCAATCTCGCAAACCAATGAAATTTTAATTGGCAAAAGCCCTTCTTCGACTTTTAATAATTTCTTTAATTTAATTTAAATTTATAAGATTTCATGGTAAACAAGATTTTAAAGAAAATTTCTTTTTTTCTTTTTTAACAACGACGAGTAAGTTCTAAGGATTTCTTACTTTTGGGCATGCAACATACAACTTACTATGCGTAAATATTTTTTTCTGGAGCCAAAATTCAGCTTTTTGAAGCGTTTGACCTTGTGGTTTGTTTATATTTCTCACAAACGCAGAACAAACTGGAAACTGGAGTCTTGATATAAACACTTACAAGAAATACAGAAAACAATATTGAATTTTTATAAAGTAAGTATTTGTTATTTTTATCATTAAATTATTTTGACAATAGTTGGAGAAATTTGTATGTTAGATAATAAATGAAGGAAAATTTATCGTACTAATTTATGTACTCTAGTAAATCCAATTGTACTTTACACCCTCTCACTTGTTTGCATTTCTCCCCAAAATTTGGCTTCGGTTGGTCAATGTATGGCTATTTTAGAGAGTATGACGGGAGGACGGACTAACGGAAGTCACAGAATTTTATATATTGATTATCTTGTTTTTAATATGAATATTTCAAGAGAAGCAACAGATTAAGTTAATTATCTTGACATTTCTAATGACCTTGAAATTCCATTTCTTTTCCGATATTCCAAGAGATAAAGAATGGTACGCAATGATAGTAACTGATTCAAATTAAAATATGACTCGACATTCTTAACACTTCAGCTACTGTAGACGGATTTATACTTCCACTCGAAACTTATATTGTCTGTTGTTGACGTATATATACGTTTTCAAGACACCGGGAAATGTCAGTACCTAGCGTCCGTTTTATAAACTATCGCGTCGTGCTATTTCCAAACCAGCATTGACAAATAGTAACATGTCTTGTTTTGCGACGTAATTTCTACCTCACTGATAACGGTCACTACGAACGTATTGTGTTTTGTTTAACAATCAAAAGCAAACGTTTTTAACACAGCGTTGAAAATCTGACTTGCAGTTGCATAAAAATCAAAGAGACTGACACGTCTATACAAAAACAATACACTGGTGACAAAATCTGCTGTTGGCGCCAGGGGTGGCAGTACTGCCTTAGCCATCGTAACTGTGTTCCCTCCCTGGTGGGTGGCTGACGAGGGCACGGCACGGCACGGCATCGCACGTCCTTTTACACGTTATACATAGACAAAATATTGTGCTTTGTGGATATCGTTTAATTTAGTTTTTGCGGCGCCCATGAGAACTCGTCCGCAACGTCTTTATAGGCATTTATTTCCATTAAATTGCAGTTTTCTATATTTACAAAATGGGACGCGGCACAACCAGGCAATAATGCTATAAAAACATCAATGGAAGTGTTAATGTTTGATGTTAGAATATAAACCTATGTTTCATCGTACATTTCCGGTGGAGTTTGTACGGGTATGTATTACCACGTCTGTAAATTTCTATAATTCATCCTGGGAAGTGTGTGTGTGTGTGTGTATATATATATATATATATATATATATATATATATATAGGAAGACATGCTATATATTGTCTACAGGCATCAGTTTACTAACACAGTTTTCTTTTCATGTTTTGCTTCTTTTACTTTTTATTATTTAAGGATCACTCCTCCCCTTTAACTGATATATTTTTTAAATAAAATTTCTAATAAAGAGTGAAAAATGTTTGTACATATGAAGGGATGTTTGAAACCGTAGGTGATTTATTAGGATCCCTGCGAAAATGTCGTATTGTGGAACATGCTGGATTGGATGGAGAAGGATGGCTTCTTGTGGTGCTCGAAGAAATTGTTAGAGTGAATGGATAGTGAGTCGGATTAGCTAGGTGTAGGATAGACATTGTTCACCAGCCTTTCCCCACGTCTCCTTCGGCCTTATGTCACAAATTCATATATCCACATTAAATAAATACATTCATCAGTTTATGTTATTTTTTATCAGAGTGAATACCACTATTGATAACAATGTATATACTACTGCTGATAATAGTTGTGGATGTTACGAAAAGTTTGTTTATTATGACCTTATGTCATATAATCTAACAACTGTTGTTCTTAATTCCATCATCGTCAGCTAAATTGTGTTGCTTTGTTCTTGTAATTATTTTTGTAAATGAGCCTCATCAACCAGGCACAAGAAAAGCGCAATAGTTACATTGCCTATTATTTCCAGTAGATTCGACATTCACTGAGCCAATAGAATTGATTTCTCTTTCAAGTCAAGAGTTTTTCTTGGAAACAAATTCAACGGTTGATATTAGAGAATGATTCTATATTTGGACAAGAAATGTTGAAGATTTCTTTTTTTTTTTTTTCTTTAAGCTTTTATTTTTCTTCCTTTTTGCACAATTTACTTTCCTCAAGTTGTTTTACGGATTTGTTTTACTGGAGGAAATTGTGGCTTCCAATCTGAATGCTTGCCGTAGATTTCGGTTCAGGTAGAATAGCGAATCAAGTCAATATTACTGACACGGCCGTTTCAATCAAATACACACACACAAAAACATAGGCGTGAACACATACACATAGATATGCATTTATATGATATGCCAGTATATATGCAAGAAGAAATACATATACGCATATGTACATACGTATATACAAATAGAAGCATATATAAATATACTAGTATATATATATGTGTGTATATATATTTTAAGTACATGTATATATAGATGTATGATGTGATGCATACATGTGTATATTATATATATGCATATATATATATATAAAATGGATATAAAAATGTTAAATTTTTACAGAAATGTATAAATATATAAGCAGTTAAATAAATAGATGTGTGTAAAAACATAAATAATATATAGATGCATATATATATATATATATATATATATATATATATATATATATATATATGGACACGAACATTTAAATGTGTCAGGATAGATAATAATTTGAGGTATACACACACACACACACACACACACATATGAGTATGATAAAACATAAGTATACGCACATATACTTGCATGTACATATATATATATATATATTTTCTCAGATGTTATAAAAAGAGTGCTCAATGTTATTTAACAGAGCTATTAAGTATATATTAGTGAATATACATAATATAGCAGGACTGGGAGTTTCATGCAAACGCACAATCCTCAGGAGCAAATATATATATATATGTGTGTGTGTGTGTGCGCGTGTGTTTTCTGAAATTATATTAAATATATACACACATACATACATATATATATATATATATATATATATATATATATATATATATATATATATTAATATATATATTAATATATAGATTGAATTATATAAGGTTACTCCTATGTATTCTATGTCCGTAATCATATATATATACATTACTTTCGCCAAACAAAAACGCTGGGAAAACTAAATAAAAAATTAATTAAATTTTCCTTTTTCAGCCATATTTAACGAAACATATTTAAAAGAAATTATTATTATTACATTTACTTGTGTTTATGCCTTCATTCTTAATTTATTAATTTGGTTATTATTTATTTAAATTGTTTATTTATTTATTTAGATTGTTCATTTTGTCTTATTTTTTCCGGGAGTTGGTTATCTTATTTGCTTAGTTTAAAGTATTACATACAACGCTTACATTTGTACTATTTTTTATAGTGGTGTTTTAGAAAGTATTCGTTTTTGGTTTTCGATTTTTAAGTTTCGTTTTTGTCTCTGCATTTTGATCGTTTATTTAGGAATTTATGTTGGCCTGAGAAGGTAAAATAGCTATTTTCCTTACAGACAAAGTTTACAGTTTTTTTATGTATTGTTCTAAGTTAATGCTGTTTTCTTTATTTTCCACGGTATTTTTGGTGTGATTTGGTTTTTAATTTCCTATTTATGTTTAGAAGCATTGTACTTTTCGTGTATTTACTATTTGTAAAATAATGTTTTGTATGCATAATTTCTTTGTTTCCAGGGTCCTTTAGTTTCTCCTATGTATATTTTTCTTTGTGGCCTGCTAATTTTACAATGGCTTGGAATATTATATTGTTTTGCAAGCATTTAAGGGACAGCCATTCTTTGCTCAGCAGTTACAGGTTTGATAGATTTGTGCCGTTGGTTTTTTGTTGATTTTTCTGTTGAGCTTTTTTATTATTTGTGTCAGGTTTTCGGTGTAAATGATTTTTTCAGAGAGAGAGAGAAAGATAGATGGAGAGAGAAAGAGAGTAAAATCGGCACAGGAAAGATTTTGTTGCGCAAATTGACAAAATGGTGGGGTCTGCATTAAAATTCTGCAGTTGAAATGCATGATACAAATTGCAATCAAACACTGGCCATCAATACCTGATATAAAAAATCATCATAGCTGTACCTCTCTCTCTCTCTCTCTCACATACAGAAACACAGAATTCTTCAGGTACATGTCTTTATGAAGTCACCTGGACAATATGAAATAAATTTATTAATCCAGTGAATTGATTTCTTCTTCTCCGTTGTTTTGGAATTTTTCTAAGCTATTTGTCAAAACATTCCTTTTAGACACGCTTAATACATACATATAATTACGCATGAGTTTTGTCTACTAAATACATAACATGTATATGTATATATATGCATGTATTTATATATATATATATATATATATATATATATATATATATATATATATATATATATATATATATATAAAATAAAAAGGCTTAAACACTAATATTCCATGGTCATAATTTATTCCATTGGAATCGTAAATACGATCCAATTCATCAGACCTGAGGTTTTCTTTTTGAATTTTAGGTCTGATGAATTGGATCGTATTTACGATTCCAATGGAATAAATTATGACCATGGAATATTAGTGTTTAAGCCTTTTTATTATATCCTTACTCTGTCCTGGACATTGAGTTCTACCTGGATTCTATCCTCTCGGAATTTTTTATTCAAAAAATGTATATGTGTGTATATGCACCTGTGGATTTTGCATATATATGTATATTTACCACTAATATTATCTATATATATATATATATATATATATATATATATATATATATATATATGCATGGTATTTATGCAACGTTATTATGTTTATCTACCTCTCTTTATATATATATATATATATATATATATATATATATATATATATATGTATATATATATGTATATATATATGTGTATAAATATGTTTATATATATATATATATATAAAGATATATATATATATAAAGATATATTCATGTATATTCATTTATATATTCATATAAATGTGTGTATAAATATATATATATGTGTGTGTGTTTGTATGTGTGCGTGTGTATGAGAATAAAGACAAAAGGAAAACTTAACTTAGTCGCCGTGGAAGTGTCAGGAAGTTCATTTTTCTGTTAACCTAATGAATATTCATGAGCATTGCTATACGAAAAATTTTGAAAAAACACTAATATAAATTCTCCTGTGTATAAATTCTTGCAACAAAATAAAATACTTACATTTGCCTTGATAAAGTTCCTCAGAGTACGTAACGCGTCGGCTAAGATAAGCTTTTCTTTTGTCATTATTCCTTATGATGTCCTTTTACAGATATACTCCGAAATATGTACGTACACACACACATATATATATATATGTGTGTGTGTGTGGCGTATATAAACATTGTATCTGATAATGTATTCAACATAATTATTTAACCTTGACGAACTGTGTATCTGCAGAACTAGAATCAGAAAGATAAGTCATTTAAAATTTTATCTATCTATCTATCTATCTATCTATCTATCTATCTATCTATATATATATATATATATATATATATATATATATATATATATATATGTCTGTTCCTATGTATCTATTTATTTACACGTGTGCATCTGTGGATGTGTATTAATGCATATAAATTGAGGTAGATATGAAAAGACAGATATATGTATATAGATAGTTATATATATTACATATATTAACATAATGACAGAGCGATATTTTAACATTTAGATAGATGGGTAATGAAGAAATTGAATTGAGTGATAGATTTTGACACAACAATAATCCATTTTATGCTTGGTGTCTCAGACAGATGGCTTAGCCTATAGTGATGTTAGTTATTACTGTTCGAGTCTAAAGAAGCTTTCAAATACTGATTGATAATATAGGTCAACCCTCACCACTTTGAAGTTTGGCGAAACACAATCTTTTTACATAAATGTCTACCATTGACCTTTGTTCTATCGTTAGCTATATGAATTCATAATATACGACGTTATGTTTGTGTGTCTGTATTTTTCTGTTTGTGTGTGTCTCTGTTTTTCTGTTTGTGTGTCTATTCTTGTGTTTGTTTGTGTCTCTGCTTTTTTCTGTTTGTGCGTGTTTCTGTTTTTCTGTCTAATCAACATGGATGTTATCTATGCGTGCAGCGAGATATGCAAATTTATCGTGACGTAAGCATGCACCTCTAGATACATGCACACAAATGAAGGTGGGATGCAAGTTCATTGCTTACATTTATATTGATATAATAAATTTACATACACACACAATATATATATATATATATATATATATATATATATATATATATATATATATATATACACACAACTTCTTTCTTTGAATCAATGTTTATCTATTCGTCTTAAACATATTTTGTTCTTTTATTCACCTTTCTGTTTGCTCCAAGTCGTTTCCTGGTCGAATAACAAAAAAATATATAAATTTCTTCA
>OZ010589.1:32939376-32959376 GCA_963932145.1 Acanthosepion lycidas
ATATATATATATATATATATATATATATATATTAGGAAATGGATGAAATCCTACCGGTTTATAATCTATTTGTTTAAACGTTATTGTTTAAATGGATACTCATATATCAGTAGATGCTCTGTTGTTATTTACTTAATAAACAATATATTTATTTACATCTATCGGCATGACATTTCTATGAATATTCAGGCCAATAGACGTAAATAAATAAATATATTGTTTAATAAATAAATAAAAACAAAACATATATTCAAATATGATATTATATATATATATATATATATATATATATATATATATATATATATATATAACATTTCACACATTGAAATGACCCACTTTCCAGAAAATGGCTAAAACGTTTCTGAAATGTTCATTAACTAATTTATTTAGTTGAAATAAGCACCATGTTCATGAATGACTGTTCTCTAACGTACGCCTAAATTCTTGACTCCATCTTTAAAAAAATTCTCATCCTTTGATGTGATAAACAGTTCAAATGATTCAATGACCTCTTTTTTATTGGAGAATGTTTTATTACTTATGAAAAACTCAAAATGTTTAAATTAGTTATAATCAGTAAGAATGATTTCAGGTGAATATGGAGGATGTGTCAAAATTTCATAATTCAGGCTGATGCAGCTTTTGTTCGAGAAGAATGCGTCCGTGCATTGTCGTGCAGAAAAATTGGGCCGTCTATATTCGCAAGTCTAGGGTGTTTTTTTTTCAATTTTTTGTGAATACATTTAATTTCTCCACAATACGAAGTTGTTGTTATTTTTCTCCCTCGAGGCAAGAATGAATAATGAATAACACTCTTGAAGACCACCATACAGTAACCATTAAGTTTTAGGACGAAGTGGAATTTTTGCGTATTGCCTATTCTCTTACTTTTGTCAAAGAGTATCCATATCTCATCGCATGTAATGATTCCATGCAAAAATGGATTCTTTTTCCTAGTTTGCATTCATACAGTAAGATTACTCGACATTGTTTTATTGTAATCATTTTTATTGAGCTCATAAGTAACAGTATATTGAAAGAAAAATTATCTGGAAAGAAAAAGAAACTGGAATAAGTCAAATTGTTTATATATGCTAAGGAGGGGTTATTTCGTTAAACGACCGGATTAATGAACAAAGAAAAAAAAATGCGTCATTTCATGGGTGCTCAACACGTAAATATCTTTGGAATTGGAAATGGAGATAAAAACAGAATATCAATAAAAGAAGTTTAACAACCACCTTTAAGTTGACATCACAAAGAGAAACGTTCGACAAAGAAGTACATGAAAACTGATTTTTCAACAGTAATTTTTAATAATGAATATTGAGATAGACTTCATTGAAATAGTCACAACACTTTAGAGCAATAATATTGAAGGCAGTAAAATTAAAAATCTTTTAAGTTTATGATGATATGAAAGTAAGTGCAACGTATTATAGAGTACATGTCAAAATCACTTCCAACAACAGCAGAAACAGACAATTGGGTGGGAAAATCGTAATATAGTCAAAATATTAACTTTCTACAAAACCTTACGGAAAAGATTTTGGAATAAAATTCCCATCAATACGAGAGAGAGAGAGAGAGAGAGAGAGAGAGAGAGAGGGAGAGAGAGAGAGTTAGAGCGAGAGAGCGACCGATAACATTTGGTGAAATTAAGAGGTCGAATTTCTTGAAAGAATGAGAAAAAAAGTCTTTTATCTTTTATAAATTTCAACTGACAATAACACAGTTCGCTCAATGAATGCTGAATATTTCCTGTATGGAAACGTCCAGTTTCATCATTAACAGTTAAGTTAAAGATTATATTCGTACAAAGCAATTAACTTTGCATTCTACATGGCTATAACTATTGTCTACCTTGCCAAAATTGTTCCAAACATACCAAATAAATGGAATATATTTCTAGATATTAAACCAAAAGAAAACTTGCGGTTCATCACTGAAAGAAGGTTTATGTGAGAATGGAAAACAATATTCAAGCAGAGATAAATGTAACAGCCCCAAGTAAATGTTAAAATTTGAAAGAGCAGAAAAGGTAACAGTCTGTAGTTGAAAGCCTGATGTCGGTTGTAGAATATCAAGAAGAACTGAACTGAATTCATCAAATAATAATAATTGATTCACGCCCATGAGATATTGTGCTAATAAAATGTTTTTCTGGCCTATATATTTTTATGGATTGCTCATCCAATTAATTTCCATACTATAAAGATGCTGTCATCACCCAAAATTTCTTATCAATATTTTTTATATATTATAAACTGAAATTTATATGAGATATTTCTTATATATATATATATATATATATATATATATATATATATATATTCAACATTATATATATATATATATATATTCAACATTATATACATATATATATATATTCAACATTATATATATATATATATATATTCAACATTATATATATATATATATATATTCAACATTATATATATATATATTCAACATTTTATATATATATATATATATATATATATATATATATATATATATATTCAACATTATATATATATATATATATATATATATGTGTGTGTGTGTGTGAAAAGACAAATCGTCTGTTATTGAATGACTCCTATCAAAACACATAAATATTAGTGAAATTTAAGTGTACACTAGATAACTAGAGCGACAATAATCTATGAATTAATAAATGTTTAAGAGACTTATCTGATTGATCCTTTAAGGGATTTCGCTAATCAGTGTCCGGTAAATCCATTGATTTATTACCAGATATACTTTATACTTCACAAAAACAAACACTAATTTCACATTTGAAATACGTACTACACGAGTGCCGTTAAGGACGTGATTGATTGTATTTTTTACTGCTTATCAACCTTTTTCAGGTTATTTAAAGCCAGAAAATAGTTTTAGATTGTAACAAGTTTTTGGGAGATAATGCCGATTTACTGATAGAAGTTACACTAATTAACCCATAGCTAGGGAAAGAAGAGATGGATTGACACCTTTCCCAAGGGTATTTGTACGTAAGTGAATTATACCTAATACAATTGGAATTGGAGCTCGACTTTCTGATTTTCAGTTCCGAGTCTTTATCCACTACACCACTCGCACATCCAAGATTACAGCATTCCGAAGCGATCACTCATCTAGGTTTTGACTAGTCTGGTATTTGCTTAACTTCAGTGATCGTAGGAGAACCGGTTGTTCAAGTTAAGGACGTGACATTTCAATACTTAGAACCAGTTAAATATTTGATAACCTTATAAAATAATTGCGTTGTTATAAGAACAGCAAATTCACCAACTGATCTTATTGATATGTATTTTTTATATAAATACTTTAAAGTTTATAGGATAATTGGTATACTAATAATTTGACTAAAAAATAGGTTTGATAATTAGAGAAGATAAATCGACTGAATAGTTAGTAACTTAAATAACTTCGAATAAACAAATAAATCATCGGTACGGTAGTTTAGATGTGTCTGTTTTCTGAATGATATGATCGTTGGCGAAGTTGCTGCATTAATCAAGCATATGTAGATGTATTGTTAAAAGTCGGGTTTTTAAATGTTGATTTTTAAAGAAGACGTGTCTTCGCCACATCGTATGTTGATGTTTTTTCATCATCTTCTACACAAGAAATCAGTGCAATTATCTACTTGCAAAATCTATATTACCTCTAGAGTATAAATGTTTGTCTATGAAGTTTTCTTAACAAAATATTGAATATTGTGTGTTTTCCGTTTTTCAATAACAGAACGGATTTCTCTTGGGAGACCAGGCGAATCAATCACGCAACGGCATGTGAAAATCACCCAAGAGGCTTGACAGAAAAGAAAAAAGGTCGTTCTTCTCCTCTAAGTTAATGTAAAAAAGTCACACTTGTTCTACTCAGATATTTGTTTTTCTTCATTTTTCTCATTTTTTTGCAATTTTATAATTTTCTCCTCTTCTTCCTTCCCGTTTCCTTTCTTCAGTTCATCTATGTATTTATTTATAAAATTTACCCCCCCTCTCTTTTTTTAAATTAATCTTTTCTTTCTAAGTATCTTTCTTTTTTTCTTTCTTTTTTTTACTTTTTTCTTTATTTGTTTTTCTTTCTTTTCTTTCTTTTCTTTTCTTTTCTTTCTTTTCTTTTCTTTCTTTTATTCATTCATTCTTTCTTTTTTCTTTCTTTTCTTTCTTTTCTTTTCTTTTCTTTCTTTTATTCATTCATTCTTTCTTTTTTCTTTCTTTTCTTTTCTTTTCTTTTCTTTTCTTTCTTTTATTCATTCATTCTTTCTTTTTTCTTTCTTTTTTAATTTTATTTATTTACTTTCTTTACTTTTTTCTTTCTATTGTTTGTTTCTATTTTTTCATTCTTTCTTTCCTTCTTACTTTTTTCTTTCTTTCATTTTGTTTCTTTTTTGTTTTCTTTCATTTTTCTTTCTTTCATTCCTTATTTTCTCCCTTTTTTCTTCCTTCTTTCATTTTTTGTTTCTTCTTTTCTTTGTTTCTTTTCGTTTTTCTTCCTTTATTTCTATTCTTCCTTTTTCTTTTCTTTTCTTTTCTTTCTTTCTTTCTTTCTTTCTTTCTTTATTTCTTTCTTTCAGCCATCTATTGCTTACTTTCTGTCTCTTCTCCTACGCGTAATCCTTCTCCCATCTTTTAGACCTAACTTTCGTTCTTTCGATTTTCTTTTCATTTGCGTACTTTTTTTGAATTTGACCTTTTTGTACTTTTCCAGCGATTTTTATTTACCTCACGAATTTTGTTTTTCCTTCTTTCAAACATTTTTTCCTTTTTTTGACTTCACAACACAACAGCCTCATCCTTCCTTCCTTTTGTCTCTTTGCACATTTCATTTTCTCATCGTTTCCCGCTCAAATTCACCTGTGTATTCCGGCCAATTGTTCCATTCCATTATTTACATCGTCCCCCCCTCCCAACCACCACCACCGTACGCACACTCAACTCAGAATTGGCAAAAGAAAGAAAACGCAGCAGCGGCAGAATTCGATATTCTCACCAACATTCATTCGCTTCACTTTCCCCCAAACACTTCTTTTCTCCCTTTTACTCAAAATAGACACATATATAGAAAATGTACACACATAGCAGCAGTCTGTACAATCATCACGGGGCGAAGGACAAGTTATTTTCACAATCCTTTGTTAGTAATCTTACATAAGTACACAACTTTTGTTAAATGTTCCAAACTACGTTGACCTCAGCACACACACACACACACACACACACACACACACACACACACACACACACACACACACACACACACACACACACACACACACACATATCTGTTGATCTAAACAAATAAATATATATATATCACGCATTACTTTCCTTACCTATTTGCACTAAAAAGCCTGCTTAAATTTACGAGTATCGCACAGAAAAGTGGAAAAATACTGATTGTGCTTACAATGCCAAGAGTATATCTCAATCATTGATCGGTAACATTCTAGTGCACACAAACGCACATACGCATACAGACAAAGATATGAGAGGGTGCAGAAAAATTTCTGGCCTGATTCAATTTTAAAACTTTCATTGAATGACCAAATATCATAACGTTTTAGTACACCTCGCCCTCTCCCTCTCTCTCATATGTACGCACGTGAGGTCATATATATATATATATATATATATATATATATATATATATATATATATATATATATATATATACATCACGCAATGTTTCTATCCATTCGATAATCTATCTATCTATCTATCTATCTATCTATCTATCTATCTATCTATCTATCTATCTCTAATCGAATGACTCCATCGATAAAACTAATATTCATCTGGAGAAATCAATAGTCTTATGAATACATTGATAACACCAATGTTTGCCTGAAGAAGTCCTTCCGAAAGAATGAAAGAAAAAATCTTTTCCATTTTATCATTTCATCTATTTTTGTTATATATATATATATATATATATATATATATATATATATATATATATATATATATATATATATATCAAGAACAGATTTATAATCCACAGTTTTTTAGCATTTATTTTTAAACTAGTGCTCGATACACAGTAGACCATAATAATATTACACACACACACACACACACACATATATATATATATATATATATATTGTGTGGATGTAAACTTGTATTCATCCAACGACTGACTGCAGCAGCAACAGCGGTGAATCTCGAAACAAAGGTTTTTGGTTTTATAATTTATGCCTCCAAGTATTTGACTGAAAAATTCTAGGTGTCCATCCATATTTAGAAACGAAGAAAGACTTTCGCTTCGCACACATGTCGCTACAAGGAGGAAATGCAGACCCCATTCCAACTTTACATCCACAGATTTACGTAAATTGCATTTAGGTGCATCCGTTGTTATTGTTATTTACCGAGCAAAGGTGCAAATAAGGATCGAACTCACTACCACTACGACCTAGTCTTTAAGACAAACATGATGAACCATGTAATACTTTACGCATGCTGTGTTACATTTATACAGACACACACATGTATCCACTCAGAGAAAATGATTAGAAAGTCTCTATTGTAGATCAGCTCCCAAGGTCAATTTTGGTACCGTGGTAGTGCACTTAATTTGAAAGTTGGGATTCGAATTGATAAATAACAACACAAAATATTTTTTCCCCAATTGATACTGTTTTTTTAGGAAACTAGTTTAAGAATCAGATTTAGATTCAAAATCGTAACATTGGAATTTCATTCTGGTGATCAGTGAAAGCCTAATAGCACAGCCTTATAAAATTTGTATATGGACAAAACGTATGACACAAGCACATTATTACTAAATCATTGTGCCATTAAATAAGACCTTCATTTACTTAAAAGGGAAAATATACTGAACAATTCAACTATATTATGGTCTAATATATTATACAGTGCTGTAGTTTTAGAGTGATTTTCAATAAACAATGCAAATTTAAAACCTTTTGTCTTATAATTTGTGTCCAGCAGTATTATGGTGTTTTATACACTTTTATCCATTTTTTTTGTTATCTTTTACAATTTTTTACACAGTTTTTACTTATCAAATACATTAAAATAAATTGCATATTTTGCGTGTCGTAATTCATAATTATTAGGTTGGTGCAAAAAGAATGACGTAATAATGTCGTTTTTTGACTTATTTTTTGACGTCAAAAAACGACATTATTACGTCATTATTTTTGCACCAACCTAATAGAATTCTGGTTTGAATATATTTTCCAGTCAATGTATCTAATAAAAAAAGATATTAACTTTATTTGGATTTATTCTTGAAATAGTAGAATTTTGAAGTGAGTAAAAACCCGCGGAAATTAGGTGTTTCTTTACGGTATCAGAAATTTTAAAACTAAATGCCAAAAATTTGGTAAAATTCATGAATCTAAGTTTTGCTGTCAGTGCTTATTGGTCACAAACTTCAGCTTTTGTACAGATTTCAATGTTGCTACAAAACCCCGGTGAAAAATCAAGCTTCCCTATTTTAGATACATTTGGTCTCATAACCTCTGCCAGACTAAATCTGGTCAATATTTAAACTAATTATATCAGTGTTCCCGCTTCAAGTTATTTTTGTGCCAATGCTCGTAATAAAGATCCTCAATTGATGCTCTTTTGATGCAGTGTTGTGGCAGACTTAGGTAATATTTGAGGATACCATAAAATAGATCGGCATAGGCATGCGACTACAAAGTTTTTCCTCAAACAGCAAATATTTGATTCGAAGCACTTTGAAACAGAATATGGTAACAAATGTCTAGTATATAAAAGTCGTCTGTACATCCGCCATACACAGAACACGTCTAGAAAAATTCGGATCCTGTTTTCATATAGATTTTCCAGACACTTGATTGACTGGAATAAGTTTTATCACTGATCAATAAACCCAATTATGATTAGGATCGATTTTCCAAACGGTGGGCAATTATATATTTCACGACCTTAGTGTCAAGTCAAATGTTCCTCATGTGGGAACGTAGTAATATATCTGGTTTGTGCCAAGAAACATTTTTTCACTACGCATTAGCCATATAAGCGTTCATTTCTTTTTATGTTTGGATAAAATATATTAGTCTTTTCATTTCTGTCTTTATACGAATTTCTCCGTTTTCCTTCTCACGAGTGGCTTATAGCAACGAAGAAATCATACATTCTTAAGAAACTGCTTACTTCTTTTACTAAGATAGGAACACTTAAAAAAGTGCTGAACGGCTATGTAATACCAATCCTCCTATATAGCAGTGAATGCTTAAACAATTTCCTCATAGGAAGCTTAAGTGGAGGTAACTGGCCGTACGTTCCCTGAGTACTCGTAGATTATTTCGATCGGTTAACTGGTTAAGTCTTGCTTGCTGCCCACGCTGTGTTAGTTTTTAGATCCAGTAAGTGGGGTGTTGTCCATACGTTCATGGTTGTCTGGGGATCTACAAAGGAATGCTGAGAATACCATGGACACATCATGTGAACAAGGAGAAAGTTTTAAGGAAAGTGTAAAGAAGAAGGATATTTATAGAGTACTGCAAGGAAAGTCCCAGTTTATTTAATCTTTTCCTAGACTATGCCCCACACATTTATCAACACAGATCTGAAGAGATGGGCATTGATCAATTAAACATTCCATCATACATCTCAAACGAAGCTACCAATGATCCTGCTTTCTCTCCTTAAGTTAATCTATTGATAATGATGAGGGTTATATTATAGGTATTCATAGTTGGGATGAGCATGAATAGAAAATCAACATCCTTTACCAAGTGTTCTATGAAATAGAACTCAAGATAAACCATTCAAAAACAGTAACTATGATTCAGAATTGAAATGAAAGCCGTAATGGCACATAAGCTGAATCCATCATTAAAATGCAGGATGTGGAATGTGGAGCACTTCAAACACTTCGGTGTATGTATCAGTTATAACAAGTTTAGTATAAGAGAAAAGGAAATTGAACATGACTCGAACTGCGCTAGGGAGAAATTCTCCCAACACTGTAAATGGCTGCAAAACCAAAACTCGAGTCATTTTCTGAAATAACCTCGTCAGATCGAGTCTTTCACATAGATGTCATGCATGGCGCCAAACCCATTCGGAAATATCTCAACTCTCAGCTGTATACAACCGATTTCTCAGACAAAATGGCTTTGAACGAGTGACGCCAGAGGATCTTAGCAAGCACCATCCTTCTTTGAACATTGTGGACTGTCGTTACAGAATCACAAACAAAGAACTGTAGCAAATAACAAAAAACACGTCACTTGAGGACTACCAACCAGTAGCAGCAACTAAAATGCATATCTCATCTAACTCGAAGAGAATATAATGCCATAATCAAGATGCTAGCGTTCTACACTACTTCACATAAAAGATTAGGAAGGAAACCGTCGTCAATACTGGTAAGAGAGATATAAGCTTCTGAATTTGAGAAACTTATTTTCCTGAAGAACTGTTTTAAGCGAAAAATTTTATAAATTTCAACCGACAGCAGTACCAGCTGGTCAGTCAATGACTGCCAAATATTTCCTTATAAGGAAACGGTTAACGTTACCGTTATATAACTTAGAATCAGAAAAATACATTTTAAATTTCTGGTATGATGAAGAAATGTAATGAGGAAAACAGATCTTGGAGAATTTGACACTCACATGAATTATGGAAGACTAGAAGGGCAAAAGTATTTTACCACGTGTTTGTGTAAATAAATGGCAGAACAGGAAGCGGAAGTGATAGTAAACAAACAAATATTGGTAAGAGCTACAGAGGATAAGATGTTGTGAGGAGCTTTGATCGCCAACGTTCCGTAAGGTCATGGCATATAGAAAAGAAGATTGCTTTAATATTTGCAAATTAATCATTTTCAAAATTTTGAACCACGTTCCCTTTGACCAGTATATTGATCCCATGGCTATAAACTGATAATACAATGATCTTAAATGAAATAATTACGTTCTGACAGAATGTATTTGTTATATTTGCTTTAGCGAATAAACGCCCAATTTTGTTGATCAGCGGAACTGATGTGGTGCGTATGCTTCCCGCACGTGATGTTATTGCACGCTATTCATCATTGAATATTTCAATAATAATTATCAATGATTGTAAACGGAAATGTTCTGTTACAACATTAGAGACCCGCCAATATGTTGCAAGACTTTCACTAGACATTTCTTCCAGGCACAAACTCATAGCAATGGGTCATACGACGAGAATCGAACTCGGTAACAGTAACTTAATTGACAAGATTACTATGTCCTTCTTCAGTACGATCCCTCAAATTGAAATACACCGAAGAAATAGTTTTAATAAAACAGTGCATTCTTAATAATATGTGCAGAGGGGTACTCAGCGAGGATTTAACCCGATTGTCATAGCAAAACAAAATTCAGTCTTAATAAGAATCAGTTTCAAAACAATGTTGAAACGTAAGTGAAATGTCTATCATAGACTACAGAAATATTTATAATTTAATTATCAGCTTTTTCTTTGGTTTTGTTGAGGTAACATAGGAAAATGTCACATCGAAGAGTAATGCTTGCAACACAATACTTTTAGAAGAAAGTTAAAATAATTTTATTTTAATTCGACAACGTTTTTAATTAAGTACAAATTGGCAATCAAATTCCACTTCACTGCTTATTACAGTTTTCCTTCTCGTTTTCTTAATAAAAAAAAAAATAAGAGGAAGAAACAGACATGAAAACCATGGCCTTTCTGCACTCTCATTCTTATTAGCCATAGTGGTATATCAATGACAGTAGTACAATAATAATAATAATAATAATAGTAATAATATTAGTAATAATAATAAGCCTTTGCAAATAATTATAAATTCTATAAATAATAAGCGACATCGAACTTAAGGACCACCAAATGTGGCACTGAGGCGAGTATTTTCCAATGAGTTTTTAATTGAGGCGGAATTTCCTTTCGGTAGGAGTGGGAATTGATTCGTCCCGTCATTCAGCATAATACCTTGTGTATATATCTCCATCAGCAATACAGCATGTCAGTCTATCATCTTGTTCGAAAAGTTCTTCGATTGGTCAGCATTTCGACATTCTTTATTCCTGCCTCTTCGATCGTTAGTTTGCATTATGCCAACTCACCCTTCTTCTCATTTTGCACTTCAGTTTTAAGCATCATTAGTCATTTCTTTTCTTTCTCCAGCTCTTTCACTTCCACTCTCTCTTGCTATTCGCACGATTGTCTTTTTGGCTTGCTACTTCGACTTGACTCCGTTCACCCATTCGATTTCAAACGCGACTCAGTACGTTTATTGACGCGAGAGATGTATCGATTGAAGCTGACAAGACACTTTAAGTAAATATGTCCGCTCTGTTAAGATATGGGTTGTATTAAGATACACTTGCCAGTTTGGCTCAAGGGAGCAAGGTATGGATTGAGAGGTGTAGATATTTATTAAACCTAAATACGTTTTGATGCGCGTGTAACGTAAGAGCTATCGGTGCAGATAGGACAATCGGCGAGCCGGGTTCAAATCTGACCTAGTCCGTTCCGTTTACTTTTGCACTATGAGATTGAATCTATCCTGGGTCACACAGAAGTAAAGACTATCCTTGGCTAGCAGGGAATAAAGAAAAACCTTACTTAGTGCCATTACACTACCATGTGGTGTATGACTCATAACTCTGCTGCAGGGGGTGGTTCTGATGCCATCTCCGCGCCAAGCTAGTTTTGAATTCCTTTTAGTGACAACCTACACTAGAAAATGTAGTCTACCCTGCTATTTACTCTTCAAGAGTAAAAATATCAATTTTCTACTTTCCCTGGGTTATAGCCAGGGAAAGTAGAATTGATATTTTTTACCTTTACTGGCGCTTTTAATCTTTGAAATGATCGTTTATTTTCCAGTTGACCATCACCGCCTGAAAAATGATTGCATTTATGTTGCGGTTTATAACGTGTTTTTTGTTATAATTGTTATATATATATATATATATATATATATATATATATATATATATATATATATATATATATATATATATATATATATATAATGTTCCTCACACATATTTCTATATTATCTACTGCGTGACACGTATCTCACTAATAAGAACCAAATAAAAATCATAACATACCTCTATGCCTTTTTTGCTTTTTTTGTTTCTATCTCGATCTCTGACTAAATAACTAAACCCGTGAATAACTGGTGTTAAAATTCCATGAAATTTCCAGATTCTTACTGTACCCATAACTTTCATTTTGCATACCTTGTATTACAAATACTATTGCGAAAAGTATAAACCCATTTCTTCTTCCCTAGCTATCGGTTAAATAGTACGAATTGTATTTGGAAAAAGTTGTATTATTTAAAAAATTGTTAATTTACTTGGAAAAATAAAAAAATAAAAATAATTCTTACAATCCATAATTTGTTTCGGATTTAAATAATTCACAAAGGAGTGATAAGCCGTAAAAAACAAATGAAAGAAAGATAGAGACAATTTTTATTCGCTTCGGGGTTATTATTGTAGTTAAAATGAACCTTTCCACTAGTCGCATTTCGTAGATGTCATGAAAAAATCCGACATTTTCGCCAGTGTTCTTTATTGCGATGTTCAAAGAAGATATAAAGGAGATAGCTGACGCAGATTACTTCTAAGTGCAAATGACAGCCTATTCAGTTAGAAGCCTCTCAAGTGTTGCACTAAAACTATGAAGCAGGTGGCCAGAGAGCTTCCATTCGCAGATTACACAACTTTAGTCGTCCATTCAAAGTGAGCTTTGCTTTATGAAAGCCAGAAAACATTTTGGTTTGGAAGTCAGCCTGAAGAAAACGGTCATCGGTTTTCAATCTACACCTGTACTAACCGACGACAGAAATATCTTCTTAAACACAATCAAGCTGGAACTAGGCCAGGCTTTGCCCTACACAGGTGATATTAAAAACAGTTACGCCAAAGATAGATAAATAAATAGAGAAGAAACTAGCAAAGGCAAGTGAAGACTTTGGTAGGCTGTGAAAACCTGTTTGGAGCAACATGAACCTTAAAGATACAAAAATGGGTCTATGGATTTAAGGAAGGATATATTAGAACTATATATAAATATATATAAAAAAAAAAACAATATAAAACAAGAGGGAGAGAAAGGATAAAAAAATTAGAATAAAGTACAAAAAATATAACGAGAAAAACATTTTTCGATCCATCTCTTTATGGTGAAAAAACTTTTTCCCTTTTTATTCTTCCTTTGATATATATATATATATATATATATATATATATATATATATATATATATATATATATATATATATATAATTGTATGTACGTTTAAAATGTCCGTTTTTAAAGCCCGAATAAAATGTCATAATCCCGCACAGATTATTTTCGCTCGTGTTCCGGTGTAGTATTACCGGCACCATCTTTGCTTTCTTGAACGGTTCAATCATAATAAATAAAGTTGGTTCCCTGTGTCGTGCTAGACAATCTTTCGCGAAAGACTCTTACATATTTATCAGTCTAAATTCATCTATGCTGTTACATCTGCTATGATACTTCTGCTATGTATTCAGAGATTCTGGATAAAATACAAAGAAGAATCTGCTATGTCATCGGTCCTGAACTGGCATCTCAGTTTCAGTCGTATTCCCACTGCCGAAATGTAGCTTCTCTGTGCTTTTTCTATATTTTTATGGTAATTGTTCTGTTGAACTCTTTTTTTTTTTTTTTTTTTTTTGGTATCTAGACATTATGAATTTACGCAGTACTTGATTAGCTGTTATGTCTAATCATTTTAAAGTTGAAATGAATTGATTTAACAGTAGATCCTCTGCTGACAGTTTCTTCCGTTGCGTTTGTCGGTTGGCAAAATCTCTTCTAGTTTCTTGACTTCCACTCAACATTGATCTTCAAAAATTACAATGCAATATCATTCGTTATCTTCTATTTTCTTAATTCCGGTTCTGTTATTGTCCTCTCTCCTAAATAATGTTTTCTTTTTCTGTCTTTATTACTTTGCTTGGGACGGAATGCTTAAAAAGGTATTATTCCCAGTATAAACCGAAGTGACTTCCTCATAAGCCTAAGAGATGCTCAGGGCTATACTTATTGAACTTTGCATAAAAGCATATTTGTATTAGGTAGGTTATGTAATGTGGACTGAAGATGACCGTCGACTAAATAACCCTATACATGGCAAACTATCCTCTGTTCGGTGGAAGACGTTCCAGGAAGAGGCAGAGAAACTCCTTGTAGAAAAACTTGACTACAAGAAGGCATTGGGGACGTCATCCAGGTAACCTTCCTTCTGAAGCAAATCCGAAGAACTTTTCTCCTGTCGAAAAATTTTTCGGCCATTGAAGGACCTGCAACCGACCTAAAATGGGGTTCAAGAAGTTAACCCATGATATGAGTTCACACATCATTTGGTATTTGGTAATTCTCATTGGAGAACAAGTGACAAAAAGCCACCATTGTCATCAAGATTCTTGTTGATTTCAGCAATGATGTCTGAATAGTTTGCATTTCTTGTCAGAGTTCAACTATTTTGGTCGAGATCTTTCTCGTGCTCCAACGTCATATTCCATTTTTTTTATTTCTTTGACAAAGTCTCGATATATATTCATCTTTCGATTGCCATTAATTTATAGATCGATTCGGTCTAGTCTTCTGATCTTTATAGAGTGATTTGTTTTGTTCCCAAAGAATTTTATTCTTTTTATAATTCTCTTCAACAATTTCGTACACTAACTATTTATTTGCATCGGCGAATCCAAACCGTTTGTAAAATTATCGGAGAATTACTGTTTTTATCGATTCACGTTTTCTTTTCTTCTTGAACTTTTCTGTATTTGATGGAATATAAGATTCATTGCTTACCACTCAGTTAAAAATTATATGCCGACCCTTATATGCCACACTGAAGATTAGCAGTATGTTCTCAGCCCAAGTCCATAATACTTTCATATTCTTTTCTCCAGTATCATTATCATTATAACTATATTGTCTAAAGGAGGGTTTATGGGACTGTTTGAGGAAATGATTTAATTATTATCTAGTTTGCTGTTATCTTCGTCTAGTTAACTGATATTCCTGCCAGGGTTGTGGCGTGGGTTATTAACAACACTGTTTTACTTTATTTTATATGTGCACACATAGGAATTAGATTTTTAAATGATAATTTCCTCTCCCACCCGACAATTGCGCATACGGAGACTAAATAGGACTTCATGGAGAATTTATTATATTTATTGTGATTATTGTGAAAATGGTAAGAATGTGATTTTTTGGTAAATAGAATATTACCAAATTATTGGGTCAGTGATTGTGACCAACTAAGTTAAAGAATAGGACAGATGACGACCAACCTTCCTTACCGCCGCTTTTGGTCATATACGATATGCCATATTTGATATATATATATATATATATATATATATATATATATGTATGTATGTATGTATGTATGTATGTGTGTGTGTCTGTGTGTGTGTGTGTAATTAAATAGGGCAAATATTATTTACGAATTTAAATGCCCATTAAGTTATTGTATTCCTGATCAAGCAAAATTCGTAAATAATTATATAGGCCACACTACAACATGTTTGACACGCAGACTCACTCTACACCTTTCTGACCATAGCTCAATTAGATCTCATTTAAATATTCATGGAGACCTACCGGACACTATTTGTAACATGCTTGTTGACAAAACAAATATAATAGCATCATCTACATGCAAAAAAAAAGTCTAAAAAATAACAACACTTAATAATATTAACTATGAACATGGACACAATATCTTGACCATGTTTTGAAAAAAATGAAAACTTTTTATAAAACATACATTCAACACGCTATTTCTTATTTAACCGTTAAAATATTACATCCTTGAAAATGGCTAAATGTATAGCCGAAAGCGCTCAGATAAAAAGAACATTCGGGCAGTTTTTATATAATTTATCATCTGAAAAGGAAAAAAAATTAGATTGCATGAGAAATTGTATAAAAAACTAAATAAAAACACCTTGTCTGACATATTTAATGAAATGTGCATGAAAGAATGATTGCTGCTAAAATACACAAATATATATATATATATATATATATATATATATATATATATATATATATATATATATATATATATTTCATCAATAAATATCGTTATCATTATATCTGCTTTCCCCATAGTATCAAAGAATGACGGGTATAGTTAATTAATTCTGCAACTGCATTTTTTGCATGAATAATCCAGGCCTTTTTTTATCTAATTAACGCTATTGTCGCATATAAGAAAGAATTTTGCTTTTCATAGGATTAAAAGTAAAATATACAAAGGAAACTAACAGAAAATAAATATAAACTATATATTGGCAGTCTACTCTACTTTTTCTATGTACCGATATGCATTGAACTATTTGAATTATCATTGTCACTCTGAGTGTTCATAGTTTCAACCATTATAATCTTCGGCCTTCTTCATATGCGTATTGTTTTCGATAACGTACATGGAATTTTGAACGGAACCCTTTCATTCAAGCAAACGATTCTTTTTCCAGAGACGAAACATTGCTAGTTTCTCGCTGCTCTATCACTATTTTCATGGCAAATGTTTGGGCAAACTAGGTTCCTTGGTTTCACCAGTCCAGTCCTACACAGCTATGACCCGCCAGACCATGCACACTGAATCGACTTATCCATATTGGCTTCATATTCCATTGGTAAAGATGAAATTCCATTCAGACAGCTTCCTCAAAACTGTTGCAATGCGGAACAGATTCGTCGATCACTACAATCTTTATCCTCATCAAGCGTGTAGAGTGTCAACGAGCTTTCTAGCCTACATATCTTCATAATAAGGACTTTTTGTTTCCGCCTTGTAAGCCCTTACAAAACATCATTTTTAAAAGCTCTACTTTGAGTGGATCTTGGGCCTTGTATTAGGTCCTTCGGAAAAATAATATGCGATATAAGAATAAACCTTATTCCTGAATGAAAGTAGTTAAATGATTTCAATCAGTCAAAATAAGAATTCTCAACATCTATACATTTCTGCCATCGTGTTATAAGCTTATAACTCGAAATGTTTGGATGATAAGAAATCTTTAAATGCAGTTTCTGCATCTTCTTTGCAACAAAATATCTTTTGAATTAAGAATTATTAGCAAGATTCTTGAAACAGTGTTTGTCGGTAAACGAGAGATCAGTGGAATATGATGAATATGGCAAAGTCTCTTATCGCAGGTCGGTGAGTTTCTGCAGTGTCATACTGACAACATGTTTGGAATTGGGTCTCGATGGTTAACCAGTGACGGTGGCATTATGCAACTGAATGTGCATATCACCCAGTTGCTGGAAGCAAATTACGGCAGTGACAGTCTGGTTAGATTCCAGAAATTTGTAATGCATAACGCCAATGGCGGGCGAAAACCACCAAAATGTTTTGGTGGTCCAATTTCGCTTTTTGAAAAAAAAACTAAGTCTTTCATGATGATTTAGACATTGATTACAATTGTCATAAAATATCCATTTCCTATGATAAGTTACTAGTAGATCAAGAAATGGTTCATTTGAATTTCGAAGATGCAAAACGAAGACACTTCAAAACGTAAAAAACTCTGACTTTCAAAGTGTTCATATAGAACACTTTTATCGCGTTTCACCTTACAATTTTTCTTGAAATTGTCCGATATTGTGGAAATGCTGACACCCACTATATAAGACATTTCTCTGACACTTTGACGTGAGTTTTGTTCAACTTGTGTTATGAGATGTTGTTTGCCAATTGCAGATGGACATCCCTTACCACGTTCATCTTTAATACTCGTATCCACACTGTGGAATGTCAGTAACCAGCGCTGCACTGTTCGATCACATGGGAATCCTTCGCCATATGCTCTGTTAATCTGTTTTGCGGAACACTCTAATAATTGATGAACGACAGTAGGAAAAAAAAGTATCGATATTTTTCATTCTCCTGTACATACTAAGCAATATCCCCGGGTATAGTGGAGTAATGGATAACGGCTCGGATTGAGGAATCGGAGAGCCGAGTTGGAATTCCAGTCGAATCTAATACATTCATTTACGTGCTAATATCCTTGGAAATGTTTGAATCCTCTTCTTCTTCGCCCCCCCCCCCCAATCGGTAACTAGCAGGACAGCCGGGTTCTATAGCCTTTGATGACAACTGTACTACCACAGAAAGAAATAGCAAATTACTGCGGGAGAAAAATACATGATACATGACTGACTGAATAGTTATGATTGTTAATATCTAACTTTACGTACAGCATTACTTTAGGCAAGAGTACGGTAGATAGAATCCGAGTGTGATGATGAAATTTAAGATAAGGCTTACAGCTGAGAACAATACTCGGTATATCTGTATGGGATTAGGAATAAATCAAATAAATCCTGCTTTCAGTAATCAATAAATTCAGGAAATGATTGTTAAGTAGGCAGAATGACCTTATTGAAGTCAGGTTCAATGGTTGGCCTGTCATTACGAGACATTTATTATAAAATTATGTCAATCTGTTTCACTGGATCTCTTTATTGGGAATCACATCAGTTTTGTCAGAGTCTCCTCCTTTTCCACTCTTTCGTTCTTTGTTTCTCTGTTTCCGGCGTTTATTATTTCTACCATTCTCTGTTCATTCTCCTTCTCTTTCTCTCAACCCACATCCTCTGTCACTCTCAAATCTTTTATTTTCATCTCCCTATCAGTTTTCTTTTTCTATATCCCTCATTCTTTCACCTTCCCTCTCACTCCCTATTTGTTATCGTCTTTTACTTTCTCTTTCTTTCGCTGCTTTCTTTTCACCTCTCTTTCCCCCTCTTCTTTCAGTTCTCATTTGATTTTCATCTGTTTTTCTTCTTTTTCTATTTCTCCTTTCTCTTTCGTTCAAATCAGCCTCTTTATGTCGTTTGGCCTTTTCTCAAGTGTTTCTCTCTTTCTATCAGTTCTAACTTCTCTCCGTCAGATTTTTCCCTCTCTTTTTCTAGATCATTATTTACTTAGCCTAGAACTATACAAGGACACGTAAAGGGAAATAAAAAGAGTCAAATTTGTATTGGGCCAATCTTCCAAACACTGTGGGACATCTTTACCCCCAAAACCACTAATCGTAGCCTTCGTTTCTGATCCGAACTCAACGTCTTACCTCTGATACCAATGGTAAATATGTAACTTTCTTTGTCTCCTGCTGTTTCAATTCTTTGTTTATCTTTCTTTGCCCTCTCGTTCTTTCTTTCTTTCTTTCTTTCTTTCTTTCTTTCTTTCTTTCTTTCTTTCTTTGTATCCCTCTGGTTCTTTCTTTCTTTGTTTTCTAGTTGTTTATTTCTTTGTCATTTACGCTTTCTCAATTTAAAAAAAGATATGTAATCGTTAATCATTTTTCTCTTTTCTTCATCTTCCTCATTCCCGTTGTACTGATCCCATGTTGTAACACAGTTCGAACGAGAAGTTCGAATCTATCAAAATGCGTTCTCTCTCTTCAAAACAGCTCAATACGTAGATACACATGCAACTTTCCAGGTAAAAATAAATAAGAAACATTAAAATAGAAAAATAACAATTCCGTTTGTTGTGATTGCCAGTCTTTCCTTAAATTATTGCACAACGCGAAACGAATCTTTCTTTTGTCATCATCATGATTATGTTTTTATGAACACCACCGGTTCGCACTGTTTCTTCGTGATGTTTACGAGTAAAAAGAAAAGGAGAAAACCTTTCATTTAATTGTGTATTATTGAATGCGGATCTCTTTTGTGCTACTTTCTACGAAGATTTGTTCTTGTTTTCTTCTTCGTATTAATTGAGAATTGCATTGTAGTGAAGAACACCCACACTTCCCTTGTGTGAATGAAGACACAGAAGATAAATGCCTGCACGACGTGAACTATTAACGCCACTGTTTAGGAAAATGTTAATCAGAAGATAAAGTAAGATGAATCACTAATTAAGGTGGTCTATTAATCAGCTTCTCTTTATTTACCTAACTCAGTCTCTTTCAATCTATCTATCTATCTATCT
>OZ010589.1:32961876-33021876 GCA_963932145.1 Acanthosepion lycidas
TTTCTGAAAATAAAATAATATGGAACAGTGGCAACACATTGATAAAACTGTTTTTTCATTCGAAAGAAATATAAAGTTGCAAAATCAACCTTAGAGAAGAACATTTATCGGTCGTCTCATATGAAAGATAATACTTTAATCTTCCACAGAGAAAATACAGAGTAAATAAATATTTTGATTTCTGTAAAATCAACATTATATACACAGAAAAAGATCACTGAAAAGTTATTTTTATTTCTTTCTGGATTAAAATTCCGTCTTTCTTCAACTAGATTTTGTTATTTTTTAGTTTCGCAATTTTCTTTAAGTCGCCGTTCGTGTCGTAAACGCAGAGAAGAAACGTTCCCAGCGAAAAGAGTCGAAATTAAACTCGACTCATGGATAGACACTGAATCTCCACACCAGCTTATCTTCACCCCATGTTACCGCTATTGATTATTGATCAATACAAGAGAAAGAAAGAACTAACCAATCAACTATTACACACATGACCTAATTTTGCAGGTTTAAGATTTGTATTTGGTGGCTGTTGTGGTGTTGGGGTGAAGCAAATGGCAGAGAAGGTTTTAAAAGTATGCTCTTGTCTCACGCGAACTGCACATCAAAATCGTGGCTTGTCTGGTAATGTGCAGCCTCATTCGGGTGTTTATAATAACATAAACATGAAGTCTTGCTGTAGGGCAATGGTTCGCAAGCGAGCCTGATTCTGGGCGCCTAACGCCTAAGGCCTTATGACACAATAAGCTTGGTAAAGAGCTGTAATAATGTAAATACTATTTCTGTTCGGAAATTATTCAGTCATTTAAGATTAAAATAAAAGAAACCTACCTAAGTCATTGGTACTTTATTTTACTTTAAAATACTCCACTTAGAACCTGACCTATTGTCCATTTTACTTTCCGAAAAATGAATATCCGTCAACTCTGGTGTCAGTGATTTACGATGGTCATCTCTTAAATTATACCTGAAAATCGTTGAAAGAAATTGCGCACATACCCGTTTCTGCTGATGAATTATCATTATTATTCATTAACCTTTTGAATTATCATTATTACCGTAGCCAATGAGACACGGGTTCGAATCTCACCGGGATCGATTTGTGAGGAAGGTGACTTCTATGTTTTGATGGAAGCAATCGCAGCTTGGGACCTTTTGAAAGTGCTTGAAAGTTGACCTAAGCCCTGTGAGCCGTCGATGGTCGTGCTAGCACGAAATCACAACTCATCGTGACCGAGGGTTTGACCGTGTTCAGACTGTTGATCACGCTAGAAACTGTAACTAGAGTGGGCTCTGTGGATGTTGAACAAACACAAATGTGCCTGAGCAGGCGTCTGTAACCGAGATTAGCTGACTAGTAGACTGGCATCTTCGGATGTAACTTCCGGCCTTCTTCAAATGCGTATTGTGTTCGGTAACGAACAGTGCCCTTTTATTCATGCACACAATTCCTTTCCCAGAAACGAAACAGTGTTAGATTTATAGCTATTCCCATGGCAGATGTTCGGGGGGAAAATACCTTCCTCGGTTTCACCAGTTAGGTCACATCATGTCACGTGGATTGATTCGACTCATCTTTAGTCCCTTCATATTGCATATTTATTTTCAAAGCCCTCTTTCAGGATCGCCTTCAGCTGTCTCGTCATATTTTTCTTGATCTCATCCATGGCATCTTGGCAAGAATTCTAGTGTTTGGAAAAGCCAGAAATCGTAAAGGAAGCAAATCTGGAGGATAGGAGAGCTGACAAACTTTGTGATGCGATTTCCTCTTCAAAAATCCTTCGCCTAATGCGAAAAACCTACTCACGTGCTCATTGTAAATAGGACGGTCACATAGTACACACGCTCATTCAAAGGAATCTCACTGGCAAAGAAGTAAGCCAAACGGTAAATGTTTGTTTGCGCATGATCAGTAAGGTTCTCTCCAATTGTTTGCCATGTAATATAAAAACTGCGCGTTTGTTCTTGGAATATTCAAAATGGCCGCCTATAACTATTTCAACATGCCTGATAAAATATAGCATTTTGCTTAAGAATATTCGAATTGTTTTATTTTATTTTATTTTACAGTCACAGATTAAAGTTTAAACGGTTTTCGCCTTAAGTTTTTTTCTGCTTCACGAAACACACTTATCTCCTTTTATTTGGTTGTGTAAACTCGAAATTTCAGTTCTAAATGAAGATATTTTGAAGAGCCCCCAGTTAACAGAATATTTGATATGCATCGGACAGTTTCGTATAAGTGTCTACATTTAAAAAACGCAGATGTATCCTCTTTGTCATTTTCCTTACTATTACGATATTATATTTGCGCACAAGTATACTTCGACGTAGTGCAATGGTTAGTCACGCTTGATCTATTACGACTAAATAGTGAGTTCGATCCTCATTGGGTGCCCGTACTTTTACGCTTAGAAAATCACGCAAAAGTTAAGCGTAATGTTTTTAATATGGAAGGTCGATAATGTCATATGTATAATTTATCTTACACCACTTGGAATAATGTTTTTAAACATAATGTTAGCTAAATATTTATTTTTGTCACTCAAATCCTGTTTTCTTTTCAATCAGGATTGCAACTCATATCTACTTAAAGGAGGGCATTAATATTTCTTTTTATAATAAAATCAAAAGAAATTTGTAAAAGTTTTGTTTAAACACTAATAATACAAAAGTTTATTGAAATGTCAGCGTAATGAAGCAAAATGAAAATTCATTGCATAAACTCTCCTAATATATTTGGGCAACAATTTCTGACTCATGTACGTTCAGTTGAAGATCAACACAATTTTTTTGCTTATTTATTTTCTCTTCGGTTATGACTATTTCTCTGTTTATCAGGTAGAGTTTGGATATAAATTCATTAATATTGTCTATCCACCTCCTGCGCCATTCTAAAAGATTTTTGTGACCTAATAAGAGTGGACCTGTCCTTATCCATTGTATTTTGCTTATTTCGAGTATCATCTTTTTACGCATCAGTGGGTTTTGTGTTATTACGATGCACGAAAACGATGAAAGAAACACACTGCGGGCCTATATACTTTATGAAAGCCGAAAGCATTTGGAAGATATTGAACAATTTGTGTTCAAATTGTGCCTATAAACCAGGAAAATACCTCGAACAAAAGACAAGATAAAGAATAAAAATTTTCATGAAAATTCGTTGGACTTCAACCAAACGTGCATATATGCGCGCTTACGTGTATGTGTGGCAAGTCATTGTAACCGAGGGTATTAGCGTACCGGCGTTGTTCAAACTGATGATCATGCCAGAATATGCGCTCTCACCAAGAAACTGTAACTAAGGTGTGCTCAGGATAGTTGTAGTATAAACCTACCATATGTGTAGCTACCCTACCATATGTGTGCCATCGGAGAACGACTATCCGATAACACATCCATACATATATATATAAATGAGCTAGGGAAATTTGTCTTATAAATTATTACGAAAAACCATCAGAAAATTGCGTCTAATTTTTACACGACGTGATATTAACTTTTACTAATATTTGAGTTTTAACGACATTTTTAAGACCTAACCCTGAAGTTACAGACAGGCTCTGAGTAATGTCGCCACTTATTAATACGGTTTTGATTTATTTCTTTTTTACGACTTATCAACATTTTGCAGATTATTTAAAGTCATAAAAATTTTTTAAAATTCTACTGATCATCTAAATAGGAACAACCATTTGAGCGACAAGCGATCCGATCCACTGCTGATGTCCTAACTACCATTTCTCATAGAACGAGTGAAACACTAGACAACAAATACACCCCAAGGACCATAGCTTTAGATATTTCAAAGGCCTTTTACAAGGTGTGGTACAAAGTATTTTTGTTCAAACTCTCTAGCTTCGGGGCCCTAGCAATGAACGCCGGTGTCCTCCAAGGGTCGCTTTTCGGATCAACCTTCTTTTTACCTTATATAAATGGTGTACCTAAGAGTTCCCTCAGATCGTTTGTGAATATCTATGCTAATGATACGATATAATGATAGTATATGGGTGTTCCTACAAAACTCTAGATAACCAGAAATTGGCAGCTGATCACTCCTCTGATATACTTATAATATCTCAGTGGAGGAAGAACTGGCCGGTTACATTCAATGCCTCGAAAACTAAACTAGTTGGATGCTGTCATCGCCGATCGGACCGTAAACTATCACTAGTCAAGATGAATGGATGTTCTGTTAGGAAGGCCTCATGTTTTGGGCGACTATAATAGCCTTAAACTCAACACAGGCCTCAAATGGAACTGGTACATACGATCGTCTGCTAAAATTGCTTGAAAATGGTCAGTTCTCTGTACCGGTCCGGTAAGTTCCTGACTCCTCGGGTTTATCTTCTACTTTTACAAGAACCAGATCAGACCTAAAATGGAGTACTGCTGTCATATTTGGAAAGGAACTGACACGTCCTCACTTTTCAGTCTCAATAGAGTTCACATCATTGTGGGTGACAAATTATTTTCTACTCTGAAACTTCTTTTTTCACAGACGAAATGTTGCAAGCCTCTCTATTCTCTATTGGCTCTTCCATGGAAAGTGCTAAGAGGAACTACATTCTTTGGTTCCACCAGGCGTAACCTTCACAGCTAGGACCCGTCATGCCACAAGTATTGTAGTGAGCCACCCTCATTCCATTCCATTGATGAGATGTATGTTCCACTCGAGCAGCTTCTCCCTGCGAACTACTGCTCTGGGGGAACCGACTCCCAAGTGGATGTTTTCCCGATCACTACAATCTTAACCAGTTCAAGTCTAGACTTGAACTGGTTAAGATTGTAGTAACTCTTATCTTTCACGCATATCCGCATAAAATGTGCCTATTACTCTGCAACCCTCTACTTTGAGAGGTTCCCTGGCCTTGTACAGGATCAGACTCACTGAAAAAAAAAAAAAAAAAAGAAAAAACATAGAAGTGATAGATTGATACCTTTTCCAGGAAAATTGTGCGTAAGAGAATATAACGAAGCCGACTGGAATCACCCGTCTAGGTACTGATCAGGCTCGATGTTGCTTAACTTCGGTGATACTACGAAAATCGCTTCTTCAGCCTTTATTAATACGGATTATGGTCTTAAAAATAGCTTTTGATTAATAGATTAAATTAAAAAGTCAATAATTATTTTATTTAATGTGACTTGTTAAGCTTATTAATTATAAATTAAGCGTATCACTTGTGGACATAGAAAAACTGGAAAGACAGGTTGAATAAAAAAAAAAAAACGAAAAAAAAAAAAAACCTTCACAGGGAATTTTCTTTCGATAATCCGTCATTTTAATAAAACAGGACGATTAACGACTGTCACGTGGCATTTTGATATCCGACCCAAGTCAGACCATCGGGTCGGCTTTCTTAACCACGTTTGTTAAATGCTCATTGTGTCATATACTCCATTGCAGTGAATATTCTGCGATTTAAAATAGAAATTAGTGAAGGAAAATAACTGAATTAATGCCACCTTTCGTTGTATTAAACAGAATACATTTGTAGAAATCTCTTCCGGCTTCTTGCTTACTAATCAATTTTGATCTTCAAAAATTTAAATGCAATGTTAATCGTTATGTTCTGATATGTATTGTTTCGTCTCCTTAATAATATTTTTCTCATATTTTCTAACATTCAGTGACCCTTGTGTCTTAGTGTCTGTATTGCTTTACTTGGGGTGAAACGATTAAAAAAATATACCAATCAGTACTATTATAATAAAAATATTTAATTGATAAATACTAGATAGTAATCCGTGATTAGTAAAAAATAATATATAACAAATAATAGAAAATAGCAAATTAATTGCCAAATATATACAAAACCATTTCCAAAAGTGTAGTTGCTGTTAAAACTGTTTTAAGCAATAGAAAACAAATAGAAAAAATCCACATAAACGTTAGGATTCAATATGACTCACCTAAAAATTCGAACATACGCCCTCTTTTAAAAAAAAGGTTATGTTCAAACATAAATAAACAAAAGTTAGTTATTCTTACCAATGTATAAATAAATTAGCAAATATAATATATACTATCCTAGAAGCCGCTATTTGGACGGACTTTAGGCTAACTCCTGTGGGTGGGTTATTGGGCATTCGGCCTTTTATCTTCAGAATTCTATGTACGTAAAAATTATAAGAATTTAGAAATACAATTATTTTATCTTTATTCGACACCCTAATTCGGTATAATCTTTTATCATATACGCAACCGAACTCCGTAGTTTGTTTACATTTATTTAGCGCGCAATTTTTATTTTCATTAAAATCACCATTCTTTATGATGCCTTCACGCAAAGCCACAATTAAAAGACATGAACTATGTAATATTACGAATACGTCACAGAACGCGTGCTAGAAAAAGAAGAAAAAACATATGTACACCATACTGTATCCCACTTAAGTTTTAATTACGGTTTAATTAGATAATTTAATTATCAATTGCAATTGCGACAAATAACCTTTAAACGTTTAATAAAGAATTGTTTCTGAAAACTTTTCACACTGTTTGGTTTTTAAATTTAACATTAAATTGAGTTTAAATATTTAATTTATAATTGTGTTTACATGTTACTTCAGGTTGTTTATGATTCGCCGAGATCGAATAAAGGACGGACATATATACACTGCGCATTATTTATATAGAAGATGCATAAGTAATATAAAAATAATAATATATGATAATATATAAAATATTGTAACAAAGTTGGTACTTTTTATACGACAATCGATGATTAGTAAGCCTAAATAACTAACAAATAGAGGTTATAACATAAACAAAATATAAAAAAAAATACATAATAACATAATACAAAAGAAGAGATAGATAGAGAGATAGATGAACAAACTGAGATAGATAGAGAGATAGATGAACAAACTGAGATAGATAGAGAGATAGATGAACAAACTGAGATAGATAGATAGATAGATGAACAAACTGAGATAGATAGATAGATAGATGAACAAACTGAGATAGATAGATAGATAGATGAACAAACTGAGATAGATAGAAAGCTGAAATAGATAATTATTGGGCTGGCTAAAAAGTTAATTCGCTTATTAAGTAGAAAATTTACTTAATGAACCAAACGAACTTTTTGGCCATTCCAATATTGTATTAGAATTTTTAGGACATGTATCTGTATATTTGTTATGATGTTAGTTTGGGGGTTAGTAGAGACAAACGCCAAATAACACGTAACAATAAAAGGGGTTTTAATAGGCTGATAAAAAGGTACAGAAATCGCCTGAGTAGTCAATAACTAGCTCAGCTAAGAACTTCTCTGTCTCTTGGTCTCTCATGTCAACTGATATGCCACTATTTAAAGTCTTTGTTTACAGACGCAGACAAGTTCATCTTCAAGAGGTGGGGTAGGTTTCCGACACAACGCCTCCCCCTTGAGATTAATGCCGGAGGAATTAATATCTTTTTCTTTTGGGATCTGGACTTAAACGTTCAACCCTAGTTCTTTTTCTTTTGCTTGTCCTTCTTTGGACAACTGTTTCAGGCAATGGTGGAGTTGGTATATCGAATAAATCATATAATACCTCCATTGGTTCTTCATTTTCTTTACTTATTTCTTCAACGATTCTTTTCCTTAATTGGTTCAAATGTCTTTTGTGCGTCCATTTTTTTACTTCTTATCATGTATAACATCTTACCAATTCTTTGAGTTACCACTCCATCTTGCCAAAATTCCTTCCCATTTTTGTAATTTAAAAAAAAAAACTATCTCCCGGCCTGAGATATTTCATATCTTCCTGATGCGTTTTGTTCTGGTAACTCTTTTTTCTTTCCGGCAGCAGCCTATTGAATGCAGATCTAATTTTTCTAGCAAACATCAGTTCAGCTGGAGGCATCCCTGATATTGCGTTTGGATTTGGTGTTATTCTGTATATACTTAAAAACTGCTGTATATTACCATCATCTGTATTAGTACCATTTGTTTTTTTAAGGGCTCTCTTGAACGTATCAACAAACCGTTCAGCCTGTCCATTTGACCTAGGATGGTACGGTGAAGTAGTGATGTGGTCAATTCCCAGAGTCTTACAAAACGTCTTAAATTCACTTCCTGTGAATTGAGTTCTATTGTCGGTGACAATTTTTTCTGGTACTCCAAAACGTGAAAAAAGTTCTGTAAGAAAATCTTTTGTTACAGAAGCAGTTGGTCTTTTGCACTTAAAAATTTCAGGCCACTTGGAATAGCTATCCACAACTATCAAGTAGAAATTACCATTCATGGGTCCAGCATAATCTATGTGGTGTCTGGTCTATGGAACATCTGTTTTTGGCCATGGTGTGTATTTTACTGGCAGTGCTTTCGCTGCCATTTGACACCCTCTACAAGTTTTAACTACCTGTTCAATGTCTTTGTCCATCTTTGGCCAATAAATGTAACTCCTCATCAGGGCTTTCATACATCCAATACCAGGATGCCTCTGATGAAATTCCTTCAAAATCCGCTTTTGTAGTACAACCGGTATCACGACTCTTCCAGCATATAACAGCACTTCATCACATATTGAATATGCTGGTGAAGAAGTTTTATACTTTTCTGAAGTTACAACTTTTCATTTTTCTAATAAAAAATGTCGTTTTCTGCTTTTAATTTTATTTCATCTAATGTCACCGGTAATTCTTTTACTGTGTTATACAATACTTCAACCAATTCATTTTCTGCTTGTAACGTCACTATCACCGTATCTTTTAGCGGTTCCGAAGACGTTGGGATCAGTCTAGATAAACCATCAGCATGGCTTAATTTTTTAGACGATAAAAATTCCATTTTGAAATTTTAATTCAACAAAATGGTTCCCCATCGTCGCAAACGGTTTGCTGTATGAGTAGGTATACCCTTCTTCGAACCATAGATTGAAAGCAGCGGGCGATGGTCGGTCTTCAATATAAACCTTCCATGTATGTACTTAACGAATTTTTTACAAGCATAGATGATAGCTAAGCTTTCTTTCTCAATCTGAGAGTACTTCTTTTCTGCGAGTAATAATGTCCTTGATGCATGTGCCACTGGCTTCGTATTGCCGTCTCTGAATTTATGCAGAATTACCGCACCTATTCCGTACTCGCTTGCGTCCGATGCCACTATAATTTCCTGTTTAGGGTCATAATGTGTTAGTGATAATTCCGGCGTCAAATTATTCTTTATTTTGTCAAACGCCTTCTGACCATTCCCACTTTAAGCAATTTATTTAATGGAGCCGTAAGGCTGCACATATTAGGAATATATATCCCATAATAGTTAGCAAGTCCTAAGAACGCTTGTAGCGTTACTACATTTTTGGGAGTTGGCATGCTTTTGATCGCTTCTGTCCTCGCCAGTTCTGGTCTTCTTCCATCAGAGTCTATTATCTGCCCCAAAAACTTAATTTCATTCATAAAAAAATTCACATTTTTCAGCTTCAAGTTTGAATCCATATTCTTCAATTTTTTTAAAAACCTGATTAATATGTTCCAAATGTTCATTTCGATCTTTACTTTTTATGAAAATATCAAGATATGCAATGGCGAAGTCCAACCCTGCCAGCACAGTGTCCATAATTTGCTGAAAAATACTAGGGGATACTTTTAAACGAAAAGGCAGACGGTTTAATTTGTATAAACCCTCGTGTGTATTGATAGTCAACAACTTAGAACATTCTTCGTCCACTTTCACTTTGAGAGAGGTATCCGATAAATCCAATTTAGAGAATATTTTTCCTCCATTTAAACTTGCAAAAATGTCTTCTGGTGAAGGCAAAGGATATGTGTGGTCTTTTAAGCAATCATTTAGACCCGTAGAGAAATCGGCACACATCCGAATTTTATTATTCTTTTTCTTAACATATACAACAGGGCAGGCCCACTCTGAAAATTCAATGCGTGAAATAACTAAATTTTCAAGCCGTTCCAAAACACCAAATGGCACATTTCTTTTTCGCTTGAAAATAGCTTTTACATTTTCCTTCACTTCAAATTTGGCCTTCGTCTTTTTGCAACATCCAAGACCTTCTGAAAATACTTGTGGAAGTTTTATTTTCAGATCTTTCAAATTTTCTGTAACCCGATTTTTACATGTAGAAGAAACATTAATTCTATTGCAAAAATAATTTATAGGGATCTACCATAAATTAAAAAGTATAATCCAATCTGTTCCAAATAAATTTGAAACATTTTGTAGCACATACACTTTAGACTTTAGTGTCTTACCAACAAATGAAATATTACAAGAAAATTCACCTTGAAAATGCAATTTTCTTCCAAAAATCCCGCGAGCTACTTTTTCAGTCTTTAAGTAAAGGTCTGCCTATTTTAATCCATGTTGCTGTATTAATAATGGAAATATCACTTCCAGTATCTAGCTGTAGTTAGACATTTTTTCCATTAATTTTTACCTGTACGAATTTTCTTTTCTGCCCCTCAATCTCCTGACGTGACAACACCATATTCACATTATCTTTTTTCGACTTAAATTTTTTTCTTTTGCTTTTACAATGAGTACTTATATGGCCTTTATTGCCACACGAATAGCAATTTTTGTCGCGAAAAAGACATTCACTTTTAAAATGACCACCACCGCATCCAAAGCACGTTGGTTTTTTAACGTTTTTATTAACCATTCCCGTTTTTGGTCGAATAGCATGGACACGGGATATGTCTTTCTTCAATTTACGTATTGTCATGTTTTAAGTTTTCAATTCTTTGACACTCTTCCGTAACCATCTGCAAAGTGATCTCGGAATTTTGTTCGAGTTTTGCCAATATTCAGGACCTTATGTCCTTATCTTTGCTAAAAGTCAAGCCGTGAACGAATATCAAACATTTAAATCGATCAATTGAAAGATCATGTAACATAAAACGTTCACACATTCTGTTAACATTTCCAGCATACGTAACAACATCCTCATCGTCACGCTTTACCATATTCAAACACGAGAAACAAGTATGAAACAAACTAACTCGCTCGCCAAAAATACTAGATAAAGTATTAACAGTTTCTTCGAAAGAAATGTCACCAGTTTTTCTTGGAAGGACAAAATTCGTATACTTATTATTTTCATCTGTACCCAACTTTTGTAAAATTAAACTCACTTTTTGTTCATCAGTCCAACCTTCACATTTTTTTTTTTTATTTTCAAATATTGTTTCAAATCTTCTGAAATACGCAGGAAATGTTATGCCCTCCTCTGGGTTAAATTTGAACTCAGTAATAGAATTAGCAATACCTTCGGCCGTAAATGACGAATTTACTGGATTCTTAAGTAAAATCGCTTCATATAAAGCCTTGGTGTCATTTCGCTGCTGAACTTGTAAATCCAATAGTTGTTCCCGAAACAATTTTTGTTGCTCTTGTTGCTGAATTTGACTTTGCACTAGAGTTTTCGTTAATGCAATCAAATCTCCCATTATGCGTAATAGATTACACAAAACACTTTTCGAAAACAGTCAAAAAGGGAAAAACACGTATATATTCACAATTAGCACAGGTCTTACTTTTTGGCAAGTTGAAATCCCATTTCTTCGTGAAGAACAAAGTTCGACGTATTTTGGTTTTTTTTTTCAGAGCAAGAAAAAAAAAATTTATATAGTCCACCTAGAGTTGAAAAATTCTCCACTCAGCGTGATGAACGAATCTCTCGTCGCCACTGTTAGGGTGTTGATTTGGGGTTAGTAGAGACAAACGCCAAATAACGCGTAACAATAAAAGGGGTTTTATTAGGCTGGTAAAAAGGTACAGAAATCGCCCGACTAGTCAATAACTAGCTCAGCTTATATTTATTAATCCACCCACGAGGATTAAATGTGGCACAAGGCCGGTTTAATGTGGGTATCCCCGAGCCCGTAGGCTCGGCAAAAAAAATGGCCTTTCTGAACTGGCCTAGACGGGTTCAGGCCCTGTCAACCTCCCCGGACGAAACCTTGCCCTTCGGCAAAGCCTCGTCCGGGTTCCCCTCTGCTAATGCAGAGAGTTCGACAGTCGCCGAGAGTCTGTCTCTCGGTCTTTTTTATGTCAACTGACATGCCACTATCTAAAGTCTTTGTTCACAGATGCAGATAAGTTCATCTTCATGAGGGGTGGTAGGTTTCCGACACAACAATATTAGAATATTTACGAAGCTTAATTTAGTGTGGAATATTACCAAATAAAAGCATTTAATTTGAAACTAAGCTAATAAGGTGGTGTTTCACCATTTTTGCAAGATGTTAAGCTGCCTACCTTTTAAAAGGAACATTCTAAAAGTAACTCTTATATGAACTCAAAACATCGACAAATGTTAACAGTGAACATGCGCAACTAACTTCATATTATTTAATTATTGCTTTGCTAAGTTTTCGGCTGATATATCTTCATCTTTCTTTAAGTGAATGTTGTACTCGGTATTTAGAATTAACTTTCTACCTATTGAAAGTTTTCTTTTTCTCCCTGCTTTTAATTGGAATATAGAAGACAAAAAGAATCTTAATTTGGTGACGAATATTTTGTCTCAGTTATGGAAACGAGAGGAACTCTCGTCAATTCGGAATTTGGCCTTTATATGTCATATTCCTATATGACCAGTTTTTCTCTCTTCTTAGTCTTTTTTATTCTCTTTTGGCCTTGAATCTTAGGCTCGAACATGAATCGTTTGACTTCAGCAAGCAAGATTGTGCTGCGCCACACTATCAAATGAGGAAAGCATTATTGCCTTGAAAATCAGCTTTCGAAAGCCCGACTTTTAAGTAGTCTCGAACACGGACAGTTTTGAAACATTAATGAAGATGCAGGGGACAGATCTATTTTTTATCATTATCTTGATAAATGTTGAAAAATTAAAATTAAAAACATATGACAGTATTAAAGGTTTGGCTTTAGTAAAACTTTTAATGAGAAGAATAAATACAACTTTTTTTTCAATATAATACAAGCTTGTTTTAATTTTTAATTGCGATAATAATGTGTTCTTTTTGTTTTTTTAGGTAAGTTCACGGATTATTTCTAATTTTGAAACAACGGAAATAGCAAAACGAGGTAACGTAAATGTGACCTTTTTTTACCCTTAATTTCTATCTCGACTCAGTCAACATTATTATTGCTTTAATCCCAGCTTTCTGGATCTATTACTCTCCGATCTCTAAAGTAAATCGCACAGAATAGGAACATTATAACGATACTTGAAGTCTAGCTCCTATCTCATGGACAACAACCAAACCATTTAGGTCATGGGAGCCTGAAGCACGACGAGCACCTATCTTCTATCATAATGCCGCGTCTACGATCCTGACTGGGTGCCCCATAGTGTCGGTCTTGTACCATAATAGCGTGTCTAAACTGCCTAGTAAAAATCGTAAATTATGAAGCGAAGTATTTTCTCGTTCATTTTGGACTTGTCTTTTCTTCATCTTATTTTGGCCTTTCTGTCTAACTTTATCAGCCGAATATTTTCAAAATGTTGAAATAAGTTGCAGAAAACAACAGTCTGTTATTTTGAATAAACTTTTGATAAAAGTAATAAGATAAAAAGACTAGGAACAAAAAACAATGATAAAAATGCTTGATGTCAGACTTGAAATGATTGTGTTTGGTTTTGTTGAAATTTATTCTTTGTTGTAATTGTGATAAAACCTTCAAAGGCGAGGGTGAAAATCTTTCATGATTGTTGACGGCGCTCGATTCTCCCGAATGCATTTGGAAAGCAGAAACACTTTGTATTCAATGTTATTTTCATCTAAACAGACTGGCATAGAAATATCGAGACTGAAATACAGAAATATGAACAGAGACAAATGAATAAGATCGAATTCGATAATGAAATGAATAGGTATAAAATGATATGAAAATAGATATGAAGAAAATGAGATATGATCAGACTGTGATAGAAAGATAGATAGATAGATAGATAGATATGAGTTAAGAGTGTTAGATAGATAGGAAGACACATACACACACACACACACATATATATATAATGAGACAATGATATATAGATAGATATGAACAGAAATTGATAGATAGATAGATAGATAGATAGGAAGAAAAGAAGAAAGGTAGATAGGAACAGACAGAGATATATATAATTAGACAGTGATAGGTATATAGATAGATACATATAAAGAGGAACTGATATAAGCAAAAACCTGATATAAACAGAATGTGATAGATAGATAAATAAATAAATAGATATAAACAGACTTAGATATGAATAGACAGATAGATATGAACAGAATGAGTAAACATGATTGGAAGGTAATAAGTAGAGAAAATGATTACCCAGAGGAAGATTGAAAAATTGATACGCCGCACATGCACACACGCACACACGCATATATATATATATATATATATATATATATATATATATATATATATATATATATAAGATAATGAAAGATTATGTATTATTTTCCTCGCTGATGGACAACTGCTCGGAATTTGTGTATGCTAAAGCTGATGAGGCTGAAATAAAAAGATTTGATGGCACTATTGTCGAAATTATCGATGAACGGAATTCAACTGGCCGTTCTCAAGAGTACAACAGCAAGAAAATGTCGCCTCTTCAAGGGCAAACACAGTGTCTGATTTATAAATTAGAAAACCCATTTCAACCGAGATTAACTGGATGACCTAATCCACTTGAATTATCTCCAGATCCAAAACTTGTTACTTGGGCCCCAAGTCCTATTATAATTACAACACGAATTCATAACTTGCTTTATTAGGATTGATACAGACTTAGATTACGGCGACAGAATATTCAAACCGGGGCGAATGAAGCCTGAAAGATAGTGTTACAGCATTCTTTGAAGATACATATACTCTGAAAAACAAATGTTTCCACTGGTGGATAATATGCAAATATTTCACCTAAGAAGTAGTTGAAATATTCTTAAGGCATATATTGTACCGTAGTAGTAGTGGTGATGGTGTTAGGCTAACATTATTATTATGTAAGGTGAGGAAAAGGCAGAGACTCTTCATTCGTAATAGATGAAAATGGTTTATTTTTCTTGATTGTGCAATTTGATTTTCTTCAAGAAACTCACCGCTCTGGTATCAAACTTCATGACAACCAAATCAATTTTTAAAGCATTGAGCTGGTAAATGTGACAAAACTTTTGCTATTCTGGGTTCACTGAAGCGCGGTGCTTGTTCAAATTGCGCAACTCAGAAATACCTACACCAATTTAAGCAAACAAGGCGGAATTTAGCCGCTTGTACCACACCTGCGGCTGTTTTCGATGCAACTACATTCAGCTGGAAAACCATAGCCCCTACCACTGTCCACCGCCAGCATCGTCCCCAGCCGCTGACCGAGAACTGGTAGGACAATTGACTAGTACAAACACAACTCATCACAGGGAGTCGACTAAATGCTTTAAATTTTTGAATAACAAAAATTTGAGACAAAAGAATGCTCAAATGAACCAACCGGATTATTCAGGAGTTTTATTTCAACTGACAATCATCGTCTTTGCTATATTTGATATATACGTCGCTCATTTCACTCGAAGCAAGGCAATAAAGCCACTAAGATGCAAGAGATTACTGAATGTGAAAGAATAAAATATTAAGGAGAGAGAAAAAAAAGAACAGGAATCAAAAGACGGAAGATGACGACTGACGTTGCATTTACATTTTTGAAGATCAAAGTTGAGAGGAAAGAAAGAAGTTAAAAGTGAGTTACACAAGCAAGAAATGTGAGAGAAGATACGGTTACATTTAGACATTTCGAACTTTAAAATGATGAAACTTTGCCGCTAATCTAGTACTGCGCTTAAATTCATGAAATCTAGAGATAATAGAGGAAAGTCCATTAGAAAAATTATCAGGAAAGTATTTATAGGAAACGCACAAGCAAGCTACATTACGGCGGTGGGAAAATAACTGGTACCGAGCTGCCAGGTCAGGACCAATAACATTAAAGTTTTTTCTTTGGATTTTATCAAGAATCTATAGATATATAACAGAAGCACCAAACTAGATCTGACAGCAATATTAAAGGCATGGTCGAATGGTAGACTGATAAACACAGTGAACGAAATTTCTTAGCAACAGCCTTAGCAATTGATTCAATATAATCTTTCCACTTCATGCCAGCGGAAAACTTTAATCCGACGAGGTACAATAATTTACTCTCCTGGAGGTTAGCATCAACCATGCTGATAGAAGGCAAAGAAGGTTTTCTGAGGCGATTAAAAGAGATAAAAGTTAAAACAATTGATGTTATTTAATTGTTTCAGAACAGCTCAATGTCAGGGCTTTCCCTTACATTCCATGGTTACAGAAATATTTGATTCATCTCACTTTTGTTTCAAACAAACGAATTATTACGATGATTCGTCGAATAATCTTCATTAAAACATAATTATTCTTCTTTGTACTGTGCCTCTTCATGGGTCTCCCCAACATCCTATCCTCTGTTGCTCTTAACAATGTTAGTTCTTTTGCTGTCTCCTCGAATCCCTGTTCTGTCAAGCAGCTACACAAACTCATTAGGTTGGTTATTCGATGCTTCCGCCTGTCCTTCATGCTTTCAACATGTTCTGTGTGTTAAATTTTCCAAGCCCTCTTTCCTCAATATGGAACCTAAAAATTTCAACTCTCTTTTTCTGATTCTAAGTACATAACTCAAATTAGAAATATTTATTTTATTACTATAAACGTTATTTTTAATGTGCATATATTTGTGTGATATATTCCTGTTTTTTATTTTTTTTTAATTTTCTTAAACATTGAAATTAATAACAACTGGTATAAATTGAGAAATCCTACAAAAGAAAAAAATTGTTTCCGACAGGGATCGAACCTATATCTATTTTCCCCCATCAGGAAAGCACTTTTTGAACCAAAGTGAACCAGTTTGATCTCAGAGACTAGCTTGATTGAGCTGTGTTCGGATTACTTATTTAAGAAAAGCTCGTTTTTCTCTTTGGGACTTCTATGATTCTATATCTACTAGCTTCAGTTTCTTACCTGAAAATAAACAAAGGTAATTTTGGAAATCATCATCATCATCATCATCATATATATATATATATATATATATATATATATATATATATATATATATATATATATATATATAATACGTATATATTCATTGTTTTTTCACTGTATTTTCATCACTCCTATGCCCTTTTCCTTTTTCAAAGTGCTTCCACCCTTTCAACACCTACTTTATTTGCTTCTTTTTTTTGTCTCTGTTGAGTTCTTTTTCTTTTGTTTTTCTCTTTCATTTTGCTTTTCTTTTTGTTCAATTATTTCTTTCATATTTTCTTTCTAGTATTTTTCTTTCTTCCTTCCTTCCCCTGTTTCATTTTTTCATCTCTCTCCTTCCTTTACATCTTTCTATTAATCTCTCTCCTTCCTTTATCTTTCTACTTCCCCCGTCTTTCCTTCCTTTATCCCTCCTTTCATCACTCTCTTCTTCCCTATATCATACCTCTATCTCTCTCTATTGTCTTTTGTTTTATTATATTCTTTTTCTTTTTTCCTATCTTCATTCTCTTTCGTTTGACTCTTCCTTCATTTAAGCCTCTCTCTTTTTACCCTTCTTTTATATTCTCTACCTTTTTTTGACTCCATTTTTATCTCTTTATCTCTCTCCTTTCTTGATCTATCTTCTTCGCTTCCTATGATTCCTCGTTTTACTTTCTTCATCTCTCTTTTTTCCTTTACATTTCTCTTTTCATTTCTTCATATCTCTTTCTTCTCCCTTCCATTTTCTTCATTTCTCTCCTTTTATCTTACTCCCTCTCTTTATAATTCCATTCTCTCGATTTTTCTTTCCTTTTTTCCTTTCTTCGAACGCCTTTCCTTCAATGCAGTATAAACTCCGAAATAAATAGAAAAGTAATTAAATGATCCTCTTAAAACTGCATTGATTTCTTAAATTATACAACCGCATTTTCTCAGTTATGCAGACGACACTTCATACTGACCCTTTCCTACGTTCGCGCCGGTTTTGAGAGAATGCAGATACTGGAAATATATTTTCTTTCACCCCAAAATAAAAATAAAAAGAATAATAAACAAAAAATCAATTAATGTCCACCCTGTGGGTTCATTCTTAGATTCTGCCTCTTTTTCTCCGTCTTTTTTAACCTCCCACTTCAACTTTCCTGCTGAACGCGTCTTGTGACGTCAAACGGATTTTTTTTTCTGATTTCTTTAAAACACGATGCTATTTTAAGGCCCACGTGACACATTCATTTCTTCCATCTTGTTCTACCTTTGCTTTGTTGCAATATTTTTTCTTTTTACCTTAAATGAATGTGTGAAATTGCAATTTGCGGATAGTACCACCACCACCAACAACTAAAATCACAACAACATTAATAACAATTATATTAAAAAATACTTTTCATTCTGAAAATTGCCTCTGAGGTATATTTTGTTTCTGCAAAAATATTTACAAATAATAAAAATTAAATTCATAGCAATAGCGGGTTTGGACCAATGGACATGGAATAAATCAATGTATTTAGAGAATCGAGGTTTTATTTTTGTTACTTGGTTACTGACCACCATTAACTTTGATTATCTCAAAGGGACAAAATGCCGATTTTAACCGCTACACGACCTAATGATGGTTGCTTCGCTTTCTTGAATGAAACTATGAAAAAAGCAACATCTGGCGGTCGAGGAGTTCAAAGTGATGGTCAAACCAGTATTCATTTTGGAGAAATAAAGATTTCAAGCCAGTCACCATTGTAGTTCAATCCACACTAAATGTTCACGTGTGTATAAATGTGTATCCAGTTACGTGTGTGTATGTATATCCGGTCCTTATGTGTACGTGTGTGTAGGTTTCTGTCCAGTCCGCGTGGCTGTGTTGTCAGTACATGCAGACAGCAAAATATTGTGGGCTACGTAGTTACGATTTGTCATGTGCATAATTTTTGAGGCGAGAGACACGTCTTTGATATGATAAAATTGTTACTGAAAAAGAAAATATTATTTCATTAATTGTCGAATGTATACAGGTTTGTCGTACGCATTGCTATTCGTCCAGCCTGGGTTTTACTTATCCTCACTATTATTAATGTAGTCTTATTAGAGAATGTAAATTTTCCACCCTAACTTGTAGAATGGTCTTTGGAATCACGCTAAATTGTTGCGGAAGTTGTGACGGTACGTGTAGTTGAATATGTGAATTATTTTATAATAATGGTTTTAGCAAACCTTTTACCCAAATTCCAGGGAAATGGAATTGGTAGGAAGACGAGGAAAATATAAATCGATGAGGAAATGTAACACAGAAAGTAGCTAAGAAGTAAAGAGTGATAGGGAGAAATCGATCAACGATATGCTAATGAGGATGAAGGCAAAAAATAAGAAAAAAAAGCGGAATAAAAATAATAGCTATCAAGATAGAAGAAAAAAAAATGTCGAAAAAGAATGATTTAACTTGAAAGAAACAAGGACAGAGAGAGAGAGAGAGAGAGAGAGAGAGAGAGAGAGAGAGAGAAGTAGTAAAAGTTAGAATAAAGAAAACGTATAGAAAGAAAGGAGGTTTCAAAATTCGGACGAATCTGTCATTTGTCCTGCTGCCTCCGTTCTTCATCTCGAGGTTCTCGACAAAATCCAAAGACAGATAGTTATTTTCCAAGCATAGCTTAGATGTGGCACAAGGCTGAAAGTATGGGACATCTAGTGAGGATCGAACTCACTTTTCCCCTAAAGATAGATATGCAATGTAATCGATCCTTACCAAGTATCTCAACTTCGGTCACTAGTGGCGTGGCTTCCCCCTGTCTTTTCTATAAATATTGTCATGGCAACTATTCTGACGAGCTATTTTTACTGTTGCCCCAACTGCATGAATTTAAGCGTGCTACTAAGTTGGCATCTCCGTCCTATCCTTTTATTGCCGAAGCAGTATTCTTTTATTCCAACAGCTTCTCGCACTTCCCGACAGTGGAATTCCCTTTCTTCTTACTTGCTTCCTTGATAATTATAAACTTAAAAAAATTAAATGTAATGTCAATCGACAACTTCTGATGCCTTGACCCCCTTTCTTTTTAACCTTTCCCCGCCTCCTGTACTCAGTCTTTTCTCTAAATTTCACTCTCTGTAACCACTTTGCTTGGGGTTAAATGCTTCTTCTTTTTCTTCTATGTGCCATGTCCCATCCAGAAAGTGGGTGATCATTATTCTATACAACTTTCTATCCTTTGTATCCCTTAATAAGGTTTCTCCTTTTGCTATCTCTCCCAGGAGTAAATAGGTTCACCTGTCGTCCGGTTCACAACCCCCCACACACGGTCTTTTGAAGAAAAGTAGAGGTTTATCACGTTTAGGATTGGATTTTCGGTCTTTTCATTCTCTTTAACTTCAAGTAGCTCTTGCGTCTTAGTGGCATTATTGCCTTGCTTTGGGATGAATTGATTAACTCCTTCCCCGGCGTTTTTTAACGGAAGTGTCTTTTTCAGACACGGACAAATAAACACGTCCCAAAAATTACGCTCAAAATCCAGCGACAGACGTATTTATACGTCGGTCTTGATTCTATTTATGTCCTTCCGAGCTTGAAATGAGTCCACTTCTCAACTCATACATCTGGTAGAGGTGTTAGCCACCGCTATATATATATATATATATATATATATATATATATATATATATATATATATATATATATATATATATATATATATGAATGAATAATCAAAAAAATCTTTTCACCTCATTTAGGGAATACACTTATCATTTATATTGTTCTGTATAAATAAAATAAATCGAGCTCTCTTTTGTAGCTCAGTTTTAATATTTTTATATTACTAGGATCCACTTGTATTATATTCTAACGGATTTATTTTACTTTTACTATATATATATATATATATATATATATATATATATATATATATATATATATATATATATATATATATTGGATGTTATGTGCCGTTTTATTAACCAATACACTTAAAATTACGCTGTTGCTATAAATAATTTAAAATTGTAATCGGAAAACTATGACGAAACAGTTTTTATTGTGAGAGAACAAAAAATCGTAAAATTGGGAGAATTTTGTAAATATTCACTTTTTAAATGTTCATCTCTATGTTTTACGAGTTAGCCGCGAGATTGTGCAAACAAAAACTAAAAGCAATATTGAAAAGTAGTTCTAATGATCTTTGTAAAATATGAAACGTAATTTTTTAATGAAATACTCTTCATATTGTATAACAATAATCATAGACATTGGTCGTTTTATAGGGTCTCTTCGCATCTCTCTTCTCGGAAAAGTTAGGAATCATTATGAATGCGTCTTGCGACTTCTATTCTCGACGTATTATTAGCTTACAGGTTGTTTCTGAAGTGCATTTTTCATTAGCTTTCACCTTATTAAAAATAATAAAATAAAACCTCAGGCTTCACTGGGAAATTCGGTCAGATTTACTCATAAAAACTTGAGATACTAAATGTGCAAATTGATGATCTGAATTTTGGGGATGAGAAGTGATCATTATTTGCATTATTTACTAAGTCATCCATTCGACAATGGTCCATGGGATTAAGTTCAATCCCTAGTTCGCTTTTAGTGAAAAGAAAGGAAACAATGAGTACTAAATAAGAACAAGACTTATAATAACTAACAGAGGAGTGACTCGTTGAGCCTTCTCGGACTGACATTTTCAGCTGACATGAAGTGAAAAGACTATATTGAATCCAGTGTTAGATCAGCTGCTAAGAAAGTCGATTCACTGTCTCGTGCGAGGCAATTTTTCCCTCCAGAATCTATCTTACATATCTTTAAGTCAATCATTCGTCCATGCTTAGAATATTGCTGCCATATATGGCCCGGTGCCCCTGCTATTTTCCTTGAACTCCTTGATAAGATCCAAAGAAGAATCAGCGATATTACTGGTCCTGATCTGGCAGCTTGGCTTCAGTCGCCTCTCGCAGTCGTAACGTTAACTCTTTGTGTCTTTTCTATAAATAATTTCATGGTAATTGTACGGATATGCTCTTCGCTATGGTAAATTGACTTTAAAAAAAATATAAACGCAGTACTAGACTGTCGACGAGATCTCAGTTGAGCTGACTAGATGTAGCCGTAAGTTCTTTGCTAACAATTTATTTTCTCGTATTCTCGCTTGTGGAACTCCGTTCCGGGTATATGCTTTCCAACCAACTTTAATCTACAAAAATTTAAATGCAATGTTCATCTATCTATCTATCTATCTATCTATCTATCTATCTATCACTATATATATATATATATATATATATATATATATATATATATATATATATATATATATTATTGTACTGACGTTAGCATTGGGGTGTCGTATCTTATATAATTTCTTGGGAAAATTGTTTGTTTTTAATCCTATCATCCCAAGCAAAGCCATAAATCTACTAAGACATGAGGTGTTTGCTGAGAATTAAGAAAACCTTACCGAAGCAATAAAAAAAAAACAAGCTTGGAGGGGTCAGATAACCGAAGAGTGTATCTGCCGGAGCATTGTTATAAAAACAGCAAAGACTTTGAAACTCTTTGAATAATAATAATAAGGGCTAGACAGCGAATCACAGATAACAAAAGGTTTGCATTCAGTGACATTGTTTTCTATCTTTTTTTTTTTTTAATCATTTCACTCCAAATAAGGTAATAAAGCCACTTACACGCAAGGGGTTACTGAGTGTGAAAGAATATGAGAAAAATATACTATTAAGAAGAGAGAACAATAAAAGAAGAAAAATTAAGAAGTTAGAAGATACCGATTGACATTGCATTTTTGAAGGTTAAAGTTGACTGGGAAGGAAGAATCCGGAAGAGAGAGTTGCGCAAGCGGAAAGTGTGAGAGAAGAAATTGTTAGGATAGATCTTACGGTTACATATAGTCATCTCAACTGTAAAATGAAGAGACCATGTCATTAATTTAGTATTGAGCTTAAATATATGAAAGCGCAGTTACCAAAGAGAAAGCTTCATTAGAAAAATTACCATAAAAGTATTTATAGGCACAGGTAACCTTCGGGTATGAAACTGGCTGAAGCCGACATATTAGGTTAAAAAGAATAACATGGCAGATACTTCTTTTCATTTTATTAGGTTGGTGCAAAAATAATGACGTTTTTTGACCTATTTTTAACGTAAAAAACGTCATTATTTGTGCACCAACCTAATATTAAAAATCTATCTATCTATCTATGCTTATGCTTATTAGTGTATACGCGCCTATAAGTCATAGATGTTCTTCAATTTATCAAACGATTGTTTCGATAATCACCATTCACCATTCTTAGTGTGTATTGGCCTCTATTCAGAATCATTCCATTTGCACTATTTACCTTTTATCGATCGATAATCAATATATATATATATATATATATATATATATATATATATATATATATATATATATATATATTGTTTATGTTTGTGCATGCGCGCACGCGTGTCTGTGCGTGCGTGAGCGAGTGTGAGCGTGTGTGTCTATATAGGTACACTCCGTCTCTTAATTGACCGGTGGTTCATTTGTAGACATTTGTATTTGCACTTGGAGGCTAAATTTAGAATTTTACAACTTGGCTTTATAATTACTCATGGCAGGACAAATTTTGAAAATCAACAAGCAATATTTTAGCGGAGAAAAGAGACTGGGAAAAGAAAAATAGTTGAGAAAGAGAATAAGAGGTGCGATAAAGAAAGTAAAAAATATGGAGTAAGAGTAGGAGTAAGAGTAGGAGTAGGAGGAAGACATTGAAAAAGAATGAAAAGGAGAGAGTGAATTATGTGAATAGAGTAGTGATTATACTGGTGAAATCAACTGAGGCGAATCGAAATACAGGGTACGATGTGTAAATTGTCGCCATTTTATATTTTTAATTTTGCACAGGCGGTTTGTTTTTTATTTTTTTATTTTGTTGACTGCACAACAGTGAGAAAAAGAGCACCATGATGCAATTCACTCTGCCAGAACTCTGAAAACGGCATGCTATACTGCTTGGCATTCGCGACGGAAGCTCTAATACGAACATTTCAGTGTGTCTGGATGTCAATCTAAGGACAATGCAAAGGATTTGGAAAGAGTTGGATGGCATTTGGAGAGATTATTAGTGATGTCGACGTTATGCCTCAATTCATCTTCCCACAAGGCCTCAGACTCAACATGGAAGCCTTACATTAAGTGCCTTGAGGAGGCAGTGCTGCCCTGGCTCAAGAGGGTGGCTGCTGGAAGACCCTATATCTGGCAATAGAACTCTGCGCCATGCCCCACAATCAGGAGAACCCAGTCATGGCTGTCAGACAATTTATGCGACCACATCACCCCGTACATCTGGCCACCTAACTCCCCAGGCTGCACCCAACTTTACTATGTGTGGGGTGCAATTGAGCCAGAGACCAACAAAACTCATTGTAACACCAAAGATGAACTGAAGGTAAGGATTATGGCAGAATTCATCAACTTAAACAAAGAATACCGTCCAGATGACTTTGCAAGAGATTCTGAACTTGTCTGGAGGATGTGCTTGAAGCCAATGGCGATTTTATTGAATAATTTTACTCTTTGGTATTTCAAGAAATTTTTGTGTAATTTTGTTAAATATATCAGTTATTAGGTTGGTGCAAAAATAATGACGTAATAATGTCGTTTTTTGACGTTAAAAATACATCAAAAAACGACATTATTACGTCATTATTTTTGCACTAACCTAATAAAATGAGACACCAGTGTTATTTTCATTTCTGCGTCATTTAGACGAAAATTTATCCATCGCACCCAGTATAGTTTCAAGATATGCTTTATGGGTAAAAGTGCTCAATATCAGGTATAGAACATGCGTAAATATCTTATTATAATTGTGCTTGTCTTTACCGTCATTAGTTCGCACGGTCATTACGCCTTGCCAATACCTCATAAATAATGGACTATTTCATTTTGATCGTGTGGAATGAGAAGAAAAGATGCAACTTGGTTCCATTGAGAAAATAAAAGTAAGATAGAAGTGTTTAACGGCTGTTTTAGTGAAATGGAAAAAGCAGTCAATCTAAAATCTTTTCATTTCTTATAGCAATGACCATCATTCATATTTAAGACTGTCATTGCAATATTTTTTTAAAGCTGTTAATCTCAAATATTTAACGATACGATAGTGGAATTTCTATGGAAATTGTCGTAGAACTCACCATGAGCGTACTCAATTATTCAGGTAAAAATTAAGATTTATCAAAATATTAAAATAGAAAAAGCATCAATTTTTCATGGGTTAAAACTAGTAAAATGCCATGACTGTTAAATAAGCGCCGCTCGGTGCTGACCTCAGTGTCCACTTTATATATACATTTAAGAAAAAAAGTGCGGACAAGGTCTTTGATATATGAGTTTGTTTATTGCCCACTTTCCATTTTTTATTGTTTTATAGACTGGTTATCAACTCACTAATGGTAGATATAGGAATAGTTCACCGATATCATATTTCCTCAACACTCCTCAGTCAGACTCCTCACCCCAACCATCCAGTCGACGAGTTAAGGCTTAACGTCGGACTAAATTTAATCTGCCCTTTTTCAATTGATACATTCCGCTAAAAACTTATACTCAACGGAATAAATTATTACAATGGTCATTTGAAAACAATTAATTGAAATAAAAATGTGTTCTTTGTAAAAACAGGGCATACAAGTCATTAGAGATTTTTAAAAGATTATTTATAAAATTAAAGCAAGAAATATATTGCCTATGAGGTATGTCTCCTGCCCGATGGGGCTCAGATCTACGCACCTCGACTAGACACGTTAATTTTATTTCATTATTTTTTTTTTTTACTTAGGTTTTTTATTTGTTTTTCTTTCTTTCTCCTTTATTATGAACACTATCAATGAAATGTATTTCGGTCAACATTTTGAGGTACAGAGTTAAAACAATTCATTCTGAATCCAGCTGAAGTCAAGAATGAAATCGACGCACTATGAAAGATTTTTGTTGCTTTGAAATAGATATACGTGAATGTTGACACAATCGGGCTATGTCACTGATATATATATATATATTGAGAGAGAGAAGAGAGAGAGAAAGAAAGAGTAGTGTTCTGAAAGGAAAGACGTAAAATCAAAACCACGTATCTTTATATTTACTTACATACTAAGGTTAAATAGATAAATCAATAAAACGACAGAAAGGAAAACGAAACTTAGCAAGAGAGCGAGATAGAGAGGGTAATAAATAGGGAGAGACTGATAAAGAGAAAGAGAGAGAGAGCGGGATATAGAGAGAGATAGATACAGAAAGAGAAAGAGAGATATAGAAAGAGAAAAAGAGAGATGGGATAAAGAGAGAGAGATAGAGAAAGTGAGAGGGGAGAAAGAGAGAGAGAGAAACATAGAAAGAGAGAGAGGGTATAAAGAGTGAGAGAGGATAGAGAGAAATAAAGGAAGAGAAAGAGAGAGAGGAGGATAGAGAGAGATAGAGAAAGAGAAAAAGAGGGGATGAAGAGAGAGACAGAGAGAGTGGAGGTTAGAGAGAGACGAGGATAAAGAGAGAGAGATAGAGAAAGAGAAAGAGAGAAAGGATAAAGATAGAGAGATTGATAGAGAAAGAGAAAGAGATATCTTGAAAACTAGAATGAAACAGAACGAATGAAATAAAACCAGATGTGTTTTTAAAGAGTAGAATTTAATATATAAAAAAAGATAAAGGCCCCAGAAAATAATGCAGATTGGATGAGATGTAAAAGGAATAAAGAAAAAAAGCAAAAATGAAAAAAAGAAACAACAATCTAAAATTTGCACCAGAAAGACACAGAGTAAAACAAAAATATAAAGTTAAAAATAAATCGAACCGAACCGAAGTTGCGCTGAAAATAGGCATTTTAATCATTAAATGATTCACAATTTTACGAGAAGATATTTTTAAAGCGAAGCAAACTTGGAAGGTTTCAGAGAAAAGGATCTTTGTAGAAGATAAGTAAAAAGGAAATCGATGTCAAAAAAGAAATGAAAGAGGACCTTGGGGAAAACCTTTACATTTTAATTAATGTGCTTTCGATGAAATCTAACGGAGCATTAAGAAATCTAAAAAGGTGAAAATTAAGATAAAAAGAAAAAAAAAATGAGATGAAAATATCCCCTCAAAAAAAGTGTCTTTATAAAGAACATACTGGACACATAAGCATAAATGATTATACAGCTGTGTAAGAAAATACTAAAATTATAACCCAACGAGAGGTTATCTTTCTGAAATACTCTATCGACCCTATTCTGTGAATAAATACAATCTTTGTTATATATATATATATATATATATATATATATATATATATATATATATATATATATATATATATATACATATATATATATACATATATATACATATATATATACACATATATATATACACATATATATATATACATATATATATATACATATATATATATATATGCACATATATATATACATATATATATACGTATATATATACATATATATATATATACATATATATACATATACATATATATATACATATATATATATATATATATATATATATATATATATATATATATATATATATTCTCACCACTCCAACATAATCGAATCTGAAATAATCATAGGACCCAATTTAAGAATACTAAGAAGCCACCTATATTTACCTATAGAAAACTTATACCTAGAAAACATGTTTAAAACCCTACAATTTCCTCATTATTTCTTCTACAACGCTAAGAGGAAGGCATACAAAATATACAACCACAAAATATTATTACATTAATAACAACGATTACAATAAACCAGATAAAACAGACATAAAGTACTACTTACTAACATCTACTACCCAAAACAACTTATCTAATATTAACAATATCAAAATAATTAGAACCACATCCAAAACTATTATAGATATGATCAGAACCAAAATTATTCTTCACAATAATAATTCTGAAGCAGATGCATATAAAATAAACTATTGCATCTGTTCCCCACAATATATTGGTGAAACTTGCAGAGATTTTAAAACAGTATTTGTGAACACAAAAAAAAAAAAATTATCAAATGCATTAGTCATACATAGAAATATGTTCAACCAAAACTTTCAATGCCACACTTATTTAAAGAGAAAGTAACTTACTTTGACGGAACATTCTTGAGAGTGCCGCTATCAAATGTTACCAAAATATAAATCTGCGCCTGGGATGTTTTCAAATATCTCCTTTCCTAAAAATATACATGACCCTAAATGTAAAATAAATAAAAGAAAAAATTAAAAGAAAACGGTTAAATTTGAAACCTGTTATTTAAAATAAATAAATACGTAAATTAATTTCTCAAACTAAACTAAAATAAATAATAATTACATTAAAAAAGAATAATTCAAAAACAACAATAACAACATTTTTCTCACTTTCGTCTCTCAGGCATTAAATTACATCATTTAGCATCCACCATAGTTTACCTTGACTTTCAGTTAGCCTGAAATATATTTATGAGCGTTCTTAATTTAAAAATTTTGAAAAACTAACGACATTTTTTTAAATTTCTGTTTATAGATACTTGTTACAAAATAAAATCCTTATATTGGCCTTGATAAAGTCCATCTGAGGACGAAACACATTAACAAGTTTTCCTTTTGTCCTTATTCACACACACGCACACACACATACTTTTCCTTATATATAATACTTACGCAGATTAAAGGTCATAGAGAAGGAATTATTTTTCATTTTACTTGACTTACTGTATCAGTGAATGTAGGTAAGTGTTTAGTATCGGTAAATATATCCAGTTGGTTTTCATCGAGCCCTTTTGACTAATTTTTGGTGTATCTCAAGTATATACTAAATATTTGATTTGTCCTTAAAATGAAAACATTACAGTTGAATAAAATCTGAAATCAAGATTTTGGAGAATTTAGGATATATTTAAGAACTGGTTGATGCGTTTTATCCAAGGGAAGAAATGCCGCTTTTCTCTTGCATTGTGCAATACAATTATGTCATCAATTGAAATAATAAAAAACAAGTAACAAGTCGGCTTTTGTTTCGAAGCATTAGTTTCTTGAAAATTGATAATGACTAAAATAAACAAACAAAATCAGTCAGTTAAAACTTTTACTTATTTTTTGAAATACACTAGCCTCGTTCTCACAGATGCGACGTCACAAATATTGACGCGTTACATTCCTTAGTTCCATTAGTTTAGACCTTTACTGTTAATCGCAACTATGTCATGTACATAGGGGCGAACCATTCTCATTTATTTAATATTTAATTGGTAAGAAGGAAGTTCCATCCAAGCAGATTCTTCCCAAGAGCCATTGCTTTATAGAACAGACTCCCGCGAGGATGCTTCCTCAATAACTACAATCTTAACTTCTTCAAGTTCAGAGTCAATCGTTATGTGTTCTAAACCAATTTTTACGTCTATAAAACAATCCCGTTCAGGAAATCTCTATTTTAAGTGTCTTGTGTGATTAATAGCGAAAAAATATGGCACTGATCTATGGTCACTCATAAAGAAAACGGAAAAGTTAAATAAAAAATTAAATGAAATCCTTTCATAAAATATAAATTGTTATATACGTGTTTGTTTTATGTTTGTGTGTTTGCTAGACTTTAGTTTGGTCAAGCATCGAACACGCAGCGTCATGTAAAGAAATGGACAGAGTAGAAAGATTTTTGCGAGGAAAACATTTAAAAAGAAAAACAGTAAATTGCAGTCAGATCAATTCTATAAAAGCCAATTTAGTTGTGATCAAGACAGGGAGAAAATAGATAAATCGTAAGTACAGCATCCCCCCCACGTGATTTATATAAAAAGCTAATTACGTCAAATTGGTTAAGATGAAATTAGAAAATAGGCAAGAGGTTTTTGTAATCATTTCATTACAAGCAAGGCAATAAAGCCACTAAGACGTAAGGGGTTTGTTGAGCGTTCGAGAATATGAGGAAAACTACTATTAAGTAGAGGACAATAAAAGAACAAGAATTATGAAGTGAGAAGATAATTATTGACACTGTATTGGAATTTTGGAAGATCAAAGTTGACAGGAAAGCAAGAAACTGGAAGTGAGTTCCACAAGCGTGAAGTGTGATAGAAGAACCTTTGAGCATAGAATTTACGGTTATATCTATCAGCCATTTCAAGTGTAAATTAATGAGACGTTACTGCGCTTAAATTCATAAAGACTAGGTAGCATAGAGGAAAGTTTACCAGAACAATTACCATGAAAATATTGATAGAAAAGGCACAGAGAGGCTACTTTATGGCAGCGGGAAAGGAATTGAAACCGAGATGCGAGGTCAGTATCAATAACATTGCAGGTTACTCTTTGGATTTTATCAAGAATCTATAAATATATAGCAGGAGCTACATATGAATGGGTAGGAAAGTAGATCCACTGAGAATCGTGCAAATAGGTAGGATTTGGCTATGCAAATCGATTATATCTATGCACAAGTCGGAATATGTCTAAGAAAAAACACAGAGAAGTTGGTAATGAAACTGTTCATCCAATCCATTTAGATTGTGGCAATTTTCCAATGTCCATTTCCCTTATTTGGTAATCTGCCAAGTTAAACATAGCATATAAAAATTCTTTTACATTCTGTAGTGTTGATCAATAAATTGATATGCTTGTAAAATCTACAATACCCTACTAAAATAACTATGTGCACAATAGTGGCCGAGCTTTAAAAAATAAATATAAAAATGAAAGTCGAAACACATCAATGAAAATAAAAATGATGACATTGACGATGGCGATGTTCGGAATAAAATGTCCCATTGCCCGATCTCATGGGAAGCCATCATAGCTGATAGAAAAACTTATTCAAATCAATGATGCTTTCTTTTCTGCTAGTATATATCTAAACTAATACTGATAAGTATTCGTTGACTTGTAGAGAGGCATTGTGGTTAGGGTTAGTTGATAAGTGGAGTGGAGACAGATACCAGGATGGCGACCACTAAACAACACTCTTTTAGTTATGAGATGTGGTTATAAACGATCATATGAAATGAATATGGGCGATAAAGAACGTACACCCGATTAAACAATTCAAAAAACCTAAACAAGGGAAACTTTATTTGTTTAAATAGTTGAAACAGAAACAGTTTATAAGAAATGAATGTTATGAAAAGAAGAGAAAAAATAATTTGGAAAGTAAATGTATATTTTATTGTTTGTCGACTAATCAAGGCGGAATGAAAACGTCAAAAACCTTGAATATTTGATGAGATGTCTAAGGTGAACATTTTCACTTGTTTTCTTCCACGGAAAGTTGGTTTGATTCCCAAGTTTGCTGAAGATTCAAGTGGAAAAATAGAAACGGTGGCGTTTATCTGTGTCTTGGAATAAACAATGTCTTATTTCCGGATTTGGTGTTTCAGTGGTGTCTATTGTTAGACTTCGCAACTATTTTCAGTCACATTTGCTACAACAGTCCAAGACAAATGGTTCTATCAAGTAAACATGGCAGTTGGAATGCTTAATAGATTCTCGGCTCCTTTCCGGAAGTGCAATATTTATTTTCAGAAAGCCTTCAGGTGTTTTAGATAACAACAACGACATTTATCAACAATATTATCATGGGTAAGGGGAAGGGGACAATTATCTTTAAGTCTCTGGCGTGCTCTCTCTCTCTCTCTCTCTACGTATATGTGTATGTGTATGTGTGTGTCAATGAATTTCTATGCATTTAGGATTTCAAGTATACTTAGCGTCTGTGTCCATGTCGAGATGTTAAACATTCTTGATGGATTGCAAGTATTTTAAGCTACATGTTTCAGTGACTATTTTAGTAGAGACGACTATCTATCTATCTATCTATCTATCTATCTATCTAACATTTTCTAAAAGGAAAAAATATGAAAATTCTTTTAAAAATGTTCACACTTGAAAATGGCATTAAACTTTACATTTTCGATTCTTCAAACATGTCTTTATTTAATAAAGGAAATTGTCCTAATGAACAGTAACTGGTTGAATTTCAAAATCTCACTGAAAAATTACAAGCAAGCTGAAAGTTTATAGTATTTCTGGTAAAATCTTTGAACTGATTCAGTCTTATCGAATCGGAAAATGAAAGTTTTTTATGGATGACCACTCTTCTAGATCTTTTTGCATTAATGCAGGCGTCCTTCAGGGTTCTATTCTTGGATCCATGCTGTTCCTAATTGTCATCATCGACCTTCCTGGTAGCATCAGTTTTCAACTAGGTATCTATGCTGAAGACACAACTATTCATTCCTGTCTTAATAGTAAGTTAGAGCGGACCGATAAGGTCAGATTGGGAGCTGATCTAAAAAGTTATCTACATTCTGTTGTTGTGTGGCTTGCTAACTTTAACACCCACAAAACGAAACTGCTCTTTTTTAATGACTTAAGAAAACCCTTTTTACCCACCATCAACATGGCTGGTGATAGCCTCCAGGAGAGGTTTTCCGCTGATACGGAGTGAAAAGATTATATTGAATCAGTCGAGGAAGACTAGTTTACTGTGTCGTACTAGACAATTGTACCCTCCTGAATCTAACTTACATATTCATATATCTATCATTATTCCATGCTTTGAATATTCCTGCCACATCTGTCTATTTCGGTCTGTTCATTATCTATCTATCTATCTATCTATCTATCTATCTATCTATCTATCTATTTATCTGTTATAGATATTTATATTATTGGTATTATATACACATTAATATACACTAGGTATCCCACTCATCCACGGTTTCAGTTATCAACGATCAACTCCAGAAAGCAATTCATATGTTTGACTTCTGGAGGATAGTGATACTGGTAAATCAGATTGCTACGGAGAAATTGAATGTTCGTAACTTAATGAAGAAAGGAAAACGTATGACGCGGTTGCTAAGATATACAGTGGGAACGATTTTTCTATCTGTTTCATAAGATTTATTACAGTTTATTGTTATAATTGTTCGATTTTATTTTACGTTGCTGTTGTTCTTAATCTTGTTTTATTTATAAATTAATCATATATATATATATATATATATATATATATATATATATATATATATATATATATATATATATATATATGAAAAACATATGTAGGATATATGTTTACATGGATTGAATATAGAACAAACGAAAGAGTGAAATGCATGAATAGAAAATTGGTCGGAGTTTCTGGTTTGCGTGTATACGCATCTACAGTGAGTGCGTTTGCATCTAAATATGTTTGATTAAATGCGAGGGAGCCTGCATACGTGTGAATGTGTGAGCATTCCTGGGAGAATCTCTTGGGCTTATGATAAATTGTAATTAAGTGTACTATACGTGTATAAGAAACAAAATTTACGTACTTTCGTTCATTTTTTATAAAATTACTTTACTTAGCGCCATCCATAGTTTATCTTTACTTTTGGCTATAAATACATGCATCAGAATAAGATCCTTACATTTACATAGATAAAATCCCTTAGTGGACGAAACGCGTTGGCAAAGAAAAGTTTGCCTTTTGATTCTACTCATGAGAAACTACGTACGCAATTATTTAATACGTGGGCACATTCACTTACTTCGTACGTGCAAGTTTAATTAAAGCAAAGATGTTAAGTAATGCCTTTTGTGAATTTCTCCAATGATATTTATTTTTCCTATAATTTTGCATGTTTTTTTTATGTGTTTAAATTTTAATAAAATTAATGTCTAAGTGTTAATAGGAAAACTCCGCCAAAATTATTAGAATTAAGCGTTATTTGTTTTTCTTTTAAATGATTATAATCTGTAAACATCTTTTTTATTGATACTTTTATAAAATTAATTTTTATGACGTTGTTCTGAGTCGCAATAAATCAAGATTTAATTTCTTTTTTAGTTACTCTCTGCGCGACAATGTCCATGTCCCTTCATTTTCATTCAATTTTCTTTTCCTAAATAACTACACAGTTGTTGTTTTTTTATTCGGTGGCGTTTGCTTCCTCGTTTAGAAATTTTCACCTAATTAATTTTATTGTAAAACTTGGCTCTTGGAAATAGCCATTCTTAGCCATTCTAACTATGAGAGTCTTCAAATACTTTGAATTGATGCAATGATGGTCAGACCTTCATTCCACTTTATATAAAATCTTTTGATCTAATAATTTGCTTTAAAGTCTTCATTATTATTATTATTATTTTTATTTTCTTTGATTTCTGGCGTTTACACATTTCTTTCCGAGTCCCGCCCAGGGACCTAAGGTTAGAAATGGCATCATGACACTTTCCACTGAGAAAAAAAAAATTACATAGATAAAGCCCTTCGTAAAGTGTGAGCTGTACTTGTTAGAACAATTTTTTGTATCTCCTTGAGGCATGGACTTCCAGGAATCCCTTCAATTAGTCTACTGCAATCTTTTCCAAATAGTCCTAGGGCTCCAACTACAACAGGGATTGTTGATGTTCCCATATGCCACATTTTCGAGATTTCTATTTCAAGGTCCTTGTATTAGGTTGGTGTAAAAATAATGACGTAATAAAGTCGTTTTTTGACGTATTTTTTAACGTCAAAAAACGACATTATTACGTCATTATTTTTGCACCAACCTAATATTTTGACAGCTTTTATTATTATTATTATTATTATTATTATTATTATTATTATTATTATTATTATTGTTATTATTATTATTATTATTATTATTTCCTTTGATTTATACATATTTTTTACGGCTTCATTTTATTTTTCACTGATCCTTTTTTTGAAGAAAAAACAAACCTAAGTTCACACATATTTTACATAGATAAAACCCTTCGTTAGGCTTCATTCTTGTGTACTTGTGAGTATATTCTTTTGTATTTCTTTAAGTCATGGGCTACCAGAGAGATCCCCTCAATGAGTCTAACGAAACATTTAGAATTGTTGATGTCCTCAGGTGAGACATTTTTAGATTTTCATTTCAAAATCCTTGTATTTTGATAGTTTTTTTTCGCAGATCTTCAAAGATACAATTACAACTGTAGGCATTGCTATGTCAATAACAAAACACATTCTGATTTTGTGTCCTTTGATGACGACGTCTGAGGCGATTAGCTTTGATTGTTCTGTCTGTGTTTATTGTAAAGTTCGATAAAATTGTTAAGAAGTCTTATCTCTGTAACCGGGTCTGGGTGATGTTCATGCTCATGTTGCATGGTATTGGCACCCACTGAATATAAAACTCGGCCTGATAAATTGGGCCAATGTCTGCACTGGAAAATATACAACTTTTACGGAAAGGAAACTGCGAGAAACTGGCATGAACATTACCCGCACCCGGTTAGAGAGATAGGACCTGTAGCAATCTCATGGGACTTTTCAATACACACAGACAGAACAATCAAAGCTCATCTCCTAGACATCACGATCAAAGGCCACAAAACCAGAATGTGCTTTCTTATTGACATTGTAAGATTGTAATGTATCTTTGAAGATATTCAAAAAACTATGAAAATACAAGGATCTTAAAATGGAAATCTAAAGGTGGTAGCACATGAGGATATCAATAATTCCAGTTATAGTTGGAATCCTCGGTTTGATTGGAAAATGTTTCGATAGACTCATAAGAGCTTTATTCATATAAACTCGAAGAGCTTTATTTATATAAAATGTATGTGATCTTATTTTTTGTTTGTTTTTGCAAACAAAAAAAAAAAGATCAATGAGAAATGTCATGAAGCCATTCCTGATCTTAGGTCTCTGGTTGGGACCTAGAAGTAAAGGTATATACAACAGAAATCCAAGGAAATAATAATAATAATAATAATAATAATAATAATAATAATAATAATAATAATAATAATAATAATGAAACTTGTACTCACAAGTACAGCTTACATCTATGTAAAATATGTACGATTTTTTTTTCAATTTTTATTTTATTTTTTAATTGCCCGGAAAGTAATGAGTTCACACCAAAAATCAAAGTAAATAATAATAATAATAATAATAATAATAATAATAATAATAATAATAATAATTGTTATTATTACTTTTGTTTTCTATTCAGTACAATCCCTTACTGGATCATTATTAGAGACATGGTGTAAGGTTATGTTGTAAATATATGGTTTCTGCTTTCACAAATTCTGATGTTTAATGATATTCAACATACAGTATTTATATTCTCTTTAACGTTGATAATACTTTCTTGAGAAGATGAGCAGTTCTACAAAGTGCAATTTTTTGAATTTTTTGTCAATGGGGACTATCAAGGATCTTGTTAAAGTCTTGTCAGTACATTTTTATCATACTAAGGCCTTCAATTGTTATACTAATAACAGTAATTTTATGTTGACACAAATTTTACTTATCAATTTTGAGATCTTTACAGTTACGTATTTTGTTAAATTCTTGAAAAGATACAGTAGCGTCCAAAACTAAGGGACAAAATTTTAAAACCTAATATTTGTTAGAAATAACAACTGTGAAAAGCTGAAATTTTGACAACTGGTAGTTGTTATCATCCATAATAACATACTAAAATTTGAATCATTTGCAAAGGATAGAAAAAGAATTATAACAATTATTTATTTATTTTCAAAATAGGATCGTCCAAAAGTAAGGGACAAAATTGAGAAAAACAATGTAAACAGTATGCTATATTCAAACTTTTTGATTTTCTCTAAAGAATAAGTCTTACTTAGTCATTTGTAAACGTTGCATCAGCCGGCACCATAGCGAAACGCCAAAAACTTGATTACTCTGTGAGACAAGCTATTGTGAAGCTACACAAGGAAAAGCACACCATTAGAGAGATTTCAGAGAAAGTGAAACGTTCCAAGAGTGTTGTAGGCAGGGTTGTTAAATCCTTCAATGATACTGGCAAAATAGTTAGTGCTTTTAAAACCGGCAGACCCCGCAAGAGAAGATCGAATAATGCAGCGTATGTCATTAAAGGACCGTTTTAAGTCTTGCACAGAAATTAAAAGAGTTATGAATAGTACCTCATGTGTTAATCTGTCAAGACAGACTGTTTCTAGACGACTGCAAGAAATAGGGCTGTTTAATGGAACATACTTGAATATAGCATACTGTTTACATTGTTTTTCTCAATTTTGTCCCTTACTTTTGGACGTTCCAAATTTGAAAATAAATAAATAATTGTTATAATTCTTTTTCTATCCTTTGCAAATAATTCAAATTTTAGTATGTTATTATAGATGATAATGACTACCAGTTGTCAAAATTTCAGCTTTTCAAAGTTGTTATTTCTAACAAATATTAGGTTTCAAAATTTTGTCCCTTAGTTTTGGACGCTACTGTATATTTTTTATCTAATGTCATTCTCATATTGAATGTGTTTATTGTTAATCCATATAGCTTGGTACTTTGTATGAATGGTAAAGTGCCAAAGAATAGTAAAGACATTCTATGATTGGTTAAAAGTGATGTTTATATTATTATTATTATTATTATTATTATTATTATTATTATTATTATTATCATTTTCTCTGGTTTCTCCTGTATGCACAAATCCTTCCAGATCCCAACCAGCGACCTAAAGTCAGAAATGGCTTCATGATCATTTTTTGTGAAAAAAAAAATAAATAAAAGATAACATTTTAAATAGATACTCTACTATGATTAATATTACCATTATTATTATTATTATTATTATTTCAGACAATCCCGCCAAAAGTGATAAATAGTAAAAGATGGTTGTCTGTTGTGGAAAGAAAACAAAAATCCTCCATGTCGCAAGAAAAATTAAACATGGAAGTTTTAAGGACAAATAAATAAAAAGCAATAGCAAGAAAGCGAACGAATGGATTTTTGGTAAGCTTGTGGAAATCCTAAAAATATAAAATAGTTTTCCGAGCAAAGAATCTAACAACAAAAATAGTCAAACTAAGGCGGGGTGGGGTGGGAAGCAAGACGTGTTGCATTATACACATATTTAGATTATTGATTTTCTCTTACGTCTTGTGTTTCCTGGCGAAGCGGAGTTTGTTTATTAGCTTATTGAAATGTGGTGAGTATCTTTCTGGAAGAAAGATACGGACTGCTTTCTTGAGACAAAGAGAATTGAATAATCAGTCAACCATGATGAGACAAAACAACGCAAACATTTGCACAGATGAACACGTGCGTATTTACAAAGTCGAATTCACACAAAACCTGTCTTTATACGTTTTGTAACGTCACACGCGTAAAAATTCAGTTTTAAACACACTAGCTTTTCTAAACATTTTAACTACTTTGCCTGTTATGTCGCTTGTGATCTCAATGTGATATAATAGCTGATCCATTCCGAGGGATAAAACTGAAGGAACTTGGCCTAAAGAAATGTCTTTGACTGATAAACGAACTGGGAAACAGGAAATTTAAATCTCTTTTGAAGCGAATTCTTGATACCAAAATTTCACTGTTTAATATAATGGCTGGTGAATAGCTCGGCTGAAACTTTATAAGGAAGAACAATGAAACAGACGAAGAAATCTAATAAAATATCCATATTACAATTGTCTGATTTCTTTTTGAATATTCACTGTAACACAGCAAAAGCTGCACATCGTAGCGTGATTTATTATTGGACAAAATTAAACGCTCTAAGAGTAATGTTCAGTTCGTTTCGCATTATATGCGTTTACCAATACCGACATCATAGCTTAAGGCGTAAAACTGCCAAACCTCTTTTCAAGTTGTTCTTATCACCTTACATTCTATACACGATAATGATCACCTTTCTCCACAAATAATTTTGAAAAAAAAAATTATATATAACCACATATTAACCAATGTACGAAATATTGAAAGTCCCCAAATACCCAGTATGTCGTTTGTATTGTCAGTTTAAGTTGGAAATAAACATGAACTCATATATTTGGACGATGAAATAGAATTTTGCGTTGCGTGTTAAATAGGAATTTTCAACTTAAAGGCCTTTTAAACCGTGAATACTTAAAGTAAAACAGGTTTAATTTTAATTGTTGGTTTTACTTTTAATATAAAGTACTTTTAAGATTTTCAGTCGTTTTCTTGCACTTATAGTGAAGAAGTTAGCATGGCCGCGAAAGAAGGTTTAAAATAATAACAATAAAAACAGAAAGATAAATTGATTGATTCGATATCAGATGAAAATTATCAAATGCTTAATATACATTCTTTGTCTTTCGCCATTTAATATAATGCCTAACTAAAGGATTGTTGTCTAAATTCAACACAAATTAATAAACAATTAAGAAAGTAAAATTCAACATCAACATTAACGACATTTATTCACTTTCGTTTATTACGTTTATTAGGCATTAAATTACATCGCCTCACTCCTTCCATAGCTTATCTTTAATTACACAGGTAACCATTACAGTATTTTAGAGCATACCCAAATTTTGAAAATTCAGAACTTAACGATATTTTTTTACTTCGGTTTATAAATACATGCAGAAAAATAAAATCCTTTCATTTAGTTTGAAAAAGTCCCTCAGGGGACGAAACGTATCGGTAAAGAAAACTTTTCTTTTCATTCTTATTCGCACACGCACAAGCGCGCGCGCACACACGCACACACACACACACACACACACATATACATATACATATATATATATATATATATATATATTTATAGTCAGGGATACGGGAATGTCTGAGTTTCTTATCAGGCAGGTGGACATTCGGTATTTCTAATAAAAAATGAGAGTGGGACAATTTTTTTCTCACATCATAAAGGACAAGTGGAAAGACCGTGCTACGAAGATTTTGAACAAACTCAAGCACCCCCTCCAAATGAACACGCTTTGGTTTTTCTCAGACGAGAAAAAATTCTACCAGGATAAGATGGTGAACACACAGAACAAACGTTGACTTGCTCTGTCTCCAAAAGACATGCCGAGAGTGATGAAAATCAAATATCCAATCAACATCAGGGTGTTTGGAGTGATCACTCGTTATGGCGACGTTATGCCTCCATTCATCTTCCCACAGGGCCTCAGACTCAACACGAAGGCCTACATCGAGTGCATTGATGAGGTAGTGCTGACCTGGATCAAGAGGGTAGCTGTTAGAAGATCCTATGTCTGACAACATGACTCTGCACCATGCTACATAAAGAGAACACAGTCATGGCTTTCAGACAATGCTTGCGACCACATCACCCCTTACATATGGCTATTTACCTCAGTTGGGCGAGAGACCAACAAAACCCCATGTAACACCAAAGATTATGGTAGCGTTCATTTATTTAAACAAGGAGACCATCTAGAAGTGTTGCATGAGATTCTGAAGTCGTTTGGAGGCCGTAGTTGAAGCCAATGGCGATTTTATTGAATAAATTTACATTTTAGTATTTCCAGATATTTTTGTGTAATTTTGATAATATGTCTGTTAGAATGAAATGTCAATGTTATTTTCATTTTAGCGTAATTCAGACGACAGTTTATTCATCGTACACTATCTATACATAGACATATTTCTCTCAATCATACTTAGTATTGGGGGAGGAGGAGTGACCAGACCATGACCTATTTAAACGGTTAACTTACCAAGAGTGATATATTGAAATGGGAGAGAAAAGAAAAAGAAAGAAGGGGGAAGTAAAGAGAAAGAGGCTGGAAATGGGTTTTACATATGAAGGAGAGGGGGTGGTAAGTTTTAGCAATTTATGTAAAAAATAGATTTTAATGTTTGATAGTAATTTAGATGTCTAACCTATTAGCTCTGGCTTTACATTATGCTCTCAGGATTTCATCCTCCTTGGGACTACCCATATAGATTACCAAGTTTTTCATATATATATATATATATATATATATATATATATATATATATACTCTACCTTGTCTCTTTAACTACCCCCCTCATCCCCCCCTGTTAAATTACAAAAATTACACTACCCATCAATTTTCAATATCATTTTTCCTTTCATTTCGTTGTTGGAAGTGTTACCTGATGATCCGGAGACCTTCAAAAGGATTTTGGTGAAATAAATTATTGTAATGGTACCTTAAAGTGGTCTGTTTTTCATTATATATATATATATATATATATATATATATATATATATATATATATATCGATATCGATATCGATATCGTACAGTTGTATAAATCTGGAATGGATATAAAGTTATGAAACATTTCAACAGCTATATGATTAGAAGGCAGACATGCATGTTTTAGACGGACAGATCGAAGTCGACATGTGTGTAAGGCAGATGTACTAGGGCCATGGATTGGGCTGAGGTGGGAAAGTTTTTCCGGATAAAGAAAGCAAGAAATTGCAAAGGTGAAAACAACTTGAAGAACATTTCGAACATGGCAAATAAGAACAAAGGTAACATGAAGAGAGAGAGAGAGAGAGAGAGAGAGAGAGAGAGAGAGAGAGAGAGAGAGAGAGAGAGAGAGAGAGAGAGAGTTTTGTTCAAGTAGGATTGGAAGATAGATGTATGGACACAGGGACAGACATGAAAAGTTACACAGCTGCGAAGAGAAACCAAGTTAGTCAAATAGAAGAGAGGAAGTACAGCTGAGCTGGCTAGATGTAACCAGAAGTTCTATGCTAATAGTGTCTTTTCTCGCACTTCTCCCTTGTGGGAATCCCTTTCAGCTGCATGATTTCAAACTAACTTTAATCTTCAAAAATATTAATGCAATGTCAATCGCTATCTACTGTCCTCCTGATTGTTCTTTTCTCTTCACACTCATTATTAATGTTTCTGTTTCTAATTCTTCCACACCTTGTAATCCCTTGTGTCTTAGTGACTTTCTGTCTTGCATGTGGTGAACCGATTAAAATAAAAAAAAGAATATATATATATATATATATATATATATATATATATATATATATATATATATATATATATATATATATATATATGCATAAAAGTTAATGGTCAGAGTTGAATCACACCAGGGAACAGTAGTATTAAAAAGTGCTCAATACACGTGAGAAAAGAATAAGTAAAAATAAAAATAACATGTTGAGTTTAAAAAAAAAAGTTTAAAAATCAGGAGGTCAATTAAAATACGCGACCACGGTTTCGACCTGGCGGACCGCCAGGTTTTTTTTAACGTCAAAAAACGACATTATTATGTCATTATTTTTGCTCCAACCTAATATATACAATCTAAACTTAAAGATAACGGTATGTACTAAATTGAAAAGGGTAAACTTCCTCGACGTAACTCTAGATTTAGCAAGCAACACATACCAACCTTATAGAAAACCAAATACTAACCCCTTATATATACACCCGAAGTCAAACCACCCTCCATCCATAATTAAACATATACCCTCATTAATAGAAAATAGAATTAGCATTAACCCCGCTAACAAAGAAATATTCCAACAACACGATAGCTTCTATAACGCTGCCCTAAAAAATAGCGGTTATAAAAATGCAAACATTAACTATAGAAACAATTGCACTAGCCAGAGGAAAAAAAAACAGGGAAAGAAAAATCATTTGGTATACCCCTCCGTTCAACCAAATGGTTAGTATTAAACTAGGACAGAAATTCTTAGCCCTATTTGATAATCACTTCCCCACCAATAGTAGGCTTAGTAATATATTTAATAAGAACACCCTAAAACTGAGTTACAGCTGCACTGAAAACCTAGAATGTATAATAAAAAAAACAATAATAAAATCCTGAACAAACCCCCACGCCTGAATAGTATTAATAAAAACCCTACACTTAAATCTGACAATAACAGTGAAAACTTGTGTGATTGTAGAAACCCAGAAGACTGCCCATTAGAAAATAAATGCTGCATCAAATCTGTGGTATACCAATGTACTATCTCATCCACTGAGAGTCCTAATACTAATATGGTATACATTGGGTCCACGAAGAATGATTTTAAAGCTAGATGGAGGCAGCATAAGTGCTCTTTCAACAATATAAATAAAAGAAATCAGACTTCTCTATCTAAATATTTTTGGCATCTGAAGGAAATAAGTAGGACACCTAAAGTAAAATGGAAAATTATAAACAGGACTAGAACTTGTAAAACTTGGGATGACCCATGCCCTTTGTGCCCCCATGAGAAAATGCACATTATTAAGTTTCTAAATAATAAAAATCTATTAAACAATAGACATGAGTTAACGGTTTTTTGCCGACATCATTAAATTCACGCATTGAATAATTTAGCTTAAAAACAAACATACAATAAATCAACTTTTATAATCCATAGCCCCAATAAAAAAAGATAGCCCTTTATGAAGTCGTCAAAAAACAAATGTTACGACAGTTTTTATATACACAAAACCCTTTCATAAAGGAATAAAATAAAAAAAATAAATAAATCTCCATAGACACGTAAACCAGACTGGTTGAAAACATCTTCCGTTTTAAATTCAGACACCCCAACCTTACTCTGACTTGACATCTATGAAAGTAACTCTATGCCGATACAAATTATTAGCACACAACACCCCTACCTATTTTAACAATTCGCCATGGCTGTTACCATAGAAATTTTGATTTCAATTGTGAATATACTATTAAAACACGTACATTTCAGAAATAAGTTATTCCAAAAAAAATTTCGCTTGAAGATGGAACAGAGCTTACTTTAATTCAATTTAATTCTAATAATTATACTGAAGTTTTCGGCTCTTGTTTTTGAAACATGAGACCTCTTATGTAGCGTGTTGGAATCATATTTTTAAATAAATAATTATATTTATGCTCTCCTTTTGTATCAAGTACTATTTTTTAAAAATAATAACAAAAATACTAAAGAACTTTGGCTTACTTACCTAACCAGTTCTTTCCTATTTTCTATATATTTTCACACACACACACACACACACACACACACACACACACACACACACACACACACACACATATATATATATATATATATATATATATATATACACGTACACACATACACACATATATATGTGTGTGTATGCGTGTTTCTCATTATTATAAACAATATATTTTGTGGTACACACCTTTTAGTCGACACATGTTGTTTTTTTTAAATTATTTAAACAGACTAACTGATGTCTACCGGCCTGGGTTTTTCTATAATCTCTAATAAAATAAAATGTCCCGTTCGGTATGATTGCAACATGCACCCCTCTTATTTATATGGGGGTAACCATTGTATAGCCGAGCATGCTTTTAAAACACTCAGTCACATCGGGCTTCACGTATAGCGAGGTTCAGTTATCTTTATGAAGGAATGCACACCACACCTTAAGATCTTTCGAAGTCTTACATTTTTAACTTTATTTTTATATCTGAGACATAATCAAAGTAATTTATAAGAAGCGTTAGTGGAAGTAATCCAATGACTTGAACAAAAGATCTGTGAGTTCAATACCTGGCCACAGCAGAGGTGAATAAAAAACTTGGAGAGTCGAGTTACTAAATGGAATTAACTGAAACTGAGATATCAAGAAAAGGCATGGCACATGGAACGAGAACAATCTACCTCAGTGGATAAACAAAGGGTTCAGTTCGAAATTCCAAGGTATCTTATCTGAAGAAGGTACAACGACCGAAACGTCGTGAATATGATAATAAAGATGAGGACAACAGTCCGAACAAGGTAAATAGTGTGAATTAATAGATTTTAAATGCAACTGTATTTCTCATTACTCTATACCTTTTATTTTCTCATGACTATATACCTTTTGTTATATACAACAATTACACGTGTGTAATGCGCACGTTTTTCAGATTATCAAGCCTAAAATTCAAGATGTGCGTTTTATGCACAAGAATTAAATATTATTTTTTCTAGTACAGAGTAACCGGGATATAAGAGATTTGTCGGGACCGGAAAATAAGTCTCTTATATCCGGGTTTCTCTTATAGCCGGGTTTGGTCTAATTTATATACATTAACACAGGCTCTAATTTGGGACCAGAGAAAATATCTCTTATATCCGGGTTTCTCTTATAACAGGGTCTCTTATATCCGGGTTACACTGTAACATGTTCCATTTTGTTTGGGATAGAATTTCCAAACGTTATGTTATATATATATATATATATATATATATATATATATATATATATATATATATATAGTTTAAATTGTCTAATATATAAAAAAAGAGTGAATTACTAAACATTTTGTTTTTAATCACATAGATATTTAACACTTCTTTTTTGTCTGTATCCCTGCTGTCCGTGTCAAATGTCGAACTCATGGCAGTTTTATCAGTGTCACAAGTCAGAAACGGAGTATAATGCGTTATTGTACCTATTTGCACTGACAAGCAAAACCGTCGAATGGACGAACATGTGCACCGGAGACAATGCATAACATGCCATAAGAGGAAAATGTGCATTTTTTTGTTTTCACAGGTGAAACTCTGTAAATCGATTGCATATTTAAAAGAAGATAAAAACAATAAATATTTATTTCAATAGTTGATTTTCCCCTTGCAAATAGTTTCTATTTTAAATCACGAGGTAGCGTTCTAGGCGGGTAGGACTGATACAACCATATTTTTTTCTGCGATCTGTTTGCATTCAGCAAATGGGGACATCACCAAGATTCACAGTTGGATCTCTTAAGATAAAGTTGACTTTGACATTTGGTGGCAGTGATCGAGATATATGGTCAGGTGCTCAGCTTTTATCCCATGACCGTGTGTGGCACGTGTGTAGACGCTGAACAGCTTAGTACCTGACCAGCCCGTCATAGATATCTCGATCACTGTTCATATGATGATATGTTTTAAAAACTCTCCCATTGATAGAGGCTTACGGTCAAATTACATTAAAATAACGCTTCAGCGAAGTTATGCAACGTCGAGCCTGGACAATACGTAGATAGGTGACCACTAGGGAATACCCGATGCTGTAAGCTTGCGTGGCTGGTGTAATGGCTCGGAATTCTTAATCAGAGAGCCGAGCTCCAATTCTAGTTGGGTTCGTTATATTCACTTACATGCAAATACCCTTTGGGAAGGTATGAATTCACCGCTTTTCCCCCAACTATGGGTTAATTAGTAAGACGTGTATCACTAAATCATTATTATCTCAAATGCGTACAAAATATTTCGATTTCTGCATTAAATAACCCATAGAGGTTGACATGCCGTTAAACAAAATCAAATAACCAAACCCAGGATAGAAGCAACACATTAAAAAAAAAAGACAGATTTATTTGTATGAAAAAACAGATGCGTTAAATTTAAAAATAAACAGAGTATTAGAGGTCGGAACTCTGAGCGAATTCAGATGCTTTCTTTTTTGGCTGACTTCTAAGAAGTTTTGTGAAATTGTCGGGTGTCAAGGGAAAATATATGTCCTTTTCCCTAAAAATGAATTAGTGAGGAAAGACATGCTTTACCGATGATGACTCAGAAAAGGATTTACAACTCAGAGAGTGCGATTTTCTAAGTATCATTTCGTTAATCTTGGCGTTCCTAATTTAGCTCTTTCAGCTGACAGTGCGATCTGAGAAGCCCGCCTGTGGTAATAAGACTTCATGCTGTCAACATATCTTCCACTGAACCATGCCAATAATATACAAGGTTTCCCTAAAGTCTGGACAGATAGGCAAAATGCATATTTTCAAGAAATGAAATTTTCAACAAAATCTTATCGAACAAATATTATTAAAAAATAACACCTTCAATATGATTTCCAACATTTGTGATGCAAATATTGATGCACTTTGGAAGATTCACATGAATGCCATAACTCCACATTGCTGTCAAATTTAGCGCATTCTCTCTTTACGCGTTCAATTGAGTATGTTCCATCCGTGATTTTCATTGGGTACACCTTCTCCATTAGCATATTCCAGAAAAAGAAGTCACTTCTTTCTTCTTTTAAACCATGTTTAATATGTGTGTAAGAAAAAAACAAAAAAACAGTTGGGAATATAGTGATTGAATGGCAAAATTCGAAAACAGAAAAAAGTAACACGGAATGTATTTTCAGAGTTTTTTTGTTTTTTTTTAAACGGAAACTATATAACTCGTTATGGGGACACATTTATTTATTTTGTCATTTCTAATCAGTATTGTGAATCTGAGGAAATTGAAATGCTCAAAGACAGTCATGGTTGTTTCTGAGACCATATCACACCTTATACCTGGCCACCTAACTCCCCAGACTGAAGCCCACTTGATTATTATGTGTGGGGCGTAGTTGACCAACAAAACTCCTTGTAACACCAAAGATGAACTGAAGACAAGGATTATGGCAGCATTAACCAACATAAACAAGGAGACCGTCTAGAAGAGCTGCAGGAAATTCTGAAGTCGTCTGGAGGCTGTGGTTGAAGCCAATGACGATTTCATTGAATAAATTTACTGTGTAGTAGTTCAAGAGATCTTTGAGTAACTTTGGTAACTATATCTGTTAAAATGAAATGTTAGTGTTATTTTCATTTTTGCGTAATTTAGACGATAATTTATCCATCGCATCCCGTTTAAGATACACAGTTATAAAAAAAAAAAGAAGAAAAAGAAACAAAAACGAAAAAAAAACGACAACAAAAAGACTACATTTTGATCTCCATTTTTGTTCTATATGAAATCCTGCCGTAAAGTAATATTTAGGAATGGCTGCTGTAAATTTTACAAAATATTCCTGGTTGAAATCGGAACGCGTCTTCTATTTAGAAATTGTTATATAGCAGCAAATTTATTATTTGCACAGCCATCTTGGATTTACGAAGATCACGGTGCAGAGAGATTTTGGGTGAACATTGTGAATGTGGAGGATTGTCACGGGGAAAGATTGTTTTGGCGAGAGGAAGTGTTCAAAGTCAGAAATCCTGTATTTTATGGCCTATATTTTCCCGCCTTTGTAATTTTTTTTTTTTTTGGTTTTTCAACCGCCATGATTTCTGTCCGGAATATCAAACTTCTCTCGAACCCAGCCAAAATGTCGGCATCGATCATTTCATTCCAGTTTTTCCTGTCTGTTGCTCCCCGGGTTTTGTCACCGTTTCCCAACCCTCACGTCCATGCCTTCTTTCCCTCCAGATCCGCTTTACACCAACTCACTTGGACACACCCGATCGGCTTCGTTCCCCGCCCGTTCCCCTGTCACTTTGATTTACAAATAAACTATGATGGCGCCTGAAGACAGAAAGCGAACTTGTCATGGTTTATTAAGACGTTCGTTTTTCTAGTGGCGAGTTTACTGAAAGGGAAGGAGTAGAGGAAACAACAGAAAATGCACTAACGTGTTGATTATTACTGAGTTTCTTTCTTTCTTTCTTTCTTTCTTTCTTTCTTTCTTTCTTTCTATGTTAATTCCGAATCTTCTAACTTTTATAGTCAAAATTCTTTTCTTTTTTTTTTTAATTGAAGACCGGTATTTATAAACGTTTTACTTTTCTTTTTTTTTCTTTCTTCTTCTGTCTATTCTTTCTTTCTTTCTTTCTTTCTTTCTTTCTTTCTTTCTTTCTTTCTTTGTTAATTCCGACTCTTCTACCTTTTATCGTCAAAATTATTTTTTTTTATCAATTGAAGACCGGTATTTATAATAGTTTCACGTTTTTCTTTGTTTTTCTTTCTTTCACTTTCTTTGTTTCTTTGTTTCTTTCTTTGTTTCTTTGTTTCTTTCTGTCTTTCTTTCTTTCTTTCTTTCTATGTTAATTCCGACTCTTCTACCTTTTATCGTCAATTTTTTTAATTTTTTTATTAATTGGAGACGGGTATTTATAAACGTTCACTTTTTTTCTTTCTTTTTCTTTCTTTCTTTCTTTTTTTCTTTCTTTCTTTCTTTCTTTCTTTCTTTCTTTCTTTGTTAATTCCAACTCTTCTACCTTTTATCGTCAAATTTTTTTTTATTTTTTTTATCAATTGAAGACCGGTATATATAAACGTTTCACGTTTTTCTTTGTTTTTCTTTTTTTCACTTTCTTTCTTTCTTTCTTTCTTTCTTTCTTTCTTTCTTTCTTTCTTTCTTTCTTTCTTTCTTTCTTTCTTTGTAATGACCTTCGTTTTTCGTCGGTTTTACATTTTTCACTTTTCATTTTATTTTTCCTCACTTTGTTGCAAATTTGTTTATTTATTTATTTTTTTTTTTTTACATATCTCGAATTTTCGATTGTAATTACTTTCGTTCTTTTTAACTTTGTTTTTACTTATATTATGTTCATTTCTTATTTTTTTCGTTTTTAATTTATTCACTTTTTCTTCTTACATTTTTCTTTGTTTATTCCATCTTTTTTCTTCTTCCCTTTTGTTCATTTTTATTTTTTCTTCTTTCTTTCATTCGGTTGTTTTTCATCTTTTACATTTTTTTGTTTCTTTTCATTTTCCTTCTTTTTTGTTTATTTTTATTTTCTCCACTGTTATTTCTTTCTTTAGATTTTCATTTATTTTGTTCCATCTTTCATTTTCCTTCTTTTTTGTTTCTCAATTCTTTCTTCATTTGTTTACTTTCTTTCTTTGTCTTAAAGAAACACCATTATAATTCATACCTGAAGGACGGTTGATATCGTACACGATTCTTCTTTCTATGTTTCCAAAATCTGTGATATTTGAATAATACAAATACCCGTTTCTCTTGCATCTGTTGTTTTTTCATTCTCTCTTTTCCAAGCAAAAGCCATTCAGTGCATGCTTTCTCCACCTCCTTCACCCATTATAAGATTCTTCACGATTGTTCTCTATCCACGGACGATTACATTTACATTTTTGTTTTAAATTTGATTTAAACTTATTTATTTTATAGCGGGAATTACAGAAGTTTATTTCACAGTCGAATTAACAAACATTTCTTCCATTTTATATCTTTAATCTTTCGTCAAGACAGCAAAACATTGCAAAGTGAAAACTGACCCTTCATTTATTTTCTCATTTTAGAAAATTATTTTATAATGTTCCATAAAGGTTTTCTTTATCATGCCTGTCAAAATGTTTTTGATTGTTCTTCTTCTTCTTCTTCTTCTTCTTCTTCTTCTTCTTCTTCTTCTATGTGACGTGTATTATCAGAACAAGGGCGATCATGGCTATTCACAACTTCCTATACTTTGTAGCTCTTAGTAAGGTTTGTATTTTCACCACACCTGCTCCCTGTTTTGCCATCTGTTTATACAAGCTCATTAACTAATTTACCGTTTCCTTCTGTCACTCTTGCCTCCAGTATGTCACGTGAGTGTCCTATTCTCCAAGCCTTATTTTCTCACTACGTGAGCTAGAGATTTCAATTCTCTCTTCCGGATTCTAAGTATAAACGACTTTTTCTTTCTGTTTTCCTTAAAAATTCTCACATGTTCAGTTCATGATATTCTCAGTATCCTTCTGTAGAACCTTATTTTTGTTAGCTCAAGTCTCTTCATCTGTGAGGAGATTGTTCAGCATTCATATCATTCAATCAACTGATATTGCATAACAGTTCATTACTCTCTTCACGCCCTGGGTATGAAGATGAACTACACACGGAAGCAAGGCCTCTGAGCAAGAGGTTTTCAGGAGCGTGGAGTCACCTATTAATTGCTGTTGTTACCAGGTCCACCCTGACCCACGGTGGTAGAACCTGTTAGGGTCCCAACTATGGGCAATTAGTGAACCTCCAAAATGGGGTCAAAATATTGTGAAAGTACAAATATACATTTTTATCGTAAAAACACCAGCCATACATTTTCATAGTTAAAAAAATTACCAGCCATACATTTTGGAAAAAAATTCCAGCAATACATTTTTTGTAAAAGAAATTCTTAATGCTCGCAAGAAAATTACATTTCGGCATTAAATGATCCATAAGGTGTTGAAATGTCTCTAAGCAAACAAGCAAAAAACAAACAGCAGTCTCTTTGTTTCCAACGATATATTCTTGTTCATTAATACTTTTCTTAGCTTTTGGAAGTCATCTTTCGCGCAAAAATTTGATGCAATTTTTATTAGTATCATTATTTGACGTACTAAAACATATTGGTGTTTATTCAGTTTAATACTGCAAGGAGTCAAATGAAGAAAGGATAGGAAGAATGTGTTGCATCAGTTATACAAATAATCAAATCCTGTATTGAAAATTAAACACCAATCTATGCCATCAGTGTCAATACAGAATTCTTTGAGTCATTAAATAGACTCAACATGGTTGATATTCATGTGTGACATTTAGGAAGTAGAAGGATTTGGTTTAATTTGATTTATTTAACTGCACATCAACTCCTTATGGGTCATTTAACTCTGAAATTTAATTTCCTTAAGAGTATTGGTATATTTTTTACTATTAAAATCTATCCCTGGAATGTTTTACTATAAAATATATTTTTATACTTTCATAGTGTTTTGACCTCAGTTTGGAGGTTAGTTATTTGCTCATAGATGAGATCCTAACAGGTGGTACCACTCCGGGTCAGAATGAACATGGGAAAAACAGCAATTAAAAAGTGGTTCCACGCTCATCAAAACTTACCGATCAGAGGCCTTACTGCCGGATGTAGTTTATCATCATACCCGAGAAGTGGAAGGAAGTGAAACAATATCTGACCATTCTTCCTAAAAGTGTCTTAAGAGTTAGGACATTTCTCTTGAAATAAAGCCAAGATGTAGAAGACTCGAAACTGTCGATGATAATGTTTTTAAAGCACCAAGAAGAGTTGAAGCTGAAATGCAACTGTAAAAACTTAAAAAAAAACAAACAAACTGGAATCATCGAAAGATATCAAATGTAAAGAATTACATAAATTTCAAAAACTTCCATCTGCTCGTAAGAGGGTTTGAGCGTTTTTCATTAGGTGACATTTGAGCACTTGATTTCATTTAACACGTGACTGAAACTTATGGCATATACACATAGTTCGAAAGAGAGCATTTCAAGGCGTCTTTTAATACGATTCGTGCGTTGATTGTGAATTTTAAATATTTTTACGATGAAAGTGGAAACGGAAGAAAATGAGATGGATTTCATCAGTTGATGCACTTTTCTTTCTGAAACAGAAAACAAAAGCTGTATGAACAGCAAAAAAAGATATGTGCTGTTTATGGAGATGGTGTCGTAGCTAATAATGCTCATAAGTGGATCGTTAGTGGAGCGGAAATTTTGTTCTCGAAGACCGAGAATATTCATGTAGGACTGTAGTTGCTGATGATGAAAAAATCGAAACGCTTATTAAAAATAAGCTAGGTCACACGACAAGTGACATTACAAAGATACTTCTCCACATATCTCATATGAGCAATGAAAGGCATTTGAAAACACTGACTAAGCTGCATTTAACGGAAATTAATATTGGACAGAATTTCCACTTGCGATTCTCTACTCAAAGGCAATCACAACAGTTGATGAAAAATGAATTATTTATAACAATGTGGAGTCAAAAATATGCTGTGGAAAACAGAATAAGCCATTGTTAAGTATTCTGTAAGCCGGTCGGCATAGATAGAAGCTGATGATGCGTATCTAGTGAGATTGAGATGGCTTTTGCCTTTAAGAGCTCCTTTCAGTTTCTCCACTCTTTCCCCAATTAGACCGACTGAAGGCAGCATCCAGAATTATTCAATCGCAATATTATGTCGTCTTCCATCTTTACAATGGCAAACCTCGTGTCTCTTTACAGACCCGGCATATGTTGGTGCAATTTGGTTGGGATGTCCTATCTCACCACACACTGTATTCACCAGATCTTGCGCCTTCAGATTTATTTCGAACCCTAAAAACTCTCATAATGGGAAGAACTTTTATTCTTTGGAAGCCTTTAAAAACAACTAATTCTTCACCCGGAAAGATGCCAAATTTTAGGAGAAAATGAAGCTGCCTCAAATATGGCAAAAAGAAGTGAAACAAAATGTGGTTGAATAAATGTATGTACAAATATTTAAATTTTAAATTGAATTTCACTTAAAAACACGACGAACATTTGTTGATTTTTAAAATATTATCCCCATAGAGTATTGAGAATAAGACTCACTACGCTAAAAGCACAGCTTCACCATGTTAAAACCACAGCCTTACCACGCTCAGATCACAGCCTCAATACGCTAAAGCAACAGTATCACCATGCTAAGGCCACAGCCTCATCACGCTCAGACCAGAGCCCCACCATGCTATGGCCACAATTAGGCCAAGGCAACAGTATCACCACGCTAAGGCCGCAGCCTCACTATTGTTGTAGTTCCATAACAATTAGGTCTAAATGTGTGAAATTTCTAGCAACATACACAAGAGGTTTTCAATTTAAAGTTGTTCTAGAATGGCTGCTGACCAAAGATTAAGAGGCAATTCTGCACCCCGCCCCCCCGCTGCAAAAGCATAGCTAGGACGAGAAGATATGAATTCGTAAGGATATTTGTGCGAAAGCGAACGAAACTGTCTAAGCTTGAATTTGAACTGGACTCGCCAATCCCATTTCCCGCAAACATGTTTTGCATCCTTTATACTCTACACGTAGAATGATATTGCTATCAAAAAACTGATATATAGTTTAAATTAAAATTGGTGTTATTGCATTGTAGGACGTGGATAAGCAATAATTTGGTGCATTAGCAGTGTCACCAATTTTAGGAATGCATTGGGTCAGTCATTTTAGATTTTATTCTGGATTGTTGATAATATCAGAGAACATATTTGCTCATGGTTTGCGTAGAACGATTAGCCAGAAAGTTGCTATTTTATCAATTTGTTTCTTATTTTCTGATATGTTATTGTATTTAATAATTGTCTATATTGCTATATTCCTGTTACTTAATTTCATTGTGATTCTGGTGGTCAGTGTTTTTAATGCCCTATGCATCCTTTTTATAATTCTGTTCTTCTCCCTCCAAAATTCAATTCACGTTTTCACGCGATCGTTTTTATCGGTAGCGTTCATTATTTTCCCCATTATTATAAACTATTTCACTATTTTATAATTCGAAATATTAACTATCAAATGAAACGTTGCTTTTAAGCGATATTTTTAATATATTAAATAATACCATTAGTTAATTTTAAATATAAAGTAATAAAATGAAAATTAAATAATAATATAAAACTGATGGATTTTAAATGAATAAATATTCGAGTAAACTTTATCATTGCAATGTCATCTGCATTTTAACGAATTAACTACAATGTAGAAAATCTATAAATCAAAAGTGAATATTTTCTCATCGTGACGAAAGAAAAAGGAAAAGAGAAAAGTGAGAAAAAGAGAAAAGAGAAGAAAGAAATAAACAAGTGAAAGAAATGAATAAAGAGAGAGTGGATATAGAGGAGAAAATAGAAAGATAGAGGAGGAAGAGGGAAAGAGAAAGAAAGAGTAAAAAAGGGGGGGGTGAGAAAAAAGAGGCAGAGAAGAGAGAAAAAAAAGAAACAAGAAATAAAATTAAGGAATAGATAGAAAAAAGAAAGGTAAAAAAAAAAGGAAAGTGAGCTTGAAAGAGGCAATGAAATAGAGCGATAGACAAAGAAATAAAAATAAATCGAGTGGATGAAAAAAAAAAGGTAGGAAGTGAGAGAAAAGCGAAGGAAAGCGACAAGGGAAAAATCAGAAATTCTCCGCACTCTCGTCTAAAGATATGTTAAGGCGAAAGTGTGGAGAACTTTTGCCTTATCCTCGTAAATAGATAGATAGATATCTAGATATAAAGAAAGAAAGAAAGAAAGAAAGGAAGGAAGCGAAATGATTACTGTCATTTTGCCAATAAGACACAGTTCCCCGCTGACAATAGATTAAATATTAGAAGATGCAAAATTGTAATTTTCTTAGCAAAATAACAGCCGAGGCAAAGCCATTTGAATTCCTCATTCTCATCCCCCCTATTGACAGTATTCATTACCTTTAATCAGCCAATGACACTTTCCAATTAAAGACTTCAACTAGAACGCCATCTTCATGTGACAAAATCGACATATCGAAAGGCAAGGATCGATTTCTTTCGTATTCAAAATTCATAGCATTAATGATTTTTGTTTCCCTTCGTATTTATGTCTTCCTCGTTCTACTTTGCTGGCTGATCTCGCAACCACTGCATAGCGATATTGATCAGTTCTTCAGAATTAAAAAGCGAGTAAAAAGTCAGTGGGTAAACAAATCAATGAATTATATCGGAATGGAACACTAGGAATGCTAGGGGAGGTGAGTTTTTTTTCGGTTTTCTGTTCTCCCATTCCAACAATTTCTCCACACTTGTCTCTCTTCTTCCAGGTTCCCCTTCTTTCGTAATATCATGAAGATATTGATCTGGCGTATATTTTTAGATCTACAACGACCACGGTGCCTAAATTTCATACTTTTTCGGGGTAATATTGCTCAGACATTTACATCATTTATGCTCGGACTATAGCCGTCATCTTTGGTGGTGTTATCACAAAGTTTCGCCCGATGTGATCTCCGGCCCTCATCAGGTGCTTGTCGATCTGAGTAACTTACGGGGAATGTCGAACTGAATACTTTATTTAATCTACGGTGGTAGTTGTTCGCATTCTGCTAGTAGATCTTCTATTATCACAGTGTGGGATATCTAATAACAAAAGTGATGGAAACAAAAAGAAAAAGAATCGAAATGAAATCGTTTACATTATTACCCAAAACACATAAAAAGAAAAAAAACGAAAGATAATTTAGAATTCCCACCATCTCTCGTTCGTGTGCATATGTAGTCGAAAACGCGTCACACGAAAACTTTCTCCACTTTGGTATACATCTTTCCACATAAATATCTACAAACTATAATAGGTAGATATGATCTGAGCGGGAGAGATTTAAACAGATTGCGAAATAGACAGACATAAGTTTTAATGGAAAATGGCGTTCAATTCCAACGGATTCCTGACTTAATTCTTATAACATTTATTCATTATGAAAGTATCTGATTAACTTGATAAACTTTAACGTAATAACCAGAAATGCTCTGATCAAATATCGTTTGTTGCGGAGGCGGATATCAGGAAGATTATCAGATAATACGTAAAGGAAGGAAAGATGGTTAGCACAACGGTTATCAATAAGAAAGATGAAATTGGCAGACCAAGTTCAAATTCTTACCTTGCCTGTTATGTATACTTTTGCGCAAATGCCCCTGGGAAAATCATGACTGCATCTGTTCTACCTCTAGGTATGGATTAAATAGTAAAAACGATTTGGCTCTCTTGCCTTGCATGATAGTCTAGAAGAAAAAAATCCATGAATTTAAACCACTCAATTGCCATTGCTAAAAAGCCATGGCAATAGATATTGAAGAAAATGATTTTGTGGAGAACCATAATTGCCTGAAGTAACCTGACAATAAGTAGAGAAGGCGGGCGAGCAATTCTCTTGAAACATAATGTTAAAATAAGTAAAAGATATTAGCTCGAATAATTTATCAAGCAAATTAAAAATTAAACTTGAAATAATTCCAATTCACAGACCATACTGAAGGTAAGAGAAACGGCCAGAAAAATGCGAGTAAAGCATTTTAAGAATTTTGGGGAATTGATGAAAAAACAAGGACAAAGACGGATAGTAAGGATCAAAAGTTATAAGAAAAGGTTTAGAGACATGAACGTTCACATTCGGAAACGACGTGGCATATAAAATAAGAGGAAAATAAAACAATTTACTATAGATTAGATTGTCAGTCGGAGTTGACTCTATAGTCGTATTTGAAAAACAGTCTATAGGAAGAACAACTCCGGATTCAAAACCAGTAGTAGAATCTATTCTTAGCTATGTGTAAAAATCGGGGTGCATTACATATTTAATTGCTAAAACTGGCGGCACTACTAAGGAACCAAATTATCAACCAACTTAAGCATAACATACAAAGTAATGACATCAATCGGGGTGTTGAATCTTGGAGATAGATAATGCTCAGCTAAAAGAAACTTATCGACAGAAACTCCTCGCCATCCTCCATCAGAAACAGAGTATGACACTACATTTAAGCAAAACTACGATATCACTGAATTCTTTCTTCTACAGGTGAAAGAAAAGACTGCTGCTGATGATGATGATGATCTTGAAAGATGAGAATGCTAATACGAAAGAACCGTTGAAAAACGTTATATTTACTTTTTGACAACAAAAATGAAAATGTAAAAAAAACCGTTATTTCATCCGTAAATTTGAGATAAAACTGCGTGAGTAACTCTTAACAGTCCACGTGTTATCCGATGCATCCTCTGTCGTTGAGGAGAAACGCCAGGATCGAAAGACAAACGGATCAAAATAAAGCCGCAAATCTCTTATCACGTAGTCCTAAGCTCTAATCACTGAGCTATGCTCAGTTAACTCTACTGCTGCCATTGCTGCTGTCAACAAGAAAAGAAAGAGTTAATATCAATGGAAAAGCAATCAATCAGAATACATTCCCAAAGTGACAAGAAGCAGAGTCGTGCCATCCTTTGACCGCTGATCATGCCGTTGCAATGCCAAATCGATAGTGAACGCCAATATCGATCTGTAAAGGCAGTGTTCAGGCTTTGTCGGTGATAAAGAGTTTCAAAGGTAACGATAACTTCACGGAAGCTATAGAGAAACAATTAACTAGCATTTATTGTGTGAAAATTTTGTCTTTGACAATAGAGCATCAAGACTCGAAAGTTTAAGTTTTCATTTAAAGTAGCGGTTTGGAGCTTCAAGATGTGAAACTTGGGCCAAAAGCATCAATTTGGTTAGACACGTTAACACAGTCTTAGTATTAAAAGGGGAAATTAAGTTTTCTAAATTCACTATCCTGGAATCTAAAGCATAGAAGCAAAATAGATGTTTATTCGGATTCATTATTCCTTTCCTTTCTTCTTTTCGGTTTGTTTTGATTACGATTTTTCGAAGTCTAATGCTGACTTTAAAACAATTCAGGCAATACCAAGAAATCCGGAGACACCATTGTTCAAGAAGTTGTGATAAAGGCATTTAAAGTCAACATTTTCTTTTATATGGCATGTATTTTAAGGACGTGGGCAGTCATAACTCTCCACAACTTCCTATCCTTTCTAACTCTTAGTACTGTTTGTCAAACATTTACATTTCGTTAAGTTATCTATTTTCCTCTGCTTCTTAATTTTTTTTCTATTTCCATTAAAACTTCGCTGTTACTCATATGTTTAGTCCATAGTATTTTCAGCATCCTTCAGTAGAAATACATTTCCGTTGGTTCAAGTCTCTTCTTCATTTGTGATGAGATTGTCTGACATCCACTGCCATATGGGAGGACTGATATTACATAAGAGTTCAACACTCTTTTCTCTGTTTTTATCGAAATTTTCCTACTTGACATTAAATCTGTTCCATTTAAGACTACCCTATTTATTTGGATATTGCTTTCATTGCTAATGAATCACTTAATTTTATTTTTACTTTTTTACAAACTGACAGATAGAAGGATAGATATTACACAACAGTTCAGCAATCTGTTTTTTTTGTTCCTAACGGACTTTTCCGCCAGGAAAACTGATAAACCAACAATACTATTTCAATACAGAATTATTATAATAGTCAATATAGAACAGATTTTTTTTATTGTCATTTGCGACGAGTTTATATTTCATTTTTAGAATTCTTATGTTTTTGTTGTGCACTCTTCGGAGACATTTGAACTTTTATTTTATTCTCTTGTAACCCTACTTTAATGTTTTATCAACGAGGACTCCGAGAGGCGACGACTAGACGAATATCAAATCTAGACATATAGATTATTTTTCTCTACATTGATTCGTTTGTTTTCATCTTGATTATGTCATTATTTTCTCTTTGATTTACATTTGCTATCCATTTTAGTTGTTGCTGCTGTTGAAGGTCCTCAAGTGATGAGGTTTATGATTCTGTAGCGCCAATCCACAAAGTTCGAACAAAGAGTGATATTCGCTAAGATGCACCTATTTTATTTGCTCAAAGACTTTTTTTTAAACCATTGATCTTAGAAAGTGTTTTTATAAAGTACAATCTAAATATTTCTGAACGGGTATCCATAAGACGAGACTATTTAAGAGCATAACTCAAGGTTTTCAGTTTAATGTTTTGGCGTTGTAGCAATTTGCAGTGTTGATCGAAACTACTCCTGGCAGGTTGTCAAAAGTTTTCAGATGATATATATATATATATATATATATATATATATATATATATATATATATATATATATCATTAATCAGTGTTGACTAATCAACGGTCATACTATGACAAACGATCGGATCTCTGCAAGAAAATGTATCATTAACAAGATGAATGATAATGTATTTAAAAAAAATATAAAAGCAAAAATGTTTCAGTTTATAAATTCAAATAAGTTCATAGATATTTTGTTTCATATACACAGCTTTCACAAACACATAAGAGGCGCTGAAAAATTTATCGACCAGGCAAGCCTATTTGCCAACATCTTCTCAAATCGCTAAACATCAGAGTTTATTACTTGGAAGGACCTCTCATTCTGATCTTTTCAGAAGCTCCTCGTGTATATATATAGTGTAACATATTGTAACATGTGCATGATGTAACAGTATCCCAAGCTATCACCTTATCATATATATATATATATATATATATATATATATATATATATATATATATATATACACTGCGTGCCAAATTATTATCAAGATATCTTTTTTCTAATATTTCAAAAATCGTCCAATCAATTCACACAAAATTTTCACACAATTTTTCACACAATGTTGGCAACACTGATCTACGCAATCACTGACATTTTCGACCTGATCTGCGCAATGTAAACAAACTGGCGCTATATTTGTTATCAGCACAGTGATTTGAGCGTGCCAAATTATTAGAAAGGTTTAGTAAAATTCCCAGAATTGAGCAAACAAAATGTTTATTAATGTTGAACGTGAATGTTTATGATCAAAAGAAGCTAATAAATAAGATAATCAAACAAATAATAACAGATACAAACAAAGGCACAGTTTTAAACAAATTAATAGGGAATGTGCTTTCCCTGTTTTGAAATTACTTGAAGAAGTCGACGATCCATAGAATTTGTTAATTGTAGGATGTCATCTGCTGTAATGCCACGAGATATGTCAAGAATTGCTTCCCACAACTCAGCGTTGCTCCTGAATTGTCGTCCGTTGGCGTACAGTCTTCGCTTCATTATACTCCAAAGGTTTTCGATTGGGTTAAAATCCGGAGAATTTGCTGGCCACTTCATATTTCGAGGTCCATCGAAGCCTAACTGCTTCAAATATTCAGTAGTCTTGTGAGCAGCATGTGAGGGAGCATTATTTTTCATAAAAACAATGGCCCTTCTGAAGGCA